>VXBU01008798.1:379180-475130 GCA_013400315.1 Bombycilla garrulus
TATTTATTTATACATATTTATTTATTTATACATATTAAAGAACTGTTATTCTTATCCTCATATTTTTTGCCTGAGAGCTCCTTTAAATAATTTGGAGGGAGGGGGTTTGCATTTTTCTGTTCCGGGAGGGGGTCCTGCCTTCCTTGGAGGGCACCTGTTTTTCAAAACCAGGACAACCAGTTAAAGGCTTGTGATGCTCTCTAGGGTTGCACTTGCTTTTCCAATATGAAGAAATGCTTTTGCTATCAGGACACTATCATCAGTACTAGGCTGTTGGTAATGAAAACACTTCCATTAATGGGAAGTAAGATTGGTTTAAATAAAGATTGATTTTAACTGAAAATGTATATTAGAATTTCACAGCTGGCTTTTTACTTTTGGTGATCAATTTTTTTCAATTATATTTCCATTTATCTACTTTATGGTCTTTGTCCCTAACTCAAACTTTACTTCTATGAATTTATTTTGAATTCATACTATCAAAACTAGATGAGAATAAGAAAAAGTGAAAATGAAGCTCTGGAAAATACTGGAAATTAACAAGTCCGATGAGTCAAAGCAGAAGGTATGCCTACACTTGGAGAAATCTGGTAAAATCCTAGATCAGTGCCCAACATCGTGGCCTTATTCAAAAGAAATTACAGACAGTTTTTAAACTATCTACATAATTTACAAGCCTTGATATTATAAGCTCTTCTGAATTGTGAGTGGGTTTGAGTCACGTCTCAGAACTGGCATAAGGGAGAATGTGGGACATGTGCTCAACATTCACAGCATGCTGTTATATTTTCAGGCATTATCACTCCCATTGGATCATGACCATTCCAGTGTATCAAACCAGATGAACACAGGTGATGGTTGTGCATCAGCCCTACTGCACATGTCCCAGCTGTGAGTAGATATGTGAACGTTCTACTGGTAGCTGGGAGCTGCTATTGCATATTGTCACATGGTGAATGGGTCCACCTCTGAGGAGCCTTGACATAAGCTCAAGTCTTGGCATGCTCGTGAAGCCTCTACATGTAGCACAGACCTAACCCACAGGAACTGTGTAACTGCATGCTGTCACAGGAGCGGGGGGGCTAAGTGCAGTGAGAGGTTAGGGAGATGCTTGTCTGGGACATCTGGGATGCACATTTTAAGTTGGTGGAGTCTAAAGTTAGTATAAGGTGTGTGGTTGCCATCGGATTTCCTGCTTAGGTAGCTTGATTTGTTGTGATAAGGAGTGCTAGTATTCAAGCAATCAGAAGCTGATAGAAAAGGGAGATGAGCCATGGGGGACATGTATCTGAGCACCATGAGTTCAACACATCAGAGGATTTACTTGTGCATAGAGAATTACCTATGGGCAAATAAAGCTGTATTGAGCCCTGTAGCAGTGCTACAAAACAGCAAAGTCTTGGTCCACAATAAGTAGTGGCTTCTAACTCCTTTCAATATGTTCATCTTCTTACTGTGCTCACTGCTGTGGGCATTCAATGCAAAAGGTGGTCTTGTTAATTTTTCTTTCCCTCAATTTTCAACTCAGAAAAAAAATCCCTCTATTTCTCTTTTGTTGTGCTAGGTGAGCATCTGGCAAGGAAAATCCTGGAGTTTAGTATATGTAGCTAATGGCAAGGAGGACAGGAAGACTGTGAGTAGCAGAGAGCCTCTGATACCTGTTCATTCAGAGAAGCCCAACTGTGGCCATAGTCTGCTGACGCAGAGAGCGAAGGGAACCACAAAGGGCTGCCTAACAATACATAGCCAGTGACAAATGTGCCCTTCAATTAACATCAGAAACACTTTAAATCAAAATGTTTTCATTCCCCCTTCATTGACTCTGTAATTTCTCTGTGAAATCATTGATTCCCCTAATTGGCTGATGAAATAATTAGTTGACTCTGACATTCACTTGGACTTCTTCTAATTAGAACCTCTGTTCCACCAGATGTCATGTCAAAACAGGTTTCTGTCTGAGAATTTACAGCAGTCTTTTTTTCCGTGTAACTTTTTGAGCATTGTCTTTCTCTATTCAGAAAGGATCATCTAACTTTTTCAACTTTTTAAACAGCAATTAACTGCTGAATATTTGAGTTTAGTTGAATACAGTACAACAATATTTTAGTTTAATTTGTGCCTGAGATATTGTAAATCAACACTTAAAATATGTTAATCTGGTCCCAAAAAACTATAATTCCCTTATTAAAAACATCCCTTAAATTTTTTTAAAATCTCATCCTACTAAAAATAATTTAGATATTGCTTTGTCAATGCAAATGCCAATATTCAGAAATATTCCTTGATTAAAAAAAAAAAACAAAAACAAAAAAGTTTTGAAGATCATCACCATTACTGTCTGGAAAATCTGTAATATGTCTAGTAATACTTTTGTGCGTGAACACAAAATATAATCCACCAGCCCAATTTACTGATGTAAATGAGCTGAGTTCATTTTAGTCCTGCATAAATTTATATTCTTCTGCCTGTGATACTGGAGAAAAATGTCACCAAAAAAAAAGGTTGTTTTTAGGTAGTTAGTGTGAATAAAGTTACATGTACATGAGTGGAAAGTATAACATCTCTGAAATAATTCTGATGCAAGCAATCTGCTTCCCAACTGGAGCCCAGGGAGAGATGCAATGCATTTTACTGTTTTACTGCTCATGGGATGTTGTTTCTCAGAAGGACTCTGTAGGCAACACTGGTTGTTCATGAAGCATGGAGAGTGATAAATTAAATGTATCACTAAAAATATAGGAGTCTAGGCCATTTAGATCTTCGAAAAATTCTTACCTGGTTGAAGTTATGCTCCTAAACTAATTTTATCACTCAATATAACACTCTTTGCTTTTAATAATGCAGCAGTGAAAGAAAATTACCTCAGGTAGCCTGCCTAATGCATTTGGTTATTGATCATAACCAAACAGTAAAAAATGACTATCTGTATATTTCAGCATATTTTGCCAAGATGTGTGGAGTAGGTAAGAATACCTTAAACAGTATCAACAATACTAGAAAAATATATAGGAATTATATATATATATACGTCATTTTCTATATTTTATCACTTGAGGCTGCAAAGAAATAAAAATGTGATAATATAGGAAGATCCCATCAGGGAGACAGTCTTCTAAACAGCTACTCTTGTGATACTATTTGTTTTCAAACCCATTTCATGCATGGGAAAATCCCTCATGGAGATTGTTTCTCTCTGCTAAGAAACAGAACTCTACGACAGTGAGGTGGAAATAAAAATCCTATCCCTTTGATGGCCTTCTGCTCCTCCTACCTGATGCAAGAAGGATAGGGAGAAAGAAATACAACTTGAAATGAAGCGACTGTGCAAAGTCTGAATCATACTTTATGATGCTATTTTGCCTGGTTTTCTGTACCTAGTTTCTAGCTCTTTTGCATTCTCCTGCACTTCTGCTCGATCTGTCTTCTATATCCCAGCTTTTTCAGACTCTGGTTATATCTTAATTTTGGGCTTATGACCCACAAGTGGTGCAAAATGCTGCCTGGTTTATTTGCTTTTAGTTTGGCTTTGTGTGTCCATGAAAGAGCCAAATCTCACTGCTGTGGTGGAGGTTTGCTCTGCAGAGGTTTGCTCAATGGCTTTTCTGCTCCCTCTGAAGCTCTGGGATGAAGCACTCTGAGCCAGGGAGTTCTATTCCAGGCAGAGTCTGAACCTGTATCTGATCTATTGTTAACTTTTATCTCTGCCTGTTTTCATACCTGTTTCCTACAGCTGTTACACTGGGGTTTTGGGAGGAGCAGGTGGTTTGTTTGTTTGTTTTGTTTGTTTGTTTGTTTGTTGTAGTGTTACTCTAGTCTGTCAGTGCACCCACGGAATTTTTACACATATTACTTTTTTTTTCCCCCACCCTCCAGTAGGTAACCAAATAAGTTTGCACTGTAGACCTTACATGTGCTGAGAAAAAGCTCAAATTGTTTTTGCATGATTGAAAGTTTACATAGATGGAGCACTGCTGCCTCTTTCTTCCTCTCAGGATACCCTTAACATGTGATTTCTTCTTTTGTGCTTGTGCACTTATCATCATTATCATCACTTACTCATTTTAACTTTTTTCCCCTCTGGCTCAATCATGCAGTTGTCTGATGTTTAAAATACTTAAGATACTTAGATTCCCGCTACAATCTGTGTCCTTACTTCCGGTACTTGCAATCATGACATGATTTTTTTTTTTCATTAGATGATACTGTGTGTGCACAGCTCTCTCTCACATGAGCTGGTAAGTTAAGCACACTTGATATTTTTTCTTTGATGTCTCTGCCTCAAGGATGACTTTGAAGCAGTTGATCTTCCTTTATTCTTGTCTCTCTTCTGAGTGTTCATCACATGAATATCTTAATTTACTGGACGGAACATTCTTTGAAATTTAGCTGGAGCACAGGTGTCATCTCCTGGACACAGCTGGATTCTAGCAGAACATCTAAAAATATGATAATTTCAAGCTGTCCAGCCTGACCTCCTGGAAGCTGTACCATACAAGATACAGGTTCTGTTCTGTTGCTGCCTGCATCCTGACATATGAAGGTGCCTCCAGAATCACCTTCTGTGCCGCTCAGCTCTCCTTGCTGTAAGGACAGAAACTGGGAATAGACATAGAGGGATGGAAGTCATTCCAGCTGTTTCTGTTCAGTTCATGTGTGCTAGTGTGCTCTCAGTTTGTTTTTGAACATTACTTATTTGAAATTATTTTCTAAAACTGATCATACCATTTTATATACTATCACTATTTACTTGACCATGATACAGCTGAGTGAACAGTAGTACTACTAATAAATTTCCAGGGTAAGTGAACTGTGGACAAAGTCTTATGGGGACAATATCATATTTTGTTTTTAGGGGCTTACTTAGGAGTGTATTTATATAATTATTTCTATTTCTAAACTGGAAAGAATGGACTATGCTAGTAGCACTAATAACATTTGCATTGATTACATTCCTTCAGAAGGGGATGAGACAAGCACAGGTTAATTAAATCTGACTAGAAAATCAACCATAAAATGTCTTTGTATAAATCCCTTCAATGCAATAGTCACCTTTTTGCACAGAAGTGCTAGTTCTATAAAATCTGTTATAGAGTTTGAATCAGTAGTGTAAGATGTCTACAGTGGCCTTTGATGCCAAACCCAGTAGTTACACAAGATGCCCTGGTAGAAGAGCAGCAATTAACACCAACGCTTCTCAGGGATTTGAAGTACTTTTTTGGTCGTGGTTACAGTCTGACTAATTATGACATCCATTTCTGAGATGTCACTGAGAATTGTTAACTCTGACAGTACACTGGCAGGTACAACCTATTTGTAAGTTATGGTTATTGGGAGTCACAAATGGACTGTACCTACAAAATCTTCTGGTTTTAGCGTTCACTTCAATGCTTGCAAACTATCATAGTGATCTTAAAACATTCCCCCTTTCAAACTAAAGATTTGTGTTTTAGTAGATTTACATAGTTAAAAATGTGCAAATTACAACCTACTGCCTGTGGATTTGATATTTCATTCTCTGTCTCCAGGTGTGTTCTTCCACAGTAATGTTAATTATTGACCTTCTAAGTGACAGTCACTTGTAACACTGTAATGTAATTATGTAGTGTCTGACTGTAGACTTAAAAATAACTAGGGGACTATTACATAAACCCCAAACAATAAGTGATGCAGGTGTGACATATAGCTAAATGAGTTTAAATAAAACTTCTCTTTATGATCTGCTGCAGAAGAGGATATGATTTAGTGGGTAAACCAGCAGAATTACCTTGCCTTTCATATTGGTCCTTAGGACATTTACCGTAATTATTTGCTTCTTTATCTTGTTATGTTTTGCACAAATATTTGCAACCTTGCCATAGTTCACCTGAAAATCAAGGGTATTTCAGTCTTGTTGGAGAGAATTGAATAAAAGCTCTGTAGCTGCTTTGTCCGCAATTGCATGAGAACTCACTGAAAACACTGCAGCCGTGTTTCCCAAACACTTAGCCTGCTCCATCAGCAAGCTGCTTTATAAACTTGGGTGGTTGACCATATCCCCAAAGCAATTGTGAAACTCCTGAGAGGTCTCCAGGTAAATATTCCATCTTATTTTAAGTGTCTCTCAAAGGGCAGAACAAATTCAATGCAAAGCATTAGCCCTGTAGTTGACAGGGGTTTCTGAAAGTGCCTGCAGAGGCAGGAACATCCCTTCTTCCCATTCTAGTGATCTGAGGCTAGGAGGCTGAATAAGGAACATATGCAGGGATGAGTAGAGAATTAAGCATTTTTTCACGGCTGGTTAGTCTCTGGGGTGTACAGACAAAAAAGACCTACAGAGGACCCAGGACAATTTCCCCAGAAAAAGTATATTTTGAGAGAGGTGGATTAATGCGACATTCAGGCCTTAAAATAATTTCTTGCTTTGCTGTAGAAGGATTTCAATTCCCTTCTCATCTTACCTGTGATCCATGGTCTTACCTAAGACTGACAGCATAGTGTAGAGATATGTTATTCTCATTCTTTTCCTGCAGTCTTTAGGTTCAGGAGTAGAGCAATTCCCACAGATACAGTAATATCCAACAAGAACAAAAGTATTTAGAATGAAAATGAGATACATGTACTAGCCCCCTGGTACAGGCTTTGATATAAGAAAACATGCTATTTTTCACAGAAGGGCTTGCTGGAGTTTTCCCACACTGGCAAGATGTTATAATTCAGGTTTTCACAGGGGTAAATATTTGTTAGCAATTTCAAATTTCAAGCAGGAATAGTAGGATTCACACAGAAAGCTAAGCCCAGAATATTTTCTTGCCTGTTAACTTATAAACACAATCATAAGAGTTTGCATTCCAAATGTTTTGACTGCTTTACCATACGTTGCTGGCTTACATCTTTGTTGCCCATTAGAAATATTATTTCACAATGAAACAGAAAAATACGTGGGAAAGTGGCTCTGGGATGGGTGTCTTGGTGTGTTTTTAAGTGTTTAACTACTGCTGGATGAAGTGTAGCTTTTCCATTTCCTTACTTTGGACTGGCAAACCTAAGGGCTCCCCTTGTTTCCAGGTATAAAAACACACTGAAATTACTACTGAAATATTTGACTTACAAAGTATTTTGCTAATCTGTGAAGACAATCTCATTTTTATTTCTTTGGTGGTATTATAGGTGTTAGAAAAATAAATGTGACTTCTGGGGATGAAAGAAAAGGAAAATATTTCTGTTAGAATTCCAAGTTTTCCCATATATAATAATTTCAAACATTGTTCTGAAATTTCTTATTGTGCAATTTTATTGTATTATGGTATAATTGCAGTATAAAAGCAGTTTGTGGCAATTTATGAAAATTTGCTATAGAATTATAATGAAAATCTTTTTTTTTGCGGTGTTAGTCATATTCTGATTACAGGCAAGTGAAAAAATTGGAGTCCTGGTGCTGGGAGTGGAGCAGCAGGACATTTTTCCTAATGGTTCTCTCTGAATTAGAAAAACTGTCACTATTTCACTATTCTTTTTATTAGTCATTGTTACTTAGATAACATGTTTTCCCACATGCCCCTCTCATCATATTTTTGAGAGGAAAGAGAACTAATTGTAGTGTCAAAGCTAAATGAACAGGAATTCTCATTTGCATTATCCTTATTCTCTCAAAAGGCTTTTTCTTCACTACCTTTAAAATACTCAGTAGATACAAAATAGATATCCACGTGAGACAAATGGCTTTGTTAGGGGGGTAGTTAATCATAATTTCCCACATATTCTAATAATTAGCTATTGGATTATGCATTTTTATGTATTTAAATGCAGATTGAAGTCATTATAGTCTGCAAAACAAACAACATAATTGAAATGGACTAATAAAAACACTGCTATAAAAATCGCTGGGTTTATATGTGTCTGTAATAAATGATAATAGACTGAGAGGGAAACAATGCATTGGAAAATCAGATTAAGGTGACGGCCAAAAAAATAATGGTTTAAAATCACCAAGCATTATACAAGAAATTGCTCATGCAATTTATCATTCTTTGCATGTAGAAGTTTTTATAAATTAAAATGGAATATTTTTCATCTTAGCCCAGTGAGACTTTTCATTCATTGTAAAATAAATATCTTTTTTTCCACTTGTTTTTAATTCTGCTCGTTTACTTTATTTTTCTTTCAAACAGACATCTTTTCACTCCTCCACTCCACATTAGTTTTCATTTTGTGTAGAAGATGAAAAGCCTTAAGCATCTATGGTTATCCAGTTAAACAGATTTTCACTGATATTTTTCTTTTCTAAATATATTTTTTCCAGATAACATAAAAAAAATTAAAAACCACAATCAAAACCCACATATGTCATAAGTAGCACAGAACTGATGGCTGTGTTTTTTATTAGAGTTTTCTTTTCCAGCCTCAATAATCTCCTTTCCTTGGCTACTAACATTTGACCCAGAAGTACATAGGCACACACACATAGACACATAGACACACAAACACACAGACACACACAGTGATCCAAAAAAGGTTATTTTCTGAAGCTGATTTTTTTTATTTTTCTGAAGCTGATTAATGTTTTCTGAATATGGATTTTTTTACTCCTATAGATTGGATTGGGATGTGGGTTTCTAGATAATGGGTTGTTTGGTGGTTTGTTGTTTGGGTTTTTTAAATTAATTGTATCTGTGTCTCAAACTTATGTAGATTGCTATATTTATTTTCACTATAAGTATTCTGTAAGTAAAATACCCAGGGAATTCCTCCTAGCTGGACAGGAGATAACATGGAGAGAGCACAACATGTCTCTTTTTCTCCTTACAACCCTGTTACCTTTTTATTTCTGGGATTAAAGTGAGCCTGTTTCTGCACAACTACTTCTAGTTGTTTTGCTTCTGGAGAAGAGCTAGTTCCTGAGTTTTTGCATTTGAAGTGACTTTCAGAGGGTGCTCCAAGATGACCAATGTAATTCTGTAATTTGGACCTCAGCAGCAGAGATATGACCATCAATCACAGGGCCAAATATGATATCAGCCTGTAATTTACTGTGACAAACACTCATCCCAATGAAAAATGGATGAACAAAATTCCTCTAATATTTTTCACATTTTTAGTACATGTTGGCCTCACCCACGTCTTGGAGTTTCATTTGCTGTCAGTATTTTACCAACTACACTCAGTGTGCAGCACGTCTGTGGATTTTAGAAGACTGCAGGCTGTCTACAAGGAATAAGACCCCACAGCAGTTTGATTAAGGATCTGAAGTAAACCACCGTGTTCAATACACATAGCTCATATTTCAGTCATTAATATTCAGAGTGCTGTCGGCCTCAAATTTTCAAAACTCAGGACCTCAAAATATATGTAATCTAAGAAAAGTGAGACACTGAGTTGCTAATAAATTATCCTTATATCTATAGCAGAGAGGCTGGGGCCAGTCTCCTTAGTTTAGGCACTGACACGAAATGTTACACTACCTAACAGCTGTCCCTGTGTGATGACCTAGAGCACCCAGCTCAGGCACTAAGGTTTCCACACAGGAGTGTTTCATGCAGCAGCAGAGCACTGGGAGCTTCTTGACAGAGACAGAGCGGTGACACATTGAGCTGCTTACCAGTGAGAAAGGACATCTACCAAAGTATGTTTGAACACTTCCCTGTCCTGGCACTTAGGGACGTGGAAGAAAATGAAATTCTGGTGCTCTGCACCTAGTCATCATTGAAAATACCTTGATACTTCTAGAGGGGGAATTTGGTGTCAAGTTTTTCTCAGCCCAGAAGAGGCTGAATGACCAAATGCTGTCCTAGCTGGGTGTGCTGGCAGAGGGTGGGCACCAGTTTCTCATCCTGCTGAAGTCTGAGCCATTCTACATGATGAGTTTCATGTATCCTAAAGCAAAAGGGAATTGTCCCTTGGTCATTGCAACGAACTGAGACATTGAGATATGCAGGCTATTTATACAAAACTGTAAAAAACATTAAAATTACAATAAAAACCAGAACAATGGTGGTCAGATGTTCAGATTTTGGGAATTGCTACGAGTCTCTGAGCCCAATGAGTAATATATTATTATACGTGCTGAAGTTATGTCCCATAAAGAAGAAAAAGGTTTCTTCATGTGGGAGGCAACACATCTAGATAAATCAGAATGCCAGTTGTGCTACCATGGCATGGGTGTTAGCGTAACACGTTCGTGAAATGACACTGACATAGCACTCCAGACAGTACGGACCTTGTCTTTATCCCTGCATCCTTCATAACCTTCCAGGAATGCCAATGTGTATGTTTGCCTATACGAATAAGTCACTGATTCAATTAGAGTGATAAGTGGTGTGTCTGCACCAGGGCAGAGAAAGTACATAGCACCATTTCAAGCAAAGTGCCCTTGAAGACCTTCATCACTCACAACCTACTGTTCCCACTACCTTGCAGAAGAAGCTGCCTTTCCATATGTCATTATTTGTGCAGGAAGGTCATGCTTTTGTTGGTATGCTACTCAGGGCTTTCTGCAAACAGTAGAACATTCTGGTAATACAAAAACTATTGGATTTTTTTTTCCTTGAAGCTGTATCACAATGAACAAGAGCACCTCTCTCTGCCCTGGGCTCTTAAGAGAGTCAGCCAGACAGGCAATAGTGGCTGGTTGCAAAGTTGATTTTAGGGGTGAGCAATCAGGGCCTGATGTGCATCCCTGGGATTGTTATGTAGTCGTGCAAGTCACAAGTAGAGATGGACAGAAAAAGGAAAGGCTTTTTACTTTAACCCATGGGTGAGTTCCAAAAATTCTGATGCCAGCTCTTACTGACAGTGAAGTTTTGGGAAGGGCTTAACATCTCTTGGCTGTGATTTCCAAATTTATGAGCAGACAGTCACAAGTAGCCCCAAAGAGTAACTTCAACTCTGTCTGCAAGACACAGAGTTGTAACTGGCTTTTCTGGATTTAACCTTGTTCTACTAGGGAGTTTAACTTTCCTCAGAAAGTTATTCATTACCCCCATGTTTCTTTGAATATCTCAGTAAGATGGCACTCCAGGATTAAGAACTTTCTGTTGGAAGTTTGCTGTCAGTGGATTCATCTCCTCTTGTAAAGAAAAGGAGCTTTAAATATCATCCTGCTCTGAACAGTTCCGTGAGATCCATTTTGCATGGCTGTAAGGAATAACAAACGATGAATTTCAAAGGATGAGCAATATGACACTGCTCCCGGGCTGTGTAAACTCTCAACTGGAGATTAGCAGCAAAATAAAGAAAAACCTGACATAAATGCAGGGAATGTGCTAGGCAGTACTTGATCATCAGCTGTAACAGTGGAGAAATTATGCAGTTTTCCAGGGCTGAGCCCCACCTTTTATGGTGCTCATACTCAAACTCTGAGCTCAAGCGTAAGTGTTGCAGCCCCTCTGGAGCACAGCTGGCTCTGTGGTGCTGGATGTTAAGTCACCCACACAGGTGCCTCAGAGGGTGCACGCGGCCTGTGTGGGAAAGGATGTTGGCGTGATGAGCGCCGAGGACCCAACCTCGTGAGCCTAGGGGAAAAGCCGCTGACAGATGAGAGACGAAGGGGAAAGAGGAGCTCTTCACACAAAGGGGAAAGAGGAGACCTTCACACCACGATATGGTCCAAAGCAGTTTAACTCCTGAAGGGATCCGGGACGAAAATGGAAAGAACCGCGATGTGCAGGGATTTAATTATGGGCATCAAACAGGGGGCTGACACAACTGGGGAACCAATGGGGAGGTCGACGGGGAGGAGAGAGGGTGGAGGAAAGGGATTATCTCATAGGCAAAGGACAAATTGCAGCAGGGGGAGGAGAGACCAAAGTCACACGGGCCAATGGGGCGTCGAGGTTTAGGGGATTTCCAAAGGAGTGGACACTTCAGGGATTGGCCCATGTGGGGATTGACAGGGAAGGGTCTGGAAGAAAGGGAGTGGTAAGGGTAACAGACAACTAGGGGATTTGAGCTAGGGGAGGAGAAATGGATGGGAAGAACCAACTTTTACAAAATTACAGGGGAGTAGGGATTAAACCATAATGAATAAAACAGAACAAAAATAAGAGCCACAACACATAAGCAGATAAATTCATTAACTGGAAAGGACAGCCCTCCAACAACTTCTAATATGCCATCACTCTTGCATGTTAAAACAAACTATGTACTCAGATCCACCTTGTAAACCTGCTGTGTTCATGAAGGCAATGCAGCTGTGATTTTACCATTAGAGCAGATCTTCTGTATCAGTCTTGCTTCAGCATTCGCAAACCCTGCTGTTCTTGGATTGTTCATGGTATAAAGGATTTAGATAAAAGCAGACTCATTTTCAGTTTTACAGTCCTCCATTTTGTCCGTATTAGCAAAATCAGGAATGGTGAGATAATCCCATAATTATGAAATTAAATGAAAACTTTATTCTTTTTATGATCTAGCCTCTGAGTACTTACCATCAGTGTGAAGAGTTGCTCTCTCTGTAGTTTATTGTTGGTCTTATAGTTGGCTAAGTTCTAGGTCATAGCCCAAGTGGCAGGCAACGTGTGTAGAACTGCACTCACAAAACCACTTTTGTTGCTTGCTTCAGGGAGACATTTTTTTCCTGTTAACTTTATGTAACTATCCCCCTTATGTCTACACCTGTAGTGTTTATATTCAGCCCACTACTGACATCAGTGCAGTATAGTCTCTGTTCTGAAGTCCTCAAGACTCTGACAGTAAGCATGGCCTGATGTTGAGATTTACATAGATCATAAAAAATATCAAATAAATGAGAAATTTCTTCAGCTGCTTGACTGTGCAGCAAACTGAATGATGTAACCATAATCTTTCCTTGACCCAGTTTAAAGAAACAGCCCATAAAGCTGGGTTTCATACTTATTTTGGATTTCTACACTGTACACAGAAAGTGTAAATCCACAATCTTGCCAATTATTTGTTTTGACGAACTCTAGGATGTGGCAGTTTTTCACCAGAGAATTCTCTTGCTGTTCACAATAATCAATCAAACTCTGGGAACCGACAGCCAAAATCAACAGAGGCAACAAATCAGGGTCCCAGGCAATAACAGGTGACAGAAGAGCAGCAGTACCACTGGTAATAGTAAAGCCAACTCAAGCAAACTTATATTTAAACTATATATTAAACAACATTTATAAACTATTTATATATTTATTTATATAGTTGCATAACTATATTTTAAATAATAATTCTAAAATTTTTCATTGCATTCACAACCTATTATGCTCTCATTAGCATTTGATTTCCTCCCTTTCTCTATTCCTTATCTGTTTCCTATGACAGGTGAGTTTTGGTCAATTATTTGTAGCATTCTCTGGGGAAATTTTCTCAGCAATTGTGCTTTAAGCAGGCTCTTAGTGTGGTTGAATTTTGACTCTGGCAATAAGGAGCTAACACCTTGCAACCACTTCGGTTATTTGGCTTAGCAAAGACCCCCTTTGAGGCTCTCTTTTGATTCTTGTCTCTTTTGGGCTGCCACTAATCACCACGAGAACTCAATGGCACTGGGTTTCTCTAGCATAATTGTGTTTAGCTGAGTAAGAGGAAATATCATGAGATTATTTAGACAGAGCCAGACTCATTACCTTTAAATCTGTAGTAAATCAACAGACTAAAGCAGTGTAGTAAAGCAATTTGAGATCAGTGGGAGCTATCTGTGGTACAAAAAAGCACCTTCTGGCAGTTGGGGATTTAATGTAATGGGGATGAATGTTTGTTGCTTGGAGATCTTAATTCTTATCAGACAAATTTCACTGTATTTATGTTGGTGTTTTTAACCAAGGGGAAAAGGAGATTTAATGAAAGTTCTAATTCTCATTGATTAGTGCAATGCTGAAAAACAAGTCTCAAACTTTCTTCCAGCATAAGTAACTTAATTAAGGAAATTATTTTGTTGTCCTTTATCTTGTCTCATTTGCAGTACATGGGCTGCTTTTTAAACTATTCACATTTGTGAGGTCAGCCCTAGTAATGGGAATCCCATGTAGTAACTGTCTGTCTGGAAAAAATAACAAATACTGATATATGCTTTGCATGTCTTTAATCAATATATGCCATCCCAACCCGGGAGGAGCCAATACCATATGAAATACGATTGCCCTCTATGAAAACATTTTGTGAAACTATTTTTTAAAATAAAATTAGTACAGGAATATCGCTGCAGTAAAGGCTGACTCTCTAAACCATCCCTGCTGAACTGTTCTATTATTTTTGCCCTAAACAGTCCCTCTCCTTCTCTTGGTATGCTTTTATTATTGTGTTTGCTGTTCAGTTTAATTTGATTAATCATTCATCCTGATTTATCTGTATTTTTAACACTATTACTTATGTTTTCATCTTATTTACTTTATTTTGTGTCCTCTTCTGTTTCTAACTGGTTCCTTCTCTTTTATAGGCCTTCATAAAGTGGTATGATTTATTTTTCAATTCCTTCTGAACTAGGTGTTTAATATTTCCTGTATCAAATTATTTTTAGCCTTTCTGCGAGTCTCTGTAATACTCCTGTTTTGATATTTCTCTTGTTTAAATCATAGGATCAAATATGCACATCTTTGTCAAAACCTTTAAATTTACTGTAGTGGTGTAATTTTGCTTATTTCCATTCCACCACCTACAGTTTATTAGAAGCAGGAGTGTTGCTGCTACTTTTAAATGACATACTTTAAAGAAATGCTCTCATTTTCTTGCCAATAAAAGCAATTATATTAAATATTTGAGAAATTTTTTGCTTTGTTTTCTGGTATTATTTTATCAGCTCTATATATAAAAATAAAATTTCTTTCTAACCAGGCTATGTATGATAATGCTCATTTCATAAGTACTATTCCAAAGTAAAATATCAGCCCACCTTTAAAATTTTTTTTTTCCAGATTGGGCTTTGTTACACTCATTCTTACCATGAGAGAGGAAAAAAGCAGAGTAAACCTCTTGAAGTGAAACCTGTGCTCTTTTTGATGAAAAGGAGTTTTGCTGTGACCTCTGTAAAGTCAAGTTTCGATGTCACTGTGTGATATCAATAAAGCCCACTCTTCAGAGGACACTAAGCCTATATTCTCTATTATTTTATATAATTTTCTATGCCTGTGTACAAGTGGAACAGGGGTGCAATAATGAAGCTTGACTGTTCGAGTAAGCAGAAAATCAGACACAAGTTGCATCGTTATTCCGTAAACACCTTTATCTTTGCTTCTACAGGGTCCAGTTAAGAATTAATAGAGAGAATAATTCTGGATGTGACTTTGACCTAAGTCCTACACCAGACAGGTATAACTAACATAAAAGTCAAATGACGGCAGTTATAACTAGCATTTATGGCCTCAATGTTCTTACCTCTTGTGAAGTTTACAAGAGTCACAGAATTGAAATATGCATATAACAAAGCTCTATGGGGCATTAAATGCTTTGGGTCCTTTGGTCTTTCTAGTTATTCTTGCATGGTCTTCTCCCTCATGAACCAGTTTTTTTTCACACATTTTAGAATTATGTCTATTGCATACTGACATGACTGTAAAAAATGATACAGAATGATGCTGTCTATATATTGCTGTCAGTGAATAATGTGTAACCCACAGACAATTCTGTATCATTAATACATTAAGCATTAAACAGCCAGACACATACTGTAATCCAGACATATACTGTAGTCCACAGCTTTCAAGCCTGTACAGTGGTCTTACAGAATGCTGCAGCCCCAAACAAGCAATCTTATATTAGTATCTTCCCAGCTTCTTTGGATTATGTCTTTTCTTTCAAAAGTCATGCAGGCTTTTCCAAATGTGAGCCATGATTGTTGAATTGTTACCCTTTTGCATACACTTTCAGAGCATCCAAAGAGCCTCTCTGACAGCAATGATAAAAACCTAGCAGGACTTCATTTCTATTACTGCATCATCAACTGCTGAGTGGATTGATTGTTTAATACATTTAGCAGTTTCTTAGGCTCGTGGAAACAAGACATAAATAGATGACTTAGTCAATGCATTCGCTTTTATCAGCTCAATCACTTAAGAGCGACTCAGCACGGGATGTGACACTGACAGCCAAAGCATTAAGTGGCCAAATTCTACGGCAGCTAATTTGATACTGTTTACAGGATCCTTCCATAAGGACTATTTATGTGAAGATGTAGTGATTTTCCAGGGGAGCATTTATGGCACTACTTAGAGGACACAGGAAGAGGTGTCCTAAAAAAAAGTTACATATTATGCATTTTCATGGCAATTTTCACTGAAGATTTACATACACTTGTTTCTCTGCATTTACTACTTTAAAATCAGATACATTGTGTATTATGCAAGCATACACTTTTGCTTGCACCAGCTATAAATTTATGATTTTAATTTAATGCGGGAACAGAGAGTAATTTACAAGGGGCACAATCATATAAACGTGTAGCTGAAAGGTCTTTTGCCTCAAGTTGCCTGTTAGAGCTAAATTTTAGAATATATTTAGGTATCTCAAAAATTACATAAACAGTCATGAAAGAATTTCAAAGCACGTCTGAACCTAAATTACAGCATAATGAACAGAGGTGAGATACTGAAGCATCTTTGAATATCCATGCAAGACATTTCCCTAAATGTCTAGCCATCATTTCTCCCCTGACTGTATTTTGGAGAACTTGTTCCACATATCCAACACAACCTGTGAGACTCTCTCTACTCCTAGCATGGATATTCTGACCAAAGAAGAGGATAGAAAGGTCAACTGACTATGCCATGCATTCCTACTCTGAAACCCTACCGATGCTTTGGAAGCACCAAAGAGTCAGTGCTCTAGCACAAAGAGTAATGGTTCAGAATCACCACATTTCCCAAAGACAGAAGATATGACTGTTTCCTTCCTATCCTGGCAAGATGAGCATCCACACTGGAGTTCTTCTACCAGTTTGTCTGCCAGACTTTTCCTGACCCTGTTTGGACATAGTGTCATACATTTGAGCAGGATGCATATTCGCTAAGCTTAAGAGTTTAAAACGGGGGTTTTTTGGTGGGGTTTTTAGAATGTTTTTTTGCTGGCTTTTTTTTTTTTTTTTCCAAGTAGGCAGCCTCAGATGAAGTCTCTGAGTTTAGGATTCAAGTTATCTGAGTGCAGAAAAACTTCCTGCACAGATTTCACTAAGTAACAGTCTTTGTACTTTTTGTACACCTTTGACATGGAATGTTTAATCTTACCATTTTACATGTTGTCTGTGAGCTTGTTTCAGAGGGGAGTGCCTACCATGGTGAACTGTGGACAGGGAAAGAAATGTGGAAGCAGCTGTTCCTGATCCATCGATGCTTTCTCATTAGTGCCCAACCGGCAATACAAAAGGTCTAAATAATGTTGACCCCTTTGAGGAGAGAGATGGGTGGTGAGTGTCCTTGCAAGCTGAAAAGCCAGCAAGTTTTCAACAGTCATCTGCAGTCACAGCGAATTACAGGAAGGGCAAAGGAGGTATTAATAGCCATCTAACAGGTTTCAACCACAATCCCTGGAGCTCAGTTATCAGAAACCCCTGCAACTTACCATTAATCACTATGTGATACTTTCTGACCTTCCTGACAAAGATTAATAATCCTGTATGAACATATAGAATGCGAAAGCTATAGGAATAGGCAGACATTTCAGCCCCACTTCTCCACTGCCTCGCAAGTAATCATTTATAGCAGTACTGCATTACCGAATTAGCAGTCAGTAAATTTTTAATCAAGGAGCAGTATAAGGACCCTTCAGCTTCTCTCTGAAAAAAATTGATGGGCAATGCTTATAAAAGACAGATATACAAAATTGCCTGAAGCTTTTGAAATTCTTCTTCAGCCTGCTCATGCAAGTGAAATTGTGGCAAGTCCCTGAAAAGGCAGAATCCAGGTAACAAAATGCTTCTTCCTTTGGTCAGGAACTTGAAAGTGCTTGTTGTGAATCTAAAAGCTTATTTTATCTTTACTTACTCACCCTGACAGCCAAAATGAACAACATCCATCTTCTTGGGTTCGTCACTTCCCCCTCCCCACTTTGCAGTGATGTGTTTTGGATTATGCACTCTAATTACAGAGGTCCTGCTTTGCTTCACTGAACACCCAAATTCCTGGCTTCATCTATTGACACTACGCAGTACAACTTATGATTCATCTTCAGTGTTAAACATTGACATATTCTCTAAGCAAGTGTAGCCTGGTCCTGTCTATTTTTCTTTCCTGCCTGGGGTATTTTCTTTTACTGTATCTCATCTCTGGCACTGAATGCGTACTGGGTAACAGCTTAGCTTCTATGCCCTGTGGTTGCCCTAGGTAGGATATCTGAAGTACCAGAAAACTATTTTAATCTCTATTCTAAGGAGATAAAATTTGTACCATGCTATCCATCTATATACCAAGCCTCTACCCTCAAACTTACAAATCCATTAGCCAGTTGTATTCAAATTTGTGCAGCAGCTGTCTCAAAAATAACCCCTTTTTACAAATTTCATGCAACAAGAAAGAAATAAAGACCATGGGATCTAATTGTGCCTCCACTGTTAGATGGTACCAGTGAATTTAAAGAACAGATGCTGCTGTAGGAAATCAGGCTTCATTGCTTCAGCTGCCCAAGGGATTATACTTTAAATGTATCAGTGGGCCTTAAAACAGTAAACAGTAAAGTATTTGCTGAGGTACTATAAGCAACATGGGAGTTTGGCTATAAATATATTGCATTTCCCTGACACTTTTCTGTACTCTACAAGGTCTATGCCAGTCTTTTGCAAATGGAACTAAAGGACTCAGAAAGCCTGTGATACCTGTAACCAGCACCACCACAAGTACTGCAAAGCTGGAATAACACAGAACCGCAGGCAGGAAGGAGGAGAGGGAGTCTGGATGCCTGCAGCCAGCTCATGAGAATGCAGCTCATGGTATCCTGTGAGGAATAGTGACTTAGATGAAGACTCAGGCTTTCAGAATCTCTTGGTATTTCTTGTACAAAATAGTGGCAAACAAAAAAACTAAATAGGAAGGTTTAATTTAATAAAAAATGAGTGTGCAGGAAAGTGTAAAGAAAAGAACAGACCTCTGAGAATGGATCATTAGCAAGTCTCTTTCAGAGATGCAAGGTCCTTTGAGAGCTTTGTTCCGGGCAATAATTGTTTTTTGATTGTATTATTTTTCTTGAATCAAATGGGAAACTAGAGATCACTATAAAACTTCTGATGTTTGGTCTTCTGAAATAAAGCTTTGGTATGGAGACTTTGGTTTTCTTCCTGTTGAACAAAGAATGCATTTGGGTTTCTTTCTGAACTGGCCCTCTGGTTGCTCCCAGACTCCTTGGAGAGGAGGGTTTAGAGCTGTGGCTAGTCTGAAACTGCAGCTGTAGTTGTGGGAGAAGAAAAAATTGCCTCCTAAAAATTAAGCCTGATGATAAAATAAAGCTGATATTTGATGCAAGACCTCTGCTAGAGATGGTTCAAGCTCAAAGGGAGACATAAATCTTGCTCCCTTCTACTTAAGGCAAGACTGAACAGGGGAGTGTGACTAGCAATGAAGTGTACGGGTAAGGTGAAGAAAATACATCTTCATCAATATTATTCTGACACATTGACTGCCCATATGCAGAACTAAGAAATTTCAGGTTATGGATAATAATTCCTGGGCACTCCCACGTTAAAACCATCAGTTCATTGTTTTGTTTTCGAGTTTGTTTATTTTGGGGCTTTTTCATGTCTGAGGCTAAGGACTAACTGTGATATCAGTATCGACTTATTCTTTGGATAATTCTTGCAAACCAATGTCTGGCACGCTCCTAACACTCTCATACAAGGAGCGATTGAAACACTCCCCACCTATAGTATACAGACAAAATGACAGACATTAGAAATATTGTAACCAGATCTCATTTTACATCTAAGCTTGTCTGTGGGTAAACTCCACTCTGCCCTGGAGTTTGTGGTCAATGGGTGCCCGTTAGTGCGACATCCTCCCTGGAATACTTGTTGGTAGTCACAGCTATGACTTCTGTCACTGTCCAGTCTCAGCTGCCAGCTCCTTCCTGTTGTCTGTTATCTAAAGTCAAAAGGGTATCAGAAGCCATAATTGAAAATATTTTTGTTTCCTTAGACTCACATCACAGAGCAGCACTAGAGTTTTCTTCTGAAACTACAGCATTAGAATTTCTTGCAAGATCTTGGATACTGTTGTGTCCTGTGATTCAAAGAATGTTGAATTGTTGTTGCTTATCTGTTCATCCTCTTCTAGGAAAATTATGTTATCAGTCTCCAAAACTGTCTGTTGGGGGTGGGGAATGCAGATGAGCTCACTGATACAGAAACTAGTGTTTTCTGCATTTTCTTTCCCCTGTTCTTTTCACTCATTCACAATTTGGTTTTGGTCAAATCATACCTGAGGGGTACCATGAAGAAAGTCATGGAACAACTTTTTACTGCAAGACTTTTCCAGATAGATTAGTTTAGCTGAAGGTTTAGACATAATTAGTAAAGGAGAGCTAGAACTCTGTGAAATTGGGGTAGTTTGTAAATTAAAGTCAGTCTATTCTTCAGGCAACAGAGGTTGTGGTACACAGCATGAAAATGTGAACACCTTCACTGTTAATGAAAGAGGGAGGTTTAAAGCTTCCTGTGCTTTGGTACCCTACTCCAAATTGAAGAAAATAATACCTTATCTGGATGTCTAATTCATTACTGTCAGTAAAGGCCTGGAGGTTAGTTCACGGAAGAGAATATCAGAAGTCTTACTGTGTTTACGATGACTGTCTTATTTTCTTACTAGGCATTCAAATGGCTTCCACTCTACAGCAGTTTCTCATGGCCACACATTGATGAATTTCATACCTTTGCATTCTGTATCCTGCTTAATATAAACCCTAGAAGCAGACTTTCTGCAGTGGTACAGCAGCAGTGTTTCAGCAGGGTATGCACGATGAGTTTGTGTCATAAATTCTTGATTTATTTTCTCTATTTCTCAAATTCTGTTTGCCCAAGCTCCCAATGGCAACATATATACAGCATGCAAACTTCAGCACTTATGCTTAGCAAAGGTTTATCAAGCTATTTGAAAAAGAATGGGGACATTAATTGGCATGAATTTGCATGCTTTGATGTCTGAGCCTCGTTCATCTTGTGTGTGTTATTTGTCTATGAATTTAGGGTGTCTGTGAGAGTCAAGGATAAAATGGTTATTGTCCCTTTGCTCTTTTTGACTAGCATAAATAACTCATCCCACATAAAATGTTGCCTATATTTTTCAGAGGAAAATATTATTGATAGCTTTTTTTGCTGTTTTCTTCTGCCTCTACCCTTAAGGTTTCCCATAGCACACTGGAATGTCATAAATGAACAAAAGAATCAGAGGTGAATATTTAAAGTTCTACTTTGTCCTGAGATGCATAAACTCCTCTGTTTACAGGGAGCAAAAATATAGCAGGAGTAACTAGGAATGCCATCACACACAGAGATTTGGAAATAGGGCTTCAGTTTTATATTTGAATGAAGCTCAGCAATGAGACATCCCACATTTTACAAAGCCTATGGGAAGGACTAATGAGTACAGCCTTCTTGTCAGCACCTTTCTCTGACAAAAGTGGCCCTGTGATCTTTTGCTCCGTGACACTCAGACTAATCCATGTGTTCCTATGTGCCAAAGTCTCCACACATATTATTAGTGCATGGCACAAGTCAGCTCACACAAATTTCAGATTTCCAGTGAAGCTTGTCCTAAGGACTTGCGCATCTTTTGCTACAGATCTTACAGATTTTTGAATTGCATTTGGTTTATTTTTTGTCATAAAAATGTAAGGAACTACTCTGACCTGGAAAGTAAAAGTAACCTCAAGCAGGTATTATGGCAAAACAAGTGTGCTTAGAGATGTTTGATGAACAAATCTGCTGTTCAGACAAAAAACCCCAGAGACTGAAATGAGAATTGCTGAGCTGGGGTGAAGGAGAAGGTTTTGTACCATAAGGAGATAGGTTTGTTCAGTCACTGAGGAATATCAGATTATGGTTTGTAACCAATTCATGTTCTTGGATATTTATCTCAGAAAGATCTGCTGATAATCATCTTCCTTGGGCTTTCAATTAATATTACCATTAATCTATTGATTTATCTATCTAATCTAGACAATTTAGCTATTTATAGCTGTGTTACTGATCACTTAATGCTGAAAGAATTATGAAGTGCTCAGTAAAATAACTATTAATAGATCATTAAAAAAGGGTGAAAGAGTTTTAAGAAAATATTAATTTGCCACATAGTCTTGTAGGAAAACAAGGAAGGAAAAAAAAGATTTCTTGTTTGATGCATGTATTTTTCTGTGACATCATAGCAGCACAAAACAGAACAACACACTTGTCTAGTTTTGCTAAGTGTCACACATCAGTCATGCCTCAAATCAGTAATTTCAATCAGTTTTAGAGCCACCCTAACACAATCTCTCTGAAGGTCCCATAAAGATACAAACTGAATTATATAATGTCCTCAGAAATAACAATGCATTAGTTGAATTAATGAAGAATATTGTTTAAAAAAGGATAAATTAGGTGTTTTATTTGTTTTATTTGTGTATTTAGATTATGACATCAGCTAAAACTGATAACACATTGAAAATAGGTATTAGATAGCTATTAGGACAAAAAAAAAAAAAGAAAGAAAATCCACCTACAATGAATGGAAGCATTAATAAATTGTAATATTGTATTATAGTGGCAGAGCTCATAATAGATTGTGTTTACAGCATTCACACCAATTTTATGCTTTTGATTTCCATCCGGAACCTATGGCTCTTTTTAGACACAGCTGAGAACTAGAGTATCCCAGACAGATGGAGTGAAAGGCTCCCTCTTTCTTTTTGTATCATCTGGGCCAGTTTGTCACTTCATGTTACGCCTTTCTTTTAAGTGAAAAAAGCAAATAATTATGGCATTTTATAGAAAAAACTTAATTTAAATGATCAATTCTTTAAAATAGCTGACAAAATACAGGTTTTCTATCAACGTGTTTGCTTTTTTGGGAAGCCCTTTGTTGCAGAGACCCATAAAATTACTCCAGGTTTGGGGTTTGAACTTTGGAATTGAATTTTCCTAGAGATGCGGATCACATTAGAGAGTCTCACAAGATAATCAGTATCATAGAACTGGAAGTTAATGAAATTATTTTGGTGCTTAGTCATAAATATATCTATAGAACTAGTTTGTCTGGTTCTTTGTTTTTACATTCTGATACTCAGCAACCGCTTTTTCATAATTAGTTTTGGATTTTTTGTCAAATTGAATACATTCATAAAATATTCATTAAAGGAATTAAAAACCATCAAATAGAAGTATGATATTTTTCCACCTTAGTATTCAGTTATCATTATTTCTCTCTTTAGAATAATCTTTCTGAATATATCTAGGAAGTTAACTCTTGTTACCAGCATTAATTTCACTATTTGATATCAATATACATTACTAAATATTGTGGGAAATCGATATGCTGTTACATTAAAGTACTTCATTTTTTACAGTCCTGTAGTTGACTTCCCACTGATTCCAGCTGAAATTTTTTATGGTTATTAGAGATCATTAATGCAATTTGCAGTTCCTTTTTTCGTTTTGTCCTTATAGGTGAATTCCAGTTCACTGGGAAGTTTTAAAAGAGGTTAAAATATTATTATAGCTTACAGTTTAAAATTCACAATGACTAGAATGACCTCATTGATAAATAAAACTAGTCAGGAGGAAGATTTGAATTTCTAGTTTATATCCTGAATAAAGCACTAGAAAAATAAAAATATGTTCTTATTAGCACAATTCAATACTCTGGAGAGATAGGGCAATTGCATTTGAATTAACTAATTTGCAAGACATTAAAGGAGATTACATCTTTACAAAAGTGCAGAAGATAAGGGAGCCATTACTTCGTCAGAGCAGCAAGACTTGCTCTGTGAGGTGTTTGTAGGGGACTGAGATCCAGCACCTGGACAAATGGTACCCCAGCTCTGGGGGCTGAGACCATCACCCCCCCAGTTCCTGAGCAATTACAGCTGGTAAACACTGTCTCTCCTTCTCAGGGAATGCAGGACACAGTAGGACTTTGGCTACTCCAGATTTTCTGTGGTTTCCCCTTAGTCCAAGCGTATGAAACATCTTTGTTTTATCTGGGTTTAAACACACCAGACACGAAAGTCGATAAGCTGCAACAAGTACAGGGTTGGTGACTAAACCAGGAAGAGGAGCTGGAACCTACATTCTCCTAACTTCTCAAATTAGCTGTGAGATTGAGGAATTCCTAGGGACAAAACACTTTTTGTCCCAATTAGGGTCACACTGGTATAGAATTCAGAAGAAAAAAGGAACAATGCTATTTTTACTATTCTTAATTATTAATGTCATACATCCATGGCTCTGATTCTTATTTTTGTTTTTAAGATTTTAATGACCTACAGATTAAGATTTTGATGACCTACAGGGTCAGATGGTTCTTTAGTTAATGCTTCCAGCTACATCTAAGCTCTGGATTGCAAAGTATCTAGAAATCCTCACATTACTGTTTGGAATATTTCTAGTTTGTTTTTGCCCTATTTACAGAGGAGGAAGAAAAACAAAAGGAGCCTAAAGTGAATGCTGTGGGGAAAGGGAGAACCAATACATTCTCTACAACATTATGCCTTTAAGTACAAGACAAGAAGGAGCAATGTTGATGAAGGGATTGTTCAGGGAAACCAAGCAAGCAAGGCATAAATTGGAAGAAGTAGGAAAGAGCAAAAGCAAACTAGCTGGTAGAGAAAGTAGAAAAGAACATCACTACTTTTGCAAAAGTAAACAGTCTTAAAATCATCTATGGATGAAACTCTTCTTATTTCAAGCTACTGGTTATTTTTATTGAAGAAAAAATCTCTATGACAATCCTAGGTGAATATGTGCAATCTGAACCTTTTATGCCTAGGATTCAGATGTCCAGATGGGGATTGTTGGCTATGATGCCTTTATTTAACAGCTAGAACATCTTATGAATATGGTCTGATTTCAGTTTCCTGCAGTTTGCTTACAGTCCTGCCTCTACAGGCTTGGCTTGGACTCATTCTGCTATCACATCGTTTTGTGTTGCAACATCAGCACAGGCTTTGAATAGCTCTGCACTTGGCATTCTCAGAAGTTCTCTCTTAATACATTTTATCGAGTACCTCTCCATCAAAATCAGACGTAATTAGTTATTGGCACCCTTAGCTTGGGTTCAAAAATAAATCTGCCATTTTTAACTATTGATGGAATATATAATCTCCATATAGAGTGCTCACTCTGAGAAAAACATGCAGTGGAAGGTCCCTGCACATATGGTCCAGGCCACAGTTTAGGGCAAGTGACTTGTCCTTAGTGGAGCCTACCTAAGACAGATTATTAACAAAGTCAAAGTGTTCTATTAATTCAGAAAATCTCTTTCTATCATTTAAGACTGGCCCCTGTAGCAAAGTCAGGAGCACAATGTTAGCAAGTGTGGAGGTAGGCAGGTAGGTCTTCTCTCTCCATCATAATTCTTTCCTAATTCTTACCCACTGGTAATGTCTGGTTTCATGCAAATTAAGAAATCTGTAAATGTTGAACTGGAAAGGTAGGAAACTCTATGAGGAACTTTGAGATGATAAACCTCTCAAAGAGTTTATTTTGATGTATTACTTACTCATATAAGGACAGAAATGTTGGGCTAATAAAAAGAATTTGAAGAGTGTCTCCTAGAGGAAGGAACTTTTAAATAAATTTCTGCCTCTCTCTCTCTGCAAGAATATCTCTTAGAAAAACTTCCTTAAATACTTTAAATCTCTAGTGTTCAAAGACTTACAATATGTACCCATTCAAGAAAAAAAGAGTTTCAGAATTTGCTTGGAATTTGTGGTTTGTTTGGGACATGGCTAAATGTTCAATATTTACATTATTTATTGAAAAAAAATAGGAATAGAACACTAAACAGTAGCTCCCAAATTCAAATTTCACCTCTATCATAACCTCTCTTCTTACTCTGCATGATTCTCTTGCCTTTTGCCAGTCTCAGGTCTCCTATAAACAGAAAGATGGGGGATGCTGCCTCTCAAATTGTAATCTCTTGCATACATCATACATAAGTGTTGTGACCTGGAGTCATGATTTTTTATAAACAAGATGCTTACTTTCAGCATGCTACATACCAGCTAAATAAAATGTCTCCAAATAAAACAGTAATTGGTATTTCTGCAAGAAAGCCTCCTCAGTTTTTCTGTGCAACAGAAGAAAGTAAAGTAGTTATTTAGTACACAACAAACCATTTCCATTATTTTTTTAAACAGGAAGGTTTTTCTCTTTTTTTCTTTGGAAAAAATGACCTTATTTCATGTAGTACATTTGTATAATGAATTTTTAATTTATTCATATATTAAAGGGCACATTTCTGCATAGTTGAGGGCTAATATTAATTTGCATACTCTAATTCATGATGACCTCTCTATTTTGCTGTGAAGTTGGTGTTTTTATTTAGCTCAGTTGTGTTGCCTTTTATTAACAGAAAATGTGCATGCCTTAATACGTGCAGATAGTGCCTCTTGTAGCATAGCAATAGGACGTGCCTGTCAAAGAGAGTCAAAAGCTGCTCTTGGATACAAACCAGTATTTAAATATACAGTATATTAATAGTTACATCTTACAATAATTCTCTTGGAATTAGTGTCACTGTCAGCTGGCTGAGAACAAAATAATGATTGAAGAGAGTGGTCCTGCAGCATCCAAACTGTAACCTGATAATGTTCCAGCTGCATGAGGGTTATTATCAAGGTGCAACTTCACCCAGTTTTGGGAAGAGGCCTTCCTTTGGACCTCAGGGTTTTACTCCATGCACCTTCAGGGCTGCGGCTGAAACTGTGCTTGTTGAAATGCAGAAGCAGTCCTAGAAGACTGCTGATAGCATCTAATGATTAAAGTCTAAGCTCTGCTGCAAGATATCCACACTTTACAAATGTGTTAGACTTCACAGATGATCTGTCTACCTGGAATGGCTTCAATCCCAAAGTGAGAGAGGAATTGATTGGTGCAGGCACAATGCATCAGGTTCCCTATTTTCAGCACAGGGTCACCTAAAAAAGTGTGAGACTCAGATATGCTGCACCTGGAAAATGTCATCACTATGTGAATGATGGTTTCACAGTAAATGAGCTCTACACATGCCACTGACTGAAATCCAGGTGGCTTTGAGGTATGCTCAGATTCTTCATTCTCATCCTGTGCCTGGAGATATTTAGTCACCTGTAAATGCATCTGTACATACTTAAAGTGTTTTCCAAACTGAAATTAAATAGAGAGACTATATCTGTGATTTTGTATATTCCTGAAACCTTTACTCAGACTTTAATGAGGACAATCTTTCTCTGAGGGCTTCATTTTCTGTCGCTTTTTGAGGGGATTATTGGGGTAAAAACTATTATTATTAAAGGGATATAGAACCATAAACTGTTTTATTTCCTAATCTCAAATCTGATAGGAATTTGCTATTGAATGTTTGCACTAATACCATAGTATGAATGGCTAGATGCCTGAAGATGAGATCCATAAGACCATGGAGTACTTTCCCAAACATAATGGCAGATGATGGTGCAGCTTGGGACAAAATAAAGAGATTAAAAACCTTGGAGAAAAAAAAAATATTACAAAGGGGATATTTTGTAAGACTGAATTGAGGAGTGCATCTCTGACAGTGTAGATGTAACAAATTGCTGGGAATCACCTGCTTCCTACGCTTGGCAGTTTGTTGAGGGAGGGGAGTACCCCTACATCTCATCTGCTGAACCCTTCCCCTCACCACAAAAGATAAGGATTGTTTTGTGAGTGGACCTCCTGTCTAGATTTTTTTTAAAATAAGAATATTTGAGCTTCAAATCACTTTTTCACTTTTGCACTGTTTTCAAAAACTTCAAGTGGGAGGTATTCACCACAAGAGCCAGGAGTTACATCTATGACGGTTCACCATGGCAAATCTTTCAGAAAATGGTCTTATAAACAAGCCTCTTATTTCTTCTAAGTTTTTGTGAGGTAACACTGCCTTCATCCCATGCTGACAGAATGTTTGCTATCCTTAAACTGTGTTGTACTGACTTTTATTTCAAGTAGTGAAGCATTATCCACAAGACCATACTTTGGGCATGATGTATTTTAAAAAATTACCAACACCTTGTTTTGCTAGAAGATCATGAGTTCTTCCACTGACTTTTTCAAGGTGACCTTTCTTCTACTAATATACTTACTCCATCAGACCTATGGACTCTTGCCTCTCCTATTTCTGAAAGTAATATGTTGCTTGCTGAGTCAGGGAACCGAAAGAGGAGCTTTGCCTCCCTAGGATATTGGCAGCAAATCATGGAACACTGGGCCCTGATGTTGTCAACCAGCCATGGCAAACACTTCTTTCTCTCCTTTCCTTTTAATGCTATGAGTATTTTTTAAAGCAGATCTTTTTTGTGTACCTATGGTCCTCAGTTCCTTGTGCACGTGCAGAATATATAACTGTACATAAAGCTGTGCCACCACAGCTTTAAGTGATAGATATATACCAGATACAAATGTGTAACCTCATAAATGTGAAAAAGAAAATTTGAAAAAGGAATTTCTGTTCACTAGATGTCAAGACAGTGATGTAGAGACCAAACAGGTTCAGAAACACAGGAAATAACTTGAATCACACATGCACACACACCTTATTTTGCAGACAAATAATACTAACTTATTTTATTTTCAACTTTCAGGTTCCTATTATCTGCCAGACTGAAAAAGAAATCATGTCAAAATATTGTGTGAAAAGGGTTGTTCCTGTGGTTTTCTGATCAGAAAGGCACAAGGCAATATCCAAAATCTAAAAATAAAGCTTATATTAATTACATGGCCAACAATTATGTCAAAGATAAAAATGCTGGGGTAAATTTCAAATAGACGTTTGTGGGTTTCAATTTTGTTTGAACTATTGTGTCTAACAAGGTTCATAGACTGCTTTATAAGAATTTTTGTATTGTGGATCTGCATAGTCTTATCAGGTATGAGGCATAATTGGTCAGTGCCGTTTGTAGCAGCAAAGCTACTAGCTTCTAAACTGGAATTAATATTATCATATTTCCCATGCATTCTACAGTTCATCTTCATCTTTGATTTTCCTTTTTTTTGTATTACTAGCAAAATAATACAGAAGGAAAAAATAAAAAAGAATGCAGACACCCAAATATTTAAGCTATGTAGAAGTTGCAAACTTGAGATAAAAGCAGGTCATCTTACATTTATACTTTTAAAACTTTAATTTTTTCCTGCACATGTTTATTCTTGTAACTGGTCCATAATAGTTTTCTAAGTGTGAATCTTGAAAACTGCTGACTGGACTACTATTATATCTCCAGTCCAGTTTTAAATGTCTGAACACCATTTAGAAATTACTTCAGAGGTTTTCAGCTCTCACAATCCATATTTTCTATTGATGGCAAACATTCATGCAAGTACAGCTTGGTTCTGAAACTCTTTGGTTTCTTTTACACTGCTTTCCCTCTTCTGTTATTTCATACAGTGAAATGCTGTGATAGCTCCATGGCATAGGAAGGGGTTGTGAGTCTGTGTCAGAGCCTAGAAGCGCATCCTTGTGTAGAATCGCATCACAGTGCTGTTCACTTGTGCATCTGTAATTTCACAGCTTTCTGGAAAGTTAGTTTCCTAGCAGCTTTCTCATAAGTTCTAAAGCCAAGGCCCTGGTGGGTAATGTGTTACTGTTTGGAATCAAGTGAAAGATCTATTATTTATATGCTTGGGGTATTTTTAATAAAAAACTTTAACGATGTGCCCATGATAATGATATGAAAATACAGTCAATAAAAACAGAATAAAACCAACAACCATCCCTCAAAATATGACTAATTAAATAGATGACACTGTGCAGATGAAAAATCTGCCAAACACACTTAATGCCCCTTTCAAGCTGCGTGTCTAACAAAAATCTTCCTGAAATATATATACATATTTATATATGTATATATACATGAAAAGATAATAATGAAGATGGTACCATTAGCATTTAACCCCATACAATTAAAATAATTTATCTGATTCTGCTGTATTTCATAGCCTTGATTGTTTTTTGATGTTTGGGATCCTCTGTCAACCTGACATCTTGTGAAACAATCCTTTATAGAGATCCTAAATTGATGGAAGATGTTTCTGATTTGGAGCAGTGGCATTTTTCGTTCATGGAAATAAGTACATGAAGACAAGAGCAAGGGCAAATCACCCAAAGGCTGGGCAGCATTCAAGAATAAAAAACTGCTCAGAAACATTCCAGCATTATTTCTGCCTCTTTCCTCTTTAAACAACTATCATGGAAGCTGCTGGATGGTATTTAGAAAGAGAATTTAAAATAAATCATTTATTTCCCCTGGAATTACTGAAAAAATATTAAATTACATTTCAAAGGAGTTTATGATGTTTAGATTGCCTTACATTTTAAGATATACAGGGCTCTTTCTGTTTAGAATAAAGCATCTCTTTCAAGCTAACACATGGTTCAATTTCCTGAGTGTAGTGTCACAAAAATATGCTGCCTCTCTTTCTAACTTTCTTCAGACATTTATTTCTGTAATATGAGCTGGGATTTTATATATTTCACCCCATCAAGAAACCTCTCCTTTTCCTCTATCAGAGCTTTCATTTTCAAGGTGTGGTTATTTTCCATTTGAATGTTCTTGAAGCTCATCTTTTTGGAAAAGGCCAGCATGAAACTGTAGGGGTCCCTTAAACTCATTTTGAGAAAGTAAATGGTGTGTTGACTTTGCACTGGCCATTGGCAGATGGGCCAATTCTGCCTTCTCCTTCAACTCTTGATTTAGGAAACATTTTTTTTCAAATGTTGGAAGGCACTCAGACCTAATAATGGGTGTGTTATATTTTCTTTAAAACAGGTTAGGTCACTGAAGTATTGCTAAGTAATTACCCATTGGTTTGTATATTTTTATACAAGGCATAATTTTGCAATCAGGTGTGGCTGAAGCCATCCCTACCCATCTGCACCTACTTGGTGCTGGGGCATTTGTTGAAAGGAATCCTTCTCATATCCCTTCCAGAAAGTCACTGTGCTCCCAAGGAGGGAGGACAGCTTTGCTGCACGAGGGATGCAGGTGGAGATCCAGAACAATTCCTTTTCTCATGCAGATTTCACCAGTGTGAAAAAAGATTGTGATTCTTAGACTGCCCTTTTTATCTTGGTATTTGATAGTCATGGATCCTTCTGGTTTTCTGTATAGAATCAACAGAGCTTCAGAAAATCTCTTGGATTTCCTGCAACCTACAAACTGTAGCTGACAGGGCCCTTGTTACAATCCAGCTCCCTCTAGATGGGAAGATGGTGTCCTCTTGAATACTGAGGAGGAAGCAAAGCAATAAAAATAAAAAGCTTTGAAAAATAAAAATTCAGCCTATTTTAATCCTCTCAGAGCTCAATCTGTAATGTAGTGTATGGGGACTTCTGTTCACAAATCTTGTTAGCAAACAACAGGATTTACGTGTGTAGTTCCCACAATACCACTTTCAAAATTGTTCTCCGTATGATTTCACTCTAGCAACAATAGTTCACTGTTTATAAGTATTACTCATGGAAAAAAATATTTTGGAAATAATAGTTGTGCTTTGCTGCTTTAAAGTCTTTTAGAAGAAGCTGTCTTAGAAGAGAGTTACCCAACTTCCAATAACCTCTGCATTCCTTTTTCAAAGTGCTTTCCATTTAGTTTCTCTGTGTTCACGTGCTGGTTTCTGAAACTTGCTTATCCTCTCCGTTCACTTGAGTAAAACACTTTTTTTCTGTTTATACAAATATTTTTTTCAAAATATAAACCCATTTTTCTTACGTATTTATGAGAACTGGGCAAAAACAAGTTGTACCAAAAATGTAACTCTGTGAGGTTGATGGGAATGTTATGGAAAGTAATGCTTATCTCTGGTGATTAATTTTTGTATTTAATTGCCGTTTGGAGTTTCTGCTCTCTTTGGTTAGATCCACTCCCTTTAAAACTTAAAATAGTATGAAAACGTGAAAAATTCTTGTTTCTTTGATATTTCTTTATAGAATGCTTTGCAGTAATGCTCTAAGTCAGTGTTTCCTGTCAACTTAAAACATCCAGGTAACTTCTTCTGACAAAGCCTTTTTCATTTTATTTATTCATGTTTTCTACATGTATCACTGCTTAATCCATTCCATTTATTCTTGGTCTGAAGAGAGAGCATATGGATGACAAGAAATTACATTCAAGATTGCTGCCTCTTATAAGTCATGGGTTTGCACTGAGCCAAGCAGACAGGATCACTGAAGCTATAAATAGCACAGGAATAGCCGAATTATTCCCCCAAATCATCATAATATTGTCCACAGGAGTCAACAATCATCAGCAGATACTAATTGTCAGGGAACACTGAAGCAGTGAAAGATGGGAAGGACTGTTGTGTTGGCAGGCAGGAGATCTCAGTCAGCGACTGCTTCATTACCTTTACTTCTGATTTATAGGCAGTCTTATTAACACATCATTACTGACATCAGAGGTGGCAAAAAAACAGGAATAAATGATCAATGAACTGTCTGCCCATGAGCTACCACCAATGGGACCGTGTGGCTACTCTAATATTGAGTGTCCAGGGCTGAAAGCGCCAGGGCTAGCTTCCTCCTTTCTGCAAGGGCATGATGCAGTCCTGACTAGAAATCCAGGTACTGTGAGAAAACCAAGCAGTTCTGATTATGATGCTGACTTAAGGCAGATTTTGATGAATGGGGATGGGTAAGGGATTGTACACATATGGGTTTTCTACCTGCCTTGGGATGTATCTAAGCCATGACTATGACTTGAGCTTTGCTGTGGGACACTCACTTTAGTACTTGAACACTTACAGAGTAAGGGGCACCTTAAACAAATTAATATTACAAGCATTATAGTGTATTTTGTCTGAAAAAACCCAAGGCATTTCCAGGAAAACAAGCTGGAGCGGTAAATCGTAGAGAATCTCATAAATGTGAATTCAATGCCCAAGGCTTAACATTTACTTACTCTATCTCCTCTTTTTTTTTCTTCAATTTTTTTCACTTCTCCAAGCAACACTTCATGCGAAGTTTTATAGCATATAATAAATTTTCTCCAAGCCAATAATTAACTTACATCTGGCTAATGCATCTTGCAGAATGATAGCATGGAGCTGCTAACATTACCTTAGAAGGACATGGTAATGGTCTGTTGCTTGAGGCTGGGATGGAGTTTATAAATTTGACTATCCCTTCAAATTAAACATATTAAATCTTGTTTGTAGGGGAACAGGTATGAATATTTAAACAACTTAATGCATTGTTGAATCTATTTAGAAGTCTATTATGAAACCCAGTACATATATAAGGTCTGCCATTGATGGCAGTCTCTGAGCTCAGAGCTACCTGAGTCTGATTGATTACAAGCCCTTAAAAATAATTCTAAGGTAGATGCAGAATATTTTTTATTATGGAAACCCCATAAAATATTTAACAGTTGTTGCTGGCTAGATTTACAGAAGTTTTGTGGGTAAAGAAAAGCTTCTGATAAAGAGAGGAAGCATGGAATGTGGCAGAATTTGACAATCAGGTTATTTGATTCTTATTGGAGCTCATAATCTTGAATGATAAAAAGAGTTATTTTAAGATGTAGAATGCTTCCACTGTTCATTATTTCCATGTAATGATAAAACCTCAACTCATTCAAGACCAGAAGTTTGTAACAGAAAGTGCGAACAATACAGGTGAAAAGGAAAAACTTTGCAATTACCATTTCCATTTCAAGAACTGGAGCAGCATTAAACAACTCTTCACCTTGTTTTCATGGCTTCTAATACAGCTGATTCCTTCCCTAATTTCTTCATAAGACCTCTTTCCTTGACAGATCAGAAGTGCAGAGAATCTCATATCCCAAAAAAAATGCTTTAGAAATTTCGAAAATTTAGAATTCTCCTTGACACACTGATACCTGAGAGATGCTGAGTGAGAAATAATTTAGAGCTCACTCAGAACAACATTAGTTAAAGTTCAGTTTAACTGATATTTTGTACTTTATTGTCAGCCTTATATTTTTTTCCTTAAGACACAAAGTTTGTGAACAGTTTGTGCCTATCTAGATTTTACTTTCTGCATTTTCAGTGCCAGGCCTCAGGAGGGGTCAGTTGAAAATCTATGGTTGCTTCTCTGTGAAGAACACCAGTTCTGCTGCTTTATTAATTGTTTTTTTTCCCAAAATTTCCAATAGTCTTGACTTTGTTTTCTTTCATTGTGCTATATGACTACTATTGTACCTTTTCTTGTAACATTGTGAATCAGGAGCCAAAGTGGGAAGTTTTTGTTTGGCTATTTTTTTATTCAATGCACCATAGACCCACCACAGCAGATCAGATCCACCCACACAGTATTTCTAGTGGGAGAACATTTATCCTCAGTAAGATGAGTCATCCTACTGTTTGCTTTTCTCTGGGTTTGCTTGGGGTTTTTTTTATGGTGTTCTTATTTATGCTGAATTCAAACCCAAAGGAAAGGCTTACCCATCACTCCCAGTTATCATCTTGGAAAGAGAGTAGAAATAATGAATTTCTGGTATGGAATAAACTCAGGGAATTAAATGATAAAATAACATTAAAATTGGAAATTAAAAAAAAAAAAGTGTTTTTCTCCTGGTGAATGTGGTGAGGAAAATTTACAATGTATGACACTAGAAATCTAGGCCTGCGCCTGCATGCTAACTCCTAAAATCTCAGTTGACCACAGAACTTGCATTACTCTTGAGGTGTCAACACTGTGTAAATAAAGGTACACAGGAAGTGATTACCATTGTGCCCTAGACTCATATAGATTTTTTTACGGACTTTTGTGAGGAGCATTCTAAATATAACATATTCAGTATCTGCTCTTTCATATGCGGAGATAATAAGACTAGGAATTTCAGGCTACAGCTTTTAAAAATAATGACTAGAAATAATAATGTTGACCATCATTATCATAATCATCAGTGACTTACTGTTAATAACTAGTAGCATTACTGAAAAAAAATTGTGTTTGTTCCCAGTGTGAAGGAACTGTGGAGCACTGGGAGACCCTACAGATGAGAGCCCTGAGGGTGGAGGAACAATAAACACCAACTTTCAGCCTGGAAAACAAAGTAACGAACCTGATACTTAGACACTTTTCTTCACTTTACAAACAACTCAAAAGGGCTGTATAATTTTTGCGATTTAAATAAAAGGTCCATTAATTAGGTCAGCAAGAGTTTTAAAATTAATGTACCATGTATCTGCAATGGTGAAAAAACAGCCATTTTAAGCCTAATGGTAACAAGAATTCCTCAACATTAAGTACTTGTTCCCACATCTTTTACACAGCTTTCTGATCTTAGATTTATTTCATTATTGCATAAAACTGAGAAATGTAGAGGATGTTTTACTGGTTTCCAAACTTTAACAATTATAATTATTCTTTCTTTCTCTTTAAAGTTGGGTCTATTTTCCTTGCAAACATTTATCTTCCTGTTTATTCTCTGTCTTTTGTTTTGAAATTGATTTAGTTTCTTTCTGAGAATGCAAGAAGCATCATATACAGACAGCAGAAGCTTTACTGAAATCAAGATGATGTACAGAAATATAAAATGTGAGAAATGGACAGAACAATGGCAAAGTTCCCTGTAAATCTGTGTAGAATATCTACCAGGGACCTGGGAAACAGCCGAAGCCGTAAGACATGTATCTTCACCTGTAACTTGATTAAAACACTGATGGCAAAAATCTGCTCTCATAGCTGAACAATGATCTCCTTTATGTTGGTGTAGTGTGTTCATTGCAGAACCAACCTTTCCACTGACATCAGTGCAAGATCCTCACTCTGAGGGGTGCACATCGAACTCAAGGGTTCTGATGGCTTTGTTTGGGAGGCAGAAGATGACAAGCTCACCTGTACAATAACGATGACTCCCTTGGGAGTACACATATACAAAAATCCAAGCTTCCCCTCTTCCTGAAATGAAATACTTTGTCAACTTTTGTTTCCTCTAGTTCTGGAATTTTTCTTCCAATGCCCTGGGTATGCCAAATGTATGTCTAATGAGCACAATATGCTGCATCCAATTCTTGCTCATACATGATGGATTGGATGTTCAGAGACATGCACTGGTATCCATGGTACTGTAACAGAGTCAATCCCCTATGGTTTAACATTGAAAACCTTGTTTATATCTCTGTGCCTTCCTTTCCCTTCCGGCAGCATGGATGTAATAATACAGGCCATTTTTCATGAATTTCATGGTTTTATAAGATCTCCTCTATTTCCAGGTTAATAATCCCTTGCTCTAAAGGATAAATACCCTAAGTGCTCTAACATCTCCTGACTCCGACTGCCTTGAAGTTGGCTGTGCCCTTCAATGAGTAGGATTCAATTTTCTTTTTTAATTATTAACTTAAGAAAACCTGGAAGGAATTGAATTGCTGACCCTTGGGATTAGTTTCCTTCTTCTACAGCCTAATCCTTCCATTTTAAGCATGAAAAAAATCCTTCCCCAAACTTGCCTATTTGAGTGAGAACCTGAGGATCTGGTCTCCAGCCCTTTGAAACAGTTAACCTGACTTGGCACTCAGCTGTTTTGCCTTTGTCTTAGCTGAGACCATAACTGCAAGCAAAACCTTTCTGGGACCATCCCACTTCCTCAATTGAGGAGAACAGTCAAATCTTTTCTGAAAGCAGAATGATGTCCTTTAGAGATTAGAAACAATATTATCTCTCTGATGTTTAGCTCTTCTCTTTTTCGTGTAGGAAAGTGGTAGCAATAGCCAATACATTAAACAGACAGGAAAGGATTTTCCATAAGGGATTATAGAGTATTTTTGCTGCTCACATCTCTTGTTTTTGCCTAATAATCTTCATAACATATAGTGCTTGATTCTGCTCCTATTGATATCAGTGACAAAATTCCCACGGATTTTAGCTGGAACATCATCAAAACCTATTTTACTGATAGTTTGAAAGAAAAATCATATTTTCTCCTAAGTTTCATATAAAATTTCTTGTCCCCTTTCTTTCATTCCCTCTTGTCTAGATGCATGGAGACATTGTATTTTATTTTATAATATCCCTGTGACTGTCACAGCAGCAAATCACAGCACCAAAGTCCCAAGGACTTTATTGTTACAACTCACAAACCTCTCCCAGTAAATGATTGTACTGAATTCACTGAATTTCACTGAAAGCATAGGACAGATTCTGAGGAATGGCATGAAGAAAGAACAGTCTGAGTCTCTGCATGTGTTTTCTACTCCATCCTTGTCTGTTTGAGCAACCTTTGTTCTTCAGAAACAGTTAAATCCTTCTTCTGTTGGAAAATATGCCAGGGTGTGGCACCACTCAAATCTCCATCTTACCTAAATATCAAATTGATGGTCCTCTTGTCACTTGTTCTTATTGTTGTTGTTGTTTATCACAGTTCCTGCAGGGAATCTAGTCTCAACTATTAGTACCACAAGGAACAACTGTAAATAGAAAAAGCCACTAACCTGCAATTCACAGCGGCAAGGCAGGCAGTGTCCATAAACTTCTCTGTACACATGGCTGTGCTGACTGTACTTCAAAAACTCTCATGTCGCTTAAAAGGACATAAACTCTTATGTACACAATATGAGGGAGGTACAGTAGCTCCATATTTCCTCTGCAGAAAGACTTGCATGGGAACATCATCCTGTTAACTTTTAAACTAGACTCCCAAACAAAATCCTTACTGTGGTATGAACCTTATTGGCTGAACAAGGTGCGATTTCTCTGTTCAAATTTTTTCTATATAGAAAAGGTCTTGTACTAGCATTAGTATAAGGAGAATAGGTTTTTCTCACTAGTATGAGTTATGTTAATAAGAAAAATTAGTTGCTTTTTTTTAAAGTATGAGTTTTCTCTCTAATATCACGTGCCTTTATTTTACGGAAGAGCAGTAGAAGGTTAGCAGGGATAACAGTCATTCTCTGAGCAGCATTTGAAGAAGAATGGTTACTAGATACATGTTTCAATATTTTTAAGCTAGAAGTACCTTTTCAAAAATTAGGTTGATCTGGTATAATTCATATAGCATAATCCATATTGCTGTAACCTGATTTAATTCTAAATTAGATCAAATATACAGACAGTCTTTACAAAGGTCTTAATGCAGAGAGTCAATGAGAAACCACTGCTCCAGAAAATATTTACTGTGGAGGTAGGCCATCTGACACAGACAAGTGACCATGAGGTGACTGAGTGGGTGCAGCAAGCTACCTCTGCAGTCACAGACCAGCGGACATCGTTATATTGAGCCTGCTGCAAGATGGAAAGTGTTTGCTTAGCTCATGGAAAAGGTGGTGTAAGGTCATGCATTTAAGCTGCAGTCAGGGTAGCAGGGAGACTGAGAGATGCACATAATGTCTGGTATTATGATTTGACTGAAGATGAGCTCAACCCTAGAAACAATTGCTAGAGATTGTGTGGCCATCAGCCTGACATCTGCAGTGCTACTGCATTTTGTGTATTTGCTGTCATTTTTCTTCTGAACTGAACAGAACTTTAAGGGGCCAACAGCTCAAATCTTCTCTGAGAGGAAGTACAAGGAATTTAAACTGGCTTATTTTGGACTTTCCAGTGAATAAGTATTTGCTAGGGAATTCTGTAACTACTCCTTTTCGTCAATTACCTAAATAAGACTTGGAGTTTACCTAGCTGGTGCCTTGCATGTTTGCAGCCATGTGGGGGGAAATTTCTTAGGGCTAGTTTTACTGGCATGTGAAGACATGAGTTAAAATGTTTATGAGATGTTTTCTCCGTGCTCTAGGAAAAAAAAAGAAAACAAAAAACCCTCAAATTTTTTGTCTTTTGTTGTTTTGTTTTGTTTTGTTTTGTTTTGTTTTGTTTTGTTTTGTTTTAAGATTAACCTTCACACAACAGATCAAAAGAAATTCCCTCTGCCTCATAGTCTGAGAACTGTAGCAGCTAGGCTGAAAGGCTCAGCAAAACAAAAGCACAACAGACTGAAATTTAGCACGAGATTTCAAATTATAGGGAAAATTGCCAACAGCTAATATTTTATTTAGTTAGAGCTGGCTTCCACCCCAGCTGGTTGCAAAACCATGTCCAAGGGCTCTGAATGATGTGCCAAGGAGATTTGAGGTCTGTCAACAGTAGTCTTGTTTCGTGGTTGGCCATGCAAGAATTAGAACAGAATTCTGTGAAGAAAGGTATTCATATAAAATGCTAGTAGTCAAGGCTAAAGGAGATATATTACCTTACTGAAGGGGTATTGACAAAGGACAAATTTAAGTCTAATGTGACCAGTTTCCTCAGGAGCCAAGTACATTCAGAACATAGAAACTGGCTACTAATGTAGATGATTTGGAGCAGTTAAATCATTCTTTGATTTCTGTCCTCCTGAAGTATCACCACCTGTAGCATTCATTCCATCCTGCCTCATTATGGCTTCCTTATTCTGTGGCTGGGAATGATCTGTGATGTTTCTCAAACTGGTTTGGTCTGCTTTGTGCACAAAGTGAGCACAGCCCAGGCTGTGCAGAGTTCAGCAGATGAAGAGAAATGGAGAAGGTGGAGACACATTCAGAGAAACTCACAGAGTCATTTTTCTGCAGTTAAGGAGGAGTCGTGAGGGAAGGAAAAGGTGGATTTCTCTGTTCATACATCTTATTAACAAGGCACCAGAACTGTGGAAAGAACTTCAGGTCTGTTTGTACTTTGCAGTTCAGTAATGCTGAAAGACCGCAAAGTAAGTCATGGAGCTAAAAGCAGGAATAAACGTAGAGTTATGCTGTGCCCAGAATAAATTGAACTGTTAAGAAAATAACAAGCCCTGGTGGAACTTGATGGTAATATAGCTATGGTACCCCCAGGCCAGAGCTAGTATTTCACTGAACACAGTCTTATTAATCTCTAAGAGATCTTTAAATGTGGAGTTTGCTCAATGAACTGGAACATTTAGGAGAATAGATAACAAGAAAATTAATCTCTTTTGCTGTACAAACCAGAATGTATGTTTGGCAGATGCTGCAGTTAAGTCCACTTTAAAACTTTTCATATCTGCCCAACTCTAGCCAGCCACCCAGCAAATCCTGCTTCTCAGAGTGCTGTCTGATTCCTCCATACTGATGGTCCTCCCTCCGATGTGGTTCCTAAATTCATATCTCTTTTCTGTAATCTGATTAAATCCTTTGGGATCTCTGTTATGGAAGGGCATCCAGTATCATTTAGGTGAAGTGAGCTGGAGAGTGGGAAATGGAGGAGCTTAAGTGGAATAAATTGCAGGTAGGGAAAGGGTGTTTAAAACCAGCCTGGTGCTAAAGTTGTGAAACAATTGTGTGAACAGTGGGATGGGCAATTACAAGCCTTGAAATAGCAGGATATTAGGAGATCACAGAACATTGAATAATTCTGTTCAGATTTTATCTTGGTTTAAATTTCATTTGGTATAATTTTAGACAAGGTCAGCCTTCTGCATCAGAATGTTGAGTTGGAGTCAATGATACTGAGGGGTCCTTTCCAGCTCATCATGTTCTATGATTCTATGAAAATGGGTAATCATGCAATCAGGATTTACCTTAGAATTTGGGACAGACTTTGTGTGAATGCAGAGTTATAATTTAGATTAAGATTTATCCATCTCTGCAGAATGTGTCACCCTTGTAATTATTTGTTACTTCAAAGCCCCATTAAATTAACCTTTTCTATGATTTATCGCCTATGTAATACACCATGCTGGAAATCTGAAGGAAATTAGTTTGCAAACCTAGACAAACCAAAAGTAATCAAATTATCCAAAAAGATGTTTTATAATTAGAAGTAAATTGCTAACTGATAAGAGCAATTCCTCCTCCACCTGTCACCAACATAAGAAACACTCAGAGTAACTCCATTGCTGTAAGACTTGGAGAGTTGGTAATACTGCTTCTCCCCCTAAAGGGAAAGGTCAGAGGGCTGCTTGACTTACCAGAGAGGAAGCAAAGTGCTTTTAAAAAACTTCTTGATACGCAAAAATCCTTCTTCTCTTACAAGCAGATGAAATCCGGAATCTACTATATATGTTTCTAGGGTCAGAGGAATCTCGTGTTCACATAGTTGAGGAATGTGTGATGTACTGTGATACTGTCTGTGAAGGACACAGTTGTCAGGGAAAACGCAGCACCTGGCAAAAAAAAATTGTTGAGGCACACTGGTGACCCATAACATGACTGTGGCAGAATTCCGTTTTGTGTGTCTGCCAGACATGCATCTCAGCTGTAACATTCTGCCCACAAGAAAGGCTGAGCCGTTCTGGTGGAATTAAGTGATTCCCCAATATCTAAAATACTTTGAGAACTCAGGAGTTAAGTCTTCAGCTGATGTAATGAAGGATTGCTCCATTACTGTGTCTGGAGCTCTTGCTCCCTAAGGGTCATGTTCCCCAAGACAGCTTTGTTTTTTCTGATAGCAATGGAAAGACTTTTATTTTTTTAAAAAGGTGGCTGTTCTATGTAATCTCTGAATTTTGTTTGTAATTTATGGTATGGCTCATCTCTAAAATCACCTCTGGAAACTATAATTGGAGTTTCTTCTGCTGAAGCATTTGGCTTAGCTATATTTTCTCCTGCTGTTCAGTTTAGTGATGTATTTCACTGTGAAAGTCTTGTAGTCACTAATTCCCTTCTCAGGTGACCTTCCTATTGGGAAAGCAACCTGTACAGTACACAGGAACACTCAGAACTGATTTGAATCCTTCGCTGGAGACTGTACACATCAAGTTAACATTGAAAAGACATACATATTTTATGAGACAGGATTTTGCATGAGCAGAATGAATGAGATTTTCCAGAAGCAATGAACATCTGGTGCCAGATGAAAAAGCTGTGGTTTCAAATTTTGTTAAACTGTGATGTCTGAACAAAATATACAGTAGTTATCAAAAAAATTATCTGGAACCTGTTTAACCATAAAGTGGCATGGGATACCAGCTTTTCATTCCAGATATTTAGTCATTAGAAATTTTCAGCAAGTTTTGTTTATTATATTCCATTAGTCTCTAGGACAAAGTGCACATTTTTATTTTTCTTCTCCCCGGCTACTATCTATAACATCTTTGTTTATATCGGGCTTATATAATAACTATGTAGCAGACACCTCAAGAGCAACAGATCAGGTGTTGATTCAAGATCATCTGCGGTGGAGAATAAAGAAGAATTAAATTGACACAGAAGAGAGAAGCACATACAAAATAAAGTGTCATTCATATAGTTTTTTTCTAATTCATTTCTAGGAAAATAGAAATAAAATTGGGAGGCGTTTTTCATACTCCTTAGAGGCCTTGGAATGTATCCCTGCCAAAGGGTAGGAAAACACAGAAATTGTCTATTCTGATTAATGATCATTTCTTCCATATCCCTCTCTGACTCCAATACATCTCCATACAGATAAGACTATTAAAAAATAATTGGGATTTCACTTTATGGGGTTTTCTGTTTGCCGGCTGATCAGAATGTGAAAGGAGGAACAGGAAGGAGGAATGAGTTGAAGTAAGATTTGAGGTGATGCCTCAAATGTAGCACTGGTGTGTGCCCATTGTCTGATGTTACTGATGAACACAACAGTTTCATCAGCTGGAAGGACAGCTTGAAGATATGACCAGAATCTTCATGTCCAGCTGGAACTAGCTTAGAAACAATAAGGAACAGTTTTTACCTTTACCCTTCTATGATAGCTGGGAATAAACATAAGCCCAAACTATTATAGTCAAGCAGGCTTTGGCTGTCAATTACGTCACATGTGATACCAGTAGGAGAAACACAAGAAAAACACATTCATCTGCTTCCCACAGCTATAGCTTGGATATAGCTTGGACTGTGGGTCCTCCCGGGGTCTTTTCATTCACTGGAAGAAATCAAACTCATCAAAACTGAAGACAAAGGAATTGAAAAGTGATATGATAAGCAATACTTTCTGAAATAAGATGCCTCTCAATGAGATTCATTGCTAAATGAGCTCATAAATAAATTAAGTTCATGGCTAAATTCTCTCTGAAAGAAATGTTCTTCTGATTAGATAGAAAAAAGCTGTTGGTCAGCATTTCACATTAAAATGCAATTCATTACTATTGTTATCGATATCATCATTATTATTACTATATGTATTTTAAACCATAAAGATTAATTCTTCAAAATCCTAACCTTTGATGACATTATTCAAAATTCTAAAATGTCTAGGCAAAGTATTTAGCTTTTTTACAACAATACTAATTATTATCCCTACATTTTCAGGAAGGATCAATCACATAATTTTTAATAATTTCTCTTTTCTGTTTTATTCCCTCAACATTAGAAATTATAACAATGCTTTTACTCATATTGCTTTATGATTATTCCCTCTTCAGTTTGGCACATACAGTATTTCACTTCTCTGATTGGCTTTGTTTATGCTCCTGCATTTTCTGCACTTTTTGGATTAAACTCCCCAGTTCTTTCAGTTGGATTTAGATAAGAATACTCCTGGCTTCATCAGAGGGGCAGCTCCTTTCTCAGATGTACATTAGAAACCATGAGTGATGTGAATTTTCACTGCTAGCAGCTTAATCCTCTATGTTCTTCAGTGTAATAGCAGTAGATGATTTTTTTATTAATGGCATTTTAGTAAAATTTAAAGTTCTCTTTATTGTTACAAAGTCTTTGAGAAGTATTTTCATGTAGGTTTATAACTGAAATACAATCAGATCAACCTCAAATCTTGATGTGAATCTGATGCCTCACCCCTCTGCATCAAAAATCCGTTATTCACCAGACAATACTATTTAAAAATTCTCTTTTTTTCAGAAGCAATTATACTTTTAGGGCTCATGTCTCATTGACCTTCAAGGTGCCATAAGCAAGACTAGATCTCACTGTTTCTGCACTCTGGGCAAAGAATTTCCATGTTCCCACAGTAAATTGGGAGCTACAATGAGCAGACAGTATTTAGCGTCTATTCACTTCAGAAATATTGTCTTTCTGGTTCTGTCAGCTGTTCTGCCATTTATTCAGAAGTTAAGTCAGCCTCAGTCTTCTAAAACTCAGAGCTTTTAAAAAAAGAAGCAAAAATTCTTCAGTAATGTTATTTATTAAGTGCTATTGAACACAGACACTTTTTAACATTGAATTAGAAGAAGGTGGCTAAAATATGCAGATCTTTTCCAGACAATGCATTGTAACCCAGTGAGAAACTAGATGCTTGAGACAGAGACAGAAATTTTTGCAGGAAATTCTGTAGTCTCTATAGAGTGGGATATCAGACTTGTTGTTTACTAAGAACTTCAGGGATTTCTTATTGTATGAACAATGCAATATTCACTGATCCAAATATCAGCAGTAAGAATGATCTCATTATACCTAGAACACAAAAGGCTGTGTTATTTTCTCATAGTTGTTAATTCTACAAGAACCTATGCAAAATAAATAAAAGATTTCATTATGAGAATTCTACTTTTGATCCATTTTCAAGGCAACTTTATGTATGTGCTGTGTAAACATTAGCTAAACTTACCAATGCTAGAGAGGACCAAAATTGCATAGGAACAGTGTTGGCTCTGCCATAAGAATTTTAATCGTAGTATGATATAAATAACCTCTCCACTTCATTCCTCCATCTTGCACTAGTAATGTCATGCACCATAAATCAGACTTACTGGTTCATGAATTAGCAGACCTGCAAGCACACCCTGACAGGAGAATTAAATGGCCCAGAGAAAATTGTTTTCAGTCCTACACTATCAGAGGAGAAGAACACAAAGAATTCTGTGAAGAACTTCTGGTGGACTCAATATGCCTTATATCAGTACCAAATATTATCTCTGTATCCAGTCATGTAGACTATCACTTTTTGCTTTTAGAGATACAAATCTTGTTTGACATACCTTGAATATGTGAAGTTAGTCACATGGCAGGCTCAGAATCAGGACACAGAACTGCTGTATCTGAAGTGAGATAGCTCTCATGTCAGGTTTCAGCTTAATTATTATGCCACATTTGTACTTTCTGGATTTCCTCTGGTTACTAATAAGTAGAATCACTGATCTAAGCAATACCCTTTACCCTCAATTTCTCCTTCCACTAAGCATCACTTTTCAGGATTTTGCTTTTGCCATTATTGCTCACATTTTGAATAGTATTATGGTGACAAAAGCAATCATAGCCACAGAGAGGGCTAAGAAAGTTATTTAAATTATGTTTGACTTAATGGATTTCAACAAAGTTCCTGCTGAAACTGGGCTGTGAAAAACTACAGTACTAGGAAATCTGAAAGGCTTTAAAATGCCACGTTATGTTATATGAAACAAACTGGTTCCTGACTCCCCCTCATAACTGTCACCCAAAAAATGGATGAGGCCCTAACCATGCATGGCAGTCCCATGTTGAAAAATGTCAAAAAAAAAGAAGCATGAATAAAGAGTAAACATTAAAAGTCAGCAGCATAAAATGATGGAAAGGGCAAAATAGGAGCACACCACTGCTTTACTGTTGACAGCTGCACTGGCTATGCATTTATAGAATCATTAAGAAGAGACCTTTAAGATCACCTAGTCTCAACCCCCTTGCCATGGACAGGGACACCTTCCACTGGACCAGGTTGCTCAAAGACCCATCCAGCTTGGCTTTGGACATTTCCAGGGATTGGGCATCCACAACTTCTCTGAGCAACCTGTTCCCTTGCCTTGCCACCACCACAGTAAAGTATTTCTTCCCAATATCCAATCTACGCTCCTTCAGTTTGAAGCCATTACCCCTTGTCCGATCAGTGCATGACATTATAAAAAGCCCCTCTCCAGCCATCTCATAACCCCCCTTTAGGTGCTGGAAGGTGCTACAATTGCTTGTATGTGGATGCCTCAGCTGACATCTCCAGATATCTCTATTGACCTTTATTGATGTCAGCCATAGACAAAAGCCTGTGGCTATTATCCATAGATAAAATTTAAGCCAGATGCAACTGATCACCAAGGGAATGTTTTTCAAAACGTCCAGTGTCCCTATTTTTCAAAATCTCTAGGTAGCTACTCCCACTAAAAGTGAAAGATTTTTTGATTCACAGTTTCACTTAATTGTTTAACCATTTCACTGCTAAAATGACCTATCCATTTTGAGGCTTCTATTCAGAGCAAAGCTCTCTGGTAATTAAATCCTCACTAAAGCACATTAATTTACGTACCTATGCTTCCCTTATGCTGCTTGTGTCCCTACTGCCTCTGCTCTGGCTTCCAGCCAGTTTCCTCTCTTCACCTCATTGTCCAAAAATGACACATACCAACTCTCTAAACCTAATCCAGAATCTTTATTGGAAGCCTTAACTATTTATCTGATTTGTCCAGAGGCTCCCTGGCAAGCTCACACGCTCCTTTGCCACTCAGTGCCAAAAAGAGATGAAGAAGAAGGTCTCTTTGGGACAGTCTGCCTTTTTGCCCATCCTTCCCATCCCACCACTGTTCTGTCTGCTAAACTGCTGAAAATGGTCACCCACCATCTGAGTGATCCTAAAAAAATTCCTGTTGCAATTACAAAAATGGACGTTTAAGTCCACTATCTTTTGTATTTTATGAGCGGGAAAGGAAGATCTATGTTCCCAGCAAACTTGAGGTCTGACTGGAAATGACATTGAAAAATTATTATAGATCTTCAATGTGACTTCATAAGTCAGACAAAAATGTGGTATAATAAATACCTACTCTCATCCTCCTTTACTGAAGCTGTTTTTCATTTTGATTGGTGGTTTTAAAAATCTCATTTCTAAGTTTTCTCTTTTACCTCTAGGAAGGTTTTCCATTATGCAGCTCCTATAAATATATGGAAACAGAGTTCACAATACACTGATATATTTACTGAGACTAGAACATTCTTTCTTCTCAAATGAAATGATTCTGGTGCTATAAACAGTTGAAAATATTTTACTGAGGTATCAACAGCCTCAGGATCTGTATTAAAAACAGGCTTGTTAGAGTGTGAAATGTCTCGTGGCTTTTCTCCAGGGTATTTAGACAAATACACTGCTAAGGATAAGGGAATTCTTTTACTTTTACTCTCACTTTGAGACTTTAAAATTCTCATTGACTTTACAGATATCTGTGCTGCTTTGCAGTCATGTAAGTGAGAGAAGAATCCAGCTAGGGTCCACACATAGGAGCAGGTCTGAAAGATTAACTGGAAGTAGTGTTACTGAAGGGAGAGTTAATCAGCTCTTTACACTATGACAAAAACTGCATCCTAATTATAAGATTTTCTCTTCTTTTTTTTTTGCACCCATGTAAATTTAGTTTCTTCAACCTGACATTTAACAATTGTAAATAAATTAAAATAAACAAAGAGCAAACCAAAAGAGAGAAAACAAGCAAGTCACAGAATCTATATAGATCTTTCATTGTGTTCTGAGTTTGGTAGTTTGATGTATTGCTCCAAAAACGGATTGGTTTTGTGAGTTGTTTTAATTCAGGGAGGGGAAATCCACCCAGTTATCTTTTTTATATGGTATAAAAATTAGAGGGTATAACCAGAGAGCTTTGAAAAGGATTGTGTGGTTCAAAAGATTAAAACAAGTAAAAGAGAATAAATTGCTCAAACCATGAAATATTAAAAAATCAGTCTGTCGAAAGTTCAGATAGAGTCCCCAGAAATGGCACACACTAGCTCCCTAAACCTAATCCAGAATCTTTATTGGAAGCACTGACTACTTATTTTGGTATACACATGGTTGTGCCTCAGATGACCAGAGATTGTTTCACCACCAAATGAAAGTAGGGCTGCTGGGCACACAATGCCTTTGGGAACTGACGTTACCTAGCTGCCAAAAGAGAAGAATATAAAATAAGTAGTAATGAAAATAACTTTTTAATCTAGTTTAACCCCTTGCTCAAACTGAGGTGAAGTTCCAAGCAGGACTCAATTTTCTTCCACTTTTTCAAACAAATTGGCTCAAGGTTTTGTCACTGGCTTTGCAACATACTTGTTGTTTGCCATTTCTGTCCAGTTACTCTGTAAGAAAATTAGTGCATTTGTGGAAAGAATACTAAATTTATCTGTGAGAGAATGTCATTGACCTGAAAGTAGTCTTGGAAGTGGAACTTTCTGGTGTCCATGCCTGCAGAAAGAAGCTGTTTAGAGATGTCTATTGACAGATAACAGATGCAAAATGTTGCAGAAGAAGGATCCCATGTTTTGTGAAATTCAGGACAGAGCGGGGAATCAGCATCCTGCCCTGTAACATCCCAATCAAGATAATAGTCTCAGAACTAACAGTGCTCTCAGAAGCAGTGCACTGCGCATGCTGCGAAGCTCTGTGAGCCAAAACCAACATCATAGAAAGAGAAGGAGTCGTAACTGCTCTTCCCTGCAAGAACTGAAAATGCACTAGAGACTAAAAAGGATGAAGGGGGGATGGTATCACTTGAAAAGACTTGACAACAGTGGGGAAATTCTGGAAATTAATACTACTGGTATGTCAAACCTATTAGGCTTTCAGCTTCACTGGGCATTTTCAATGACATTTCAGCTAGAAGGTGAACTGTATCACAAGTATTCTGGAGTCACAGATCTTTTGAGCAGCTTCAGTCTGGACAATGTTTTTCTGTTATTAGTTTTACAAGAGTGCATGGAAGAATTTAAATTTGAGTACATGAAGCATATTTTCAATAATCACATGTTCTCCTAGTCATGCCTGAATTTATGTTCCCAATTATCTTTATCAACAAACATTTCCAGATTGCTTCTGACTTATCTATTAAAATACATTTGGTGCTAATCAAAACTGTGATAACCTACTAATCATTCTGTCAGCTGCTACTAGCTCCATGGAGATGGTAAGATTATGGAAAAAAATCAAATTTAAATTGTATAAAATTTAATCTGGTATTTGCTGATGAGCATATCACCCTGGAACTGTTTTTAAAGAATGTAGATGTGGCACCTGGGGACATAGTTTAGTGGTAAATATGGTGGAGCGGAGTTATTGGCTGGCCTCAATGATCTTAGAGGCCGTTTCCAACCTTTATGATTCTATGACTCAAATCTATGTTTCCATGTTTCTTCTAAAGGGCAGAGAAAAAGGATACACTTAGGAGGCTTGGACAGAGCTTACCAGAGGCTCCAAAACTGTGATCAGGTTTCTAAATATTTGCACATGATAAAGTGTAGGCAAAGGCCTTGCAAGACATGTTCCAGTGTGCTTTTTGTAAGTAAGATTAAACAAATAATTTCAATTTGCACTCAGAAAACAATTCCATGTCAACTAGAAACAGCAAACGCAGGACTGTTTTGAAGTGTAATAAGCAAAAAAATCAAAAGTTTTTTTCACTTGAAAGCATTTCCTATCATTATAAACTTGCTATTTCATCTTACTGAATTATTTAATTGTTATTGACTTCCATGCTGGTAGCACCCAGGTGCTTGGAGACTTCTCAAGCAGTGATTGAGTACATGATCATGCACACCCCAAAACAATCTTACCTGAAATGTTCCAGTGCCAGTTAACATAGCAAGAAATACATTTATTATTTTTACTCCTCAGAATACAAATTAGGATCTGGAAAGATCAGGGCTGCTACAAGTCCTGCAATTGACCACGAATGAGCAGGCAGAAATTTCCTGTTTTCAGAGGGAGTCCTATGAACATGGCACAGGCCTGCACAGAGCAGGGCTGCAAGGCCAGGCCCCAGTTTATCACTTAATGGCACTCGAAACTCAGCTCTGTGCACACAGGGTAAGTCCAGAAATACAAAGTGATTAAAGGGACTGACAAAGACATGAGAGACATTCATAACAGAATCAGAGAATCATAAAATAAGCTGAGCTAGAAGGGAACCTCAAGGAAAATCTAATCCAACTCTTGACCCTGTGTACAGCACCCCAAGTTTTTAGAAGTGAGGCTACTTATTTGCAGCAAATAAGTATAAAGTTCAGTACAGTGTATACAGCTATTTGTAGGAAACAAATACATCAGATTGTTTTGGGGTTTTTTTTCACAGAAAGGGCTGAAAATTCATGTCATAGTCCTGAAAAAAAACAAACTGCAGAAGACGCAAAAAACCCCTGAAAACCAACCACAACAACAACAAAAATAAAACCAACCAAAAAAAAAAAAAAAAAAACCCAAAAAAAAACCAGAACAGAGATAAAATCTTAGTGTTGATAGTGATGAATAAGGGTAGAAAATACACATATCCGGCTTTCAGAAATACAGTGCCATGCCCAAAGCTGCTCATGGTAAAATAGTTGCACTAAAAATGTTCCATTAGGTGCATGCTGAACATACACTAATAATGTTGGAAAAGATACAAAATGTCCGTACAGCTCTGAAGCTGACTAACTGTGTGATACTTTAAAAACAATGAAAGTCATATTCTGTCTCCAAAGTATGGATATGAACCTCAGCAGGATGATTCTGTCAGGCCTAAATTAAACTTAATCATAACACATGTGAACTGGGAAGAAATACTGGAGGAAGGGCAGCAATGGTGCAAAGTTATTAAAAAGATATAGGTACACACATATTAAGGATTAACTTTACTTCTACCATCCTTCATATATTAAATGCAAATAAATGCAAACGTAATGGTTCCAATGATACTTGCCATTCTACAAAGCTATTCTACAGATGTCTTTAATATAGAGTCTGAATGATATGAGAAGAGCAGAATAAATTATGTGTACAGTGGCTTAGGATGAACTAAAGAAAGCTAAGAAGTCTCCAAGTCACTGTGAAAGTATCTTTTAGTCCAGAAAAAAAAGAGGGATAAGAATGGCAAATTAAGAGATTTGTTTAAAAGCAGAGGAAAGAAGGCCAGAGATATCCTGGCTTGTATCAAGAATAATGTGGCCAACAGGACCAGTGAAGAGATTATCTTCCTATACTTGGCGCTGATAAGGCCACCCCTTGGGTCCAATGTCCAGTTCTGAGCACCAGCACTGCAAGAAAGACATTGGGATGCTGGAGAAGGTCCAGAGAAGGGCAATGGAACTGGGGAACACTTCGAGCACAAGCCTTGCGAGGAGTGGCTGTGGGAACTGGGGAAAAAGGAGACTCAGGGGTGATCTTATTGTTCTCTACATCTACCTGAAAGGAGGCTATAGCCAGGTGGGGATGAGTTCCTCCTCACAGGCAACCAGAGACAGGACAAGAGGATATTCCTGCCTTCTGGAAGGCCCCTTTATCCAACCAACCTCCTGCCATCACAGAAGTTTTCAATACTAACCTCCTCTTCTCCAATCATATTCAATGAGGGCTCTTCTGTCAAGTAATAGCCTGGATTCAGCCCATTTTTTCACCTGTTTTCTTTCCCTACTTCTTTGGGATCTATCTCTGCTCTTGGCAGAAGGATCTTCTCGCTGTCTCAAGGGATTTCTCTGCACTGAACCATTCTTCTGCTGCTTCATTATTTCTTCTGCTTTGTCCCTAGCTATTCTGACTTTTAATCCTCCTATTATTGGCCTGTTTGTTCCCAGTTTTGCTCAGTAGTCAGGTCTTCAAGGCTTCCACTCGCATTCACATGTCTGTCTTTGAGCCTCATTCCTTTGCATCCTGTCTGCTCCTGCAACAATTCCAGCTTCATTCAGAAAAAATGAGTCCGTAACAGGAGTGACAGATTGCTATTGTACACATAGCTTCATCATATAATTTGCAAAACACTGGAGGGGCAGTGGTTTTAGCAATGCTAGTAGTCAATCCCAGAGATTGTCTAAGATCCCAGAAATCCTTAAGAAACCTAGAAACCTTGGGAAGAGCTTCTAAAAAATTCAGTCCCTCAATTTCATAGGCGTGTTCTCTGTATGAGGTCCTTTTCCTGTGCTTACGTTCTACCAATGTAATACTAACTGGAAAAAGAAGAGTTGTTTCTTTGATAAGGGAGGGAGGGTGGAAGAGCAACTAGACTGCTCTTTGAATCTTTTTGAGGCACAATGTTCTCACATGACTTGGTGTAAATAATGGTGTTTCTCTGTACTTCCATTCAGTATGAAATTGAGAATATGAGATAGTTTTCTTTCCTCATGGAACTGTTGAAAGGATGAATACATTACAGGTTTTAAAGGGCTCCATCACTACGTCAGTGTGGCAACTGTGAGTGCTTAAGAAACAAACACAATTTATTACTCTTTTCCCCAAAGCCTAATAGTTTTCTGGTAGCATTAAGGAGAAATGTTTTCAATAGCTTTGTTTAGCATATATTCCATTTTCTTTCATAAAGTAGTTGCATTTACATATTCCTCATGCATAATTACAGGAATTTGCTACAATATCTGATGGGATGGAGAAGACCCAGGTTCCTGCAGCTCAGGAAAAGTCATTAGAGTGATTTAGATTTTCTTTGGCATTAAATAGGGTTGTTTATTCTGTTAGTAAGAAGAACCTTTTGCAAACATCATTCATATTCTGAATGAGTATACATATCATTTGAGTCTCCTGATTTTCTTTCCTCTCAAAAAAACCATGAAGAGTTTGAAACCCAGAAAAATACCATGGGTGCCCCTCCAAGTCCTTGTACACTTCATATGAATATTAATTTTTGCAATTGCTGTTGGGACTTCATATGAATAAAGAGGTTTCGGAGTATTGGTGGAGGTCACATTTTGGTGACAACTTCTTGTAAATGTTATTTAGAGGCTACTGGCCTTAGTCCAATACTTTAAGAGGTTTCTCATTTGGCTTCACATTTTTATGAGAGATAAACTAGTCTCCTAGGAGTAGATCAATTTATGAACAGTTGGGTTTCTCCTTGCCTCACTCCTGAAGGCTTAAAACCCAACACATAATGTTTAAATCCTTGTTCTAACCTGCAGTACCACGTGTGCTTCCCCTTAAGGGAAAAAATTGAGGAATTACAGCTTTCCTCTAAATTAAGTTAACAAAAAGATTTTAACATTATATAATTCACTGAGGGAGATTGCTATAAATTGCTACAGATGTGACAGCTCAAGGTGCCAGGCACTCATCTGATGTACAGAAGTTGTTAGATATTGCAAGTGATCAGAACCACTAACCGTTTGCATAGGATGTCTGACAAAAAAACCCAGTGTGAGCAAAGGACCCTCACATATCTGCTTCTCTCAGTGCAGAGACGTTGATAAGTGCAGCTGAATTCTTTTTTAAAACTAAGAAAAATGAAAGAGGACAAAGTCAATACTTTCTCAGAACGTTATGGTAGATTGTGTTTATGCCTTTTTTCTCTAACAAACATGTGGAAGACTACTAATACACTAAAATTTTTTCATCACACAAACAAATATTTATTTTTCAGATGGACTGATGAAATAAAAAATAATTGATTGCTCTTGATAAAAATCAATCGGTATAGCATGTGCAAGGACTTTGAAGTGCATTCCACATAGAAAATACATCATACTTTGAATCTGCCAACCTTGAGAATATGTCCTTAATTTTTAGCCAGACGTTTTAGCACAGTGGATAAAAATAGGCGTTTAGGTAACCTGGAAAATTAGCTTTGTAGAGAGCAACTCTAAGCCGTTTATAATCACGGAAAATAAAGACAGCAACAACTTCCCCAAAGACTTTCTAAGTACTGGAGACATGCAGTATTTTGTGCAATAATTATTGTATTTCCCACTGCAAATCCCCTGTAACTTTTTAGGAAGCTTTCCCTACAGCCTGCCACCTGTCCCATGGCATCAGAAAAGGCTGCAATGCTTGTGGTATGGAAGATATGGTGTCGGTCAGGGTTGCTGCTGAGAAAAGGAAATCTTTTGGAGAATCCAGAGAGGCTGAACCTGGGAAATTTTGGCTGGTGGGGTTGCCCCTGGACATGAAATTTACTATTTCAATCTGTTAAAAACTCCTAATAAGGGGACTTAATTACGTCATTTGGAAGTACTTTTTATGAAGAAGGACCTGTCTTCATAACAGCTTAGCTCAGAGTTCTCCAGTTTATACAGGTTTGAGTATCTACAGTTTTATAGCATAAATTACACTGAAAAATGTGGGAGAGGGGTGTTTTTCTGTCTTTCTCACCTACTATTTCTTTAATTTAAGGTTAAGTCTGGGGACAGGAATGTTATGCTTCAGGCCCTATGCCCTTTAATTTTTGCTCATCTCCTGGCAGAAACTGTTACACTTGGACACCATTCTGTGGATCTCCCATCTGCTCTTTGCTGTCTTTGATGGGACTCAGGCACCCAGACAGGGCAGCAGCTGAAATGTGGGCAGGACAGGTGAAAGGGATGGGTTTGACAGAGGCTTGTCTGGGGTGAAAGCAAATGTCCCTGTTTCTGCTCCTGAAAAGTTTATGCTGCTACCTCAGCTCTCCTGGGCATGTCAGTGCCACAGAAAAGAGCACATCAGGGTTACAGCATGCTTCTGTCCTGCCCTGCTCCCTGACAGCCATGCACAAAAAGCATAACATTCCTGGATACCCTGCTGCTAACACAATCAAGTTCAGACACCCCTCATGCATACCTCTCCAACCCCCTACCCACGAACTGGGATGCTACCCAGCATCCCTGGCCTCCCTCTCTGATGTACTCAGAAGAGGCAAAGTTTGTGTTTATCTGTGTCTTTCCATAATGCTGTTTTCAGAAGGGCAGATTAACCATAAACTGAAATTAATTGGCATGCAAAATTATTTGAAAAATGCAAATTAGGCCATCAAATATTTTGAAATGTCATGCATGGAGCAGCACAAAAATTGGAAGGGAGAAGGAATGATTATCACAGGTAGACAAGTCAACAGATGGCTGAGTGTCCTGGTAGAGTGGCTGTGAGAAAAGGATGTTGTTTATAGCTCCTGGACTGCCTCTTTCCATGTTAATAAACAACTATGAATACAGCAATGAAAATGCCAATCAGCTTTTTGTTGTACTGGGGCATTAACATAATACTGATATCTGCATAACCACAATACTACCATGTACTTATCTCTGCAGGGTCAACTTAAAATTTAATATTTCCAAAGCTGTAAATGGGAGCTGGTAAAGGGAGGTGTGGTTTTAGTGGTAGAGTAATAATGCCCATTATTTTCCACATTTTCTATTCCTTGGTGATTCAATGAATTAGAAAACATTTTAACTGTAAATAATATTACTCTTCCTAAGTGAATGAATGGTGCCCATGTAGAAATGTGCATAATGTCTGGTTAGAGAGTTGTGGTGGTCCTACAGTGCAGGAAAAGGAGCTAAAAGCAGATGGGATCAACTTCAGAAAAGAAACTGGGGCATGAAGCAGGTGGCAGATGAAACTGTATGCGTAAGAAAGTCCAGATGGTCAGAGCTGCAAATATGCTGTGCTGGGGAGGCTGAACCTTCATGCCAGGATGTTTGGCACCTGCATTTCATCTTACAGTCTGCCTGAATTCAGCCTGGGCTCAGACTGCCCACAAAACCCTCTGGTCCCCTTCTGTTCCCCCACAGCTTGCACCAGGAAGATGGGAAGATCTTCAAAGGACAGTCATGGGTCCTTATGACTACTTGAAGTAACCTCAAAAAAGGGAGAGAAAAAGCTTTCTTAGGAGTAGAAAAAGGAAGGAAGGTTGCTGCAGTGCTGGCCTTCATGACACCCTTCCTGCTAGGAGTGCGGACAGTCAGCAGTTTCAGATTTGAAAGCGTCCCATGGATCGGAGCACACTCAGCAGACCCCACATTAGAGAACTTCATAGAGTCATGCCTGACTGATAGAAACTGCAGTACTCCTGTGATGGGATTTCTCCTTGAGCCAGGTGTTATGAGCTCTTGGAGCTCCCATGTCCGTTTGGGTGTTTTGTCTTACAAATACCCATTGGCTTAAAATGAGCGGGAAAGACACCTCAGGTGGTGTTGGGAACAAAAAAGGTTTATTAACTTCCAAAATAACAAACTCTCTAAAGAGAAAAAGCCGTTCCAGAGACCACAGGTCTATGTCTCTGCTACACACCCCGGAAATGCCACAAGGTCTTTGGTATAATGCTTTTTATCACTGATGGCTCAGGCGGGGCTCTGGCACTCATCCAATCCAGGTAGCTCCAGCAGTGGGGTGATGTCCAGGGAGTCCAATGAAGTGTCCTGGTTCAAAACATTTCCAAATTGGGAAAGAATGCCCGGGCTCCCCCACCCCCCATGGGGAACAAAGACGGCTCCACACCTCCTCCCGGTCTGGGCATTCTGCCTGTAGGAGATGCCACAATGCAACACTCCTGAAGGATAAAAACACTTCTGCTTGAAGGCAGCAGGATAAGGTGGAAAGCGTCAGGCTTTTATTTGAAAGGGACAATATTTGCATTTCCTCTGATCCATAAAGCACACATCCCACAAGCCAGACACCCAGTATGATTGTTGCCACTATACTTGGAGTAATCTTCCCCGGAGTAGGTGCAATATGTAAAGTACTTTTAAGCCTTCATATCCAATAATATCCATGGAGATACTCAAAACCTGACTGGACATGGTCTTGGGCAAACCTGCCCTTGCTGACTCTACGTGAACAGGGGGGATTGAATTAGACAATATCTTGAGGCCACTTCCAGCCTTTCTAACTCTTAGTTTAGAAGCTGACATAAGGTATGGTGTTAAAAAAAACACCTACAAGTGGTTTGGGAAATGCTTTAAAAATTGAGTAGATGAAGTGCCAGCTGGCCAGCATGATATTCCCACAGCCTAGATTTATGATATCATATATTCAAAATCAGACTTCTATATGTCTGCCTCACAAAAAAAACCTGTTCCATCATATATAGCTCCACAAAAAGACAAATTACTTTCTATGGCTGAGAGAACATAATCTTCAAGTTCATTTCTAAACCTGGAATCTTGTATCAAAATAATATGAACATGATTTCATCTCTTCTCAATCTGAACAGAAGATTTTCTAACACACTAACTCACGAAAACTTTGAGAAATGAGGATGGCACAAATCAGTATCTCTTTAAGCAAAAAATGTATGGTCAAAAGAGTAGTAGATTATGGAGCTAACAGAAGATATATTAATATACAATTAATGTTCAGTATTATTTATACCCATACGTGGGATTTATCCTTTCACTGCAGAACATGCAATTAATTTTCCTCTTTCTCGCAGTAACTTGCTGTATGATATCCATGTAATAGCTTCACTGAGGTGAAAGCAACCTAAGAGCCCCTGTACTTATTTCATGTCAGTTTATGGATTGTTTTGCTTTTATTTTTTTACTGATTCCTAATTTGGAAGTTTCTCTAGCTTCAAAGGCCTTCTGTAAGTGTGATTAGTTTTAATTATCAGTGCAAACAAAAGGTGGCATTTGAGTGCTGGATTTGGTTTAAGTTTTTTGTAGTAATACTCATAACAAAAATGTGAAAAATGAGAAAAAGGTCAATCTGACCTGGCAATACTGGCTGTTTCTAGGTTTTTTTGAAAGAAGCTTCCTTTAAAATCTTTGCATGCTATAAACTGCTTAATATTATCTAGCTCTTTTTAAAAGACTTGAAACCACAAAAAAATAAAAGATAGATAAGCAGTAAATATAAATGTAAGAGATGAGAATCTGAGGTAGCTATAAGATCTCATGGCATAACAGGTTTCCTTCTTAAAAGTGACAACATTCATTATTACAACTGCTTAACCCTGAGACTCAATTAAGGCCTTCAAAGTGCTTTTAAATTATTGATTGAAAGACAACAAGGAGCAACCAATGATTGAATATGACTTTACACTGCAAAAGTAACAGTATTTTAAACTGCAACTCACAAATGGGTGTTTAAAATGGGGTAGTTAATGGAGTCAGGGCTTGCCAAATAGGGAAGCAACCCTCAGCCTCGCAAATTATTGATATCTCTCTCATTTTAAATGCTTTTTATCCCCATTGCTCAGAATAACACACATGATCATTGTTGTCAGGCAGTAATGAAGTTTCTCTTCAACACACTCTTTGACATGAAAAAGTCAGTGCAACAGCATTTGTCAAAGGAAATGAGATGCTACTAAATCCTTTGAGGAAGAATTTGTCCCCTTCCCTACCCAAAGAAAATTTACAAAGGAAGCTGGTCTAAGGAAACTGGAGAAAGGGCTGGTGCTGGTAAGGTCTAATGTACATACATTAAAAAAAACAAACTTCTTACTTTGGGTATGACTGCAGTTAACATTACTTTGAGATTAAAGTTGAGAAATTCAAATTATTGGGAGTTTTGTTTATTTCTGAATTCCATAATACCTCAGATGATTATAAGAGGGGTTGTGCATATCCAGGACACTAAATTATATTCTCTTTTAGAACATTATTTCCTTCATTGTTTTATTCTCCATTAGACAGGAGCAGTGTTTGTGATTAGTAACAAACATCTGCTTTAAATTCTTTGTTTAGGATTTAGGTCAATGAGTAGTTAAAATCAGGACTGTAGCTTGAGCCTTATGTTCTATTCTATCACCAAAATTGATGCATTGTCTATAATTAAGTTTAGGCGTATGGGTTTCACTTAAGAAATACAAAGTCTAAAAACCTTATTTTATTATTGAGTTATTCCCACTATACAGATTAAGAAGAAGTGCTCACTCTGATAAATACCCTTACTGTGTTTGCATTTTAGTGATCCTCTGTCACGGTTAGGGTAAGTACTACGGTGGAAATAGAGTTAATATGGGAAAAATCTGAATACACAAAAGATTATTATGCTATAAGATTCTATAGGTTTTCCCGAGATAAATGGAAGAATTCTTAGTTATTGCAATCTTCTATTAGAAGATTTTTACCCAAGCTTACGAGTTCAGAATTGTGGTTATATTTCAGCAATTCAGGAATCCTATAAAAATCCAAATCTCAGGAAAAGAACAAATTTGGATTTGGCCTTATATTCTGTTTTACAGTAGGATGATGGTGATATACAGAGAGTAATAACATTAGTGCCAAGGATACAGTTAAAGCTGGAGGCTGAAACATAGAAAACAGCAACCATCCATTCTGCCCATTCTGAAAAGACAGAAAGAAAGTAGGTACAAGATTAAGGCCAAGCTCTTAATCTTATGCATTTACATGGAATGTCTGTAGTTTAAATTCCAAGCTAGAGTCAGGGTTCATGCTTTGGAGCATTTAGCATAAAAAGCTGTACTTGTTGCTGGGTTAGTTAAAGCCTTTGGCACGGGAAAGAAAGCTCAAAAATACCAATAATATTTTTTATACTGTTGCATTATTTGATTTCCTACACATCTTGACTGACTACTAAATTAAAGATGACACGTGAGTTAACTCAAGCATTGGTCCCTAAAACTTACCAGCAACTTGTTAACTCTTTCCTCATCTATTACAAATAAAAATATTCAAGACAAATTTCATAGGTGATTCTAGAGATAGATTACTCCATGGGGATTTTCTGAAAGGGCAGGATAGGCAGGAGTGCAGAAGATAGTAAGTCTGTTTCTTTCTGCTCAAAACCACCTCCTTAGCCTGTGCACATATTTTCTCCTGCTTTCATTCCTGTGTACACAAAACAAGACTTGCGTTGCTGTTATGAAAATGCCAGCTCTAAATATCTCTGTCTCTAATCTAAAAGAGTTCTCATATGAAAGATACTTAGCTCCATTAAATTTAATGCAATGAAATTTTGCTACTGAAATTAGGTCTGCTGCTTGAAATCTCATCTGAGTCATGGGAAGTCATCAAACATTTTGAAGGAAGAATCTTGAGAGAAAGTTCCTGAAAAGTCCATCAATTTAATGTAATAGCGAAAGTTGTGTGAAGATATGATTGCTTAAGGTAATCCAATTGAAAGCATATCCCTAGAACAAGAATGAGTCTGCTAACTTACTCTCTTGGTCTTTATAGCACAGAGAACCTCAGAAATGCCCAAATGCTCAAATGCTCAAAACTTAGTTTCAGCAAAATCCTTCCTTGACCCAGCAAGTTTGAGATGTCCTGAAGGGATGAAGTAGAGAGCTCTGCACTGAGCAAATTTAAAGGGAAAAAAAATAAATCCTGGACTCAAAATTCCAATGATTTAAATGCAGATGAAACACCCTGAGGTTACTCAGAAAAAGGCTAACCCAAAAAGTGACCTTCATAAGTGCCCTAAAGGAAAAAAATCTGGTATTTGCAATACCAATGTCATTTAAAAAACAGAGAAATTCATATGGATGCCCAAGGTATTTTTCAGTGTGTGATCCGTTTTCTGCTTTTCATAACTGAATGAGATGCTGAAATCATATGGATACAGCTGCATCAAAGCCGCTCCAGCAGCACATTACAAATACACCACCATTTATAAACGCATTACACCTGTCATTAAAATCCTACATATTTAAAGCAAAATCTATTTTTTTCAGAATAACTTTTCCATGAAATCTGTCTTCAAATTTTGTTCCACTTGACTGTAAATTGTCTTTATTATGCTGTACATGGAAATTGAGCTGAGTCGTTCTTTGTCTGCGTTCTTGAATTGAAAAAAGCCAGAGAGTCTTTTTCGGACAGCCACTCATTTTATCACTCCACTACCCTTTCTTATGATGAAAACTCTCTGAGCCACAAGTAAAGGCTGTGTATTTAATATTATACACCAAGACACTAGAGTGGGAGAAACCTCTAAATTTGCTATGACACCAGATATCACCTCTAAAACAATTTAATGATGCCAGTAATGGTTACTCAGGGGATTGATGAAGGGAATGTATTTTTCAACTTTTTGGAAGTTAGTCTCAAAACATGTGCTGGAACATTTTTATCATCAGGTGACTGCAGGCTCTTGGTACCATACATGTCAGAGGCTGATTTTAATCAGCTTCTGTCACACTGAATCCTCTGCTATGGTTAACACAGCAGAAGAAATGCCAGGGTGCCAAAGAGTTACAGAAGAGTTAAGTACCCACATGCTTAGAACCTAGGTTGTAGATCTTCAGTATCAAAGCTGAGCTTCTTCCAGGAACCGAAATGAAGAGTCTTCCATTATCAGGTCCTACAGGATAGAGGTTCAGTGACTCACCAGAATATTTTGATGACATAAGCACTAATTTGAGGTCTTTGTGCATGAATTTTACAATGCCTTTGCATGCAGGCCTCTATGTTTACATATATGAATAGCTTTCCTAGTTATCTGAATATGCTCCCAGGGCTGTATCCTTTAAGCTTTCATTGCTCATCTACCTGGATAGATGGCCGCCTAGCTTTGTGGATAAGCAAGATGGGAAAAAAAATCTGTGTGAAAGTGCTCCATACTGAACAAGCAAAATAAGCACATTTTTATGATTTAGTAATAGGCTGAGCAGTCAGTTTTGCACTCATCTGAAACCTTCAGAAATGCTGAGCTAGGTGTCTAGCTCTCTAGACCATTTTATGCATTATGAAAGCAGCAAAACACCCACCTGCTTGCAGTTGTCTCCATGTCAGTGTGGAAAGTTCACTTCTGCTGCAGAATCAATAAAGGCTTCAAACACCTGACTCAGGATTTTTGAGATGCATTGGGGAGATTAAGTAAACAAAATACGTTTTTACTCTGAGGAAAATTTTGCTGCCTTCGTTACTGCAGCTGCACTGTCGCCCACCTATGGGGGCTGTAGGCACCCAGTAGAGGATTCTCCAGAGAAACATTAATTAACTGTATTTAAGTAAAATCAACAGAAAAGTACGTCCATAATCACAGAGCAGGAAACTCACTACTCAGAGGAAACTGATAGCAGGAGTTTTGGTGAGCATCACTCACAGTGGTTTTCAGCACGTGTGTCAGTAATATGCAAACATCTGAACATTCTACTTTTGCTACTACATGTTCATGACAATCAAGGAGCAGTATCTGAATGTATTTTATTCAACTAATTGTGCTCGCAGGGAAAATCTGTGTCCCAAAGATGTTTTCTATGCATGTGCTGTCAATAAGCTACGTCTGGAAGTGCAATATTAGGTTTCATGCCATGCAGTCATTCTAAGAAATGCTCTAAATTCATGCTAGTACTAGTGATTAGGTTTTTAATGCTCAATTACATCACAGCCTTGGCTGAAGTAACTGGATAGTGCTGTGGTCAGTCATGATTCAGCCATGTGATGTTAATTGCATAGGACAATAAAAGATGTGACTCTAACAAAGAAGTATTGTAGTTTAAATGCATGGTTGCTTTTCTTTTTTTTTTCAAGGAGCAGTTCAACAAGGTTGACTGCAATAAATTCTCTTTCCTTTTTACTGGAATGGAAAAGATTCAAGAGACTCAGGCATTGTATCAGTTGAGTATCAGGCTACCTGCCTCAAAAGTGTTTGACCACAGAAAGCAAACATAAGCTGCCAGAGCCAAATTTAACAATTTATGAAACTCACTGCACAGAAGAGGTGATGCACTGTCACATGCAGACTTGCTGTCCCCCTCAGGAGCCCAGCATCCCCTGCCACCTGCATGGGTTGGGAGGGCTCCTGCCTACAAGAGCTCTTTCCAGAAACCTGGTCCTTTGAGATGTGTTCCAGCATATGTAAAGAAGACATTTAGATTATATGCATGGTTGGAGTACAGAGCTATTCTCTTAGGAGTCTTGTTTTGTCTGTGTTTATAAAGAACCTGGAAATCCTCAAAGAAAAAATGTAAAAAGCAGTGCAAGATAATTCTTGTGAGCATCAGTGAAGGAAGGGGAGTCATATTACCCTGGTTTCTGTCAGTTCACACATCAGAATATTTTGATTATTCACACTTTGTTCAGCATTGTATTGTAAAAGCCTAACACTTGGAATACTTAATAATTTTTTGCCCCCTGAGTATATACCTAGATGCACTTCAGAAGACTTAAATTCAATGTGCAATTTTCTGTCTCCAAAAGAAAATCTTGCTGTATTTTTAACACATTAACTTCACTAACCCCAGTTATGTCTAAGAAAATCTTCAAAGGGTGGAGAGGTGTCAGATTTATTAATGCAAGAGGCACTTGATTCAAAGACCCTTTTTAAGAAATAAAATTATATTAAAAGTATGGAATAAATCTCCTAGTGGAGCAGCTATCTTATTCTGGGAGAGGCTAAATAGGTTGTTGGTAGGTAGTGATAAATTGGAACTTGATATTGTGCCTGTATTACCTACAGAAAAACTTCAGAACCTCTGAGTGTTATTGTACTCATTTACTAATCCTGGCTCCCTGCTTACCTGCAGTGAGAAATCTAAGCCATGGGGGACAGGATCTGATCACAGTTTAAGTGAATTTCTATATACTCACTGCCTCTAGGAAAGGCAGAAGTAATATAGTTACCCCAAAATGTGCTGGAAGTGCTTCTGCAATAGCATAGTCACTAAGTGTGATATAATTCTACTTCCAGTCTGTTTTTCTTTGTCATCCAATTCAGATGATGTTTCCTGAGGGAAAAAAAAAAAACAGCCAAACATGGTTTCCCTGGCATATCTATTAAAATTGGACAGCATTAGAAACAACTTGCTCCTCTCCAGATGACCAGAACCTGGTCTTTTCTCTGGAGGCACAGAACATTTTTTTCTCTCCTCCTAACCCCCAAAAATAGTACAATACTTGGGGAAAAAAAAGAAATAAAAACAAAAGAAAAAAATAAAAATAATAAAGGCACGTTACTGCCTGAAATCAAGTATGTTTTAAAGAATTCTACAGAGTGCATGTCTTTGACATATACATCTAAAATTCACAGGTTTAACAAGAAAGCAAACTGAACAAAAACAGGAAGCAAAGAAACCATGAAGGAAAGAGAAGCCTTCCTTCACTTCTGTTTCTGAAGTACAAACCGCTAAAGTTGCTTGTGGTTGAAAACAGGAGAACATACTTGCTCTTTTTCCTACTGCAATTTAAATTATTAAATTGTAAATAAAACAATATTACTGCTATGCCACTGGAGACCAATATATTATATTTTAAAAGTCTAGTCAGTCAGTATGATTAATATTTTTCCAGAACTACTATATCACAGTGTTACCAGCAATGGAAGGATATCTTTGTAGGGAGCCTAAAATTATAATTTCTCCAGGTAATCTTGTGCAAACGTTTTGTACTCCAAATAAAAAATTTAATTCTTCAGGATTTATCAATGAGTTCAAAGAGAAGACTGGCATTAAAAATAATGTTTAAAAGTGCTGTACACAGAAGGAGAGTCAAATCAGAAAAGAAGAAAATCACATTCCATTTGACTCTAGAATTTTGACAGGAAATTCCTGAGAGCTGCCAAGAATATAATTCAATTCAACTGGAAAGCAACTTTTGCTTTGCTAGCAAAATGCTTGTGAATGGCTCAGCTGAAATGACACACTCACATAGCAAATTTCAGGGTTTTAGGAACTATAGTTCCTGTCCCGTTTAAAACCCAAAAGTGTGGCAATGCTTGAGCTTTGGTTCAAAAGTGTATCAGGTAACATTGTAACAATATTATGCTACAGATGGCTGAATTACAGCCTCTAGGAGTCTTCCTTTTTCAATTGCTGGTATAGATACAACCAAAATGTCCAAGGGTTGTTCACATCTAAGGTCAATGTTCTGCAAAGGCAGGCTACAGTTATTACAAGGCTGACTGGCTCTGCTAGCACATTACAGGGAAATAATTCATTTGAGGTAACACATTTCTGTTTATCTTTGTAGACGGTCTCAGTAAAATACTAATGCCATATAATCTCACTCATGGCAAAAAACTTTGACCTGATCAAAATTAAAGACTTACTCCCTTTCAGAGATACATATGTAGTTCTAAAAAGTCATGATTTTTTCCCAATCCTCTTTTAGATAGTGAGATGAGATTTGCTCCAGGTAATTTTTTCAGAGTAACAGATTCTGACATTCTAATATCTTAAAACTCTGAAATATTACATGCTAACATTCATCTGAGTCTTGCTGAATTTCATCTCATTTATTTCAGACAGGCACATTACTCTTCCTGTAATATGGTGTTTATAATCTTCAACAATTTGGTCTTTATTCCTTCTAGTAAGTGACTTTTTGGTGTGTGCTTATGTAAAAGTCCCTTATGTCACTATAAAATAATTCTTTTGTTGCTTCTCTCCAAAGTTGAAATTCCTCCAACTTATTTAAGCACTTCTGGTGTTTTCCAAATTAGAACTGTTCTTTAGGTGGCAACTAGAGTTGGATATGTGAAACAAAAAAATATGTTTTCATGGGTAATGACAAAAATTTTTTGGGGAAAGTCATCAATTTCTCCTTGGTTACAATTCCGCTATACAATTTGATGTCTTTTCTGGATCACCAAAGATGCCAAATATTTGCATTCTTCTGAATTTGAAGTTTTCATAGTGTCTTAAAGTATTCAGCAAAGGTTTTTTTCTAATACTGTCACAGTTCTATTAGACAAAAAAGTGTGACTTTTTATCACACTAAGATCAGTAATGTGAAGTTTCCACATGTTTCTTGGAAGACACTGTTTTAGAGTAAGGCAATGGATACACAGGCAACATATACATACATTTTATATTAATACATACACTGATTACACAATTGTGGTTTGGATATTTTTTTTTCATAACTAGGTTTATTTTTCCCTCCATTCTGTTACACAAATCCACTTTCAAATAAAAGCACATTGGTCTATAGAAGACAAAAAAGAGGTAAACACACCCTCTCAGAATACCTTTTTTTCCTCCTTCTTCTGTATGTGTGGAGGTTTCAGTGACAGATGCCTTTTACATTTCTGACTACCCCACAGGAAAGAATATCAAAGTAATTCTGCAGAGCTTGACGTTGAGACTTTCACAACTCATCTGACCTCTAACAGGCTATTTCTATCTAAAATTGCAACTCAGTCTTCCTTACAATAGCCAATGAGTTCCAGTGCACAGCAGTCAGAAAGAACACTGATGGTCAAGGGGAAGGTCCAGCCATCCCCTTGTGCCAATGAATCACAGAATTACAGAGTATGCTGGGTCAGAAGGAACCTTCAAGGATTGTTGAGTCCAACCCCCAGCCCTATAAAGCACCATCCCCAAGAGTCACAATCTTGTGCCTGAGAAAATTGCCCAAACCCTTCTTGAGTCTCTGTCAGACTTGCTGCTGAGATCACTTCCCTGGGGAGCCTGTTCCTGGTGAAGAACCTGTTCCTGGGATCTCCAACCTAAACCTCCCCTGACACAACTTCAGACCATTCCCTCAGGTCTTATCGCTAGACTCAACTCAGATGTACAGTTAGACAAAAAACCTGCTGTGAATGACAGGGAGAACAAACAGCAAAAAAAGCTGGTGCCTTTCTCCCTGCCTGCAATTCCCTCACTCTTTCTAAGTTTCTGAGGGTGTTCTGAAGAAGTAACCAAGATGTAGCTGGCAACCTGAATGCAATGAAGCTGGGAGTGAAAAGACAGAAGATATATCAGATATGTAAACAGTGTTTTTATGTTTCAAGAGATGCAATTAGCACTTCTAAAACTTGCCCAGAAGTTCAAAATCAAGCAAAGGACGGTAATGAACATCTTCAACACTGAACCTCTAAATTAAATATGACATTAATGGGAACCATTTAATGTATTTCAGATCTGCTTTGATGGCCATTTTAATTAGACTGTTGATCTGCTGCTGACAGCATCAGAAAACCAAGGCTTGAAATACAGAACCTCATCAGATGTTGCTGGATCTCAATTTCCATGTATAATTAATGAGATATGTCTCTCTCTGGACATCGCTTGCAGGAGGATAATTTGATTCACATATCAGGCACGTGGGTATCCACTGGCAACTCTCCAGACTGTGACCTGAGCCCAGTGGTGGGCTGCTGCAACTGCTGCGACACTCTCTCCCTGATTGCAGGGCTAATAGGTAACTGGTCTGATTTAAAAGTCTTGTTTGTCACTGCATGTATAGACAAGAAGGTTAGATGAATTCTAATAGCAAGAAGGGTAAAGGTTACAAATGCCTCTCATAAACAATCAAAATCCCAGCAGAACTAAAACCTTATAGGAGAAATAGTATCCTCCCCATTTTGATTTCATATGTAGATTGCCATCCCTCCTCTATCTTTCTAGAGACCTAAGGAAGTTAAAGGTCAGACTCTTTTGAACTCAAAAGAAAAAAAGGAAGGAGAGCAAATTTTCTGTGACTGTATTAGATGGATACTTCTGAATGACTTTGAAATGGTAAGAAAAATAAACCCTAAAAGCCTTAATACCTCAAAAGGCAAACCACACCGTAACCTCATAATTTCAATAACATGGGCTAGTCACTAACCCTTTACAAATGTACACACATATTTCAATTTATAATGCAAAATTTGATTGTCACAAAGTTTTAAAGTCAGCCTGTATCCAAAATTGAGGCATTGAGAAGATAAATAGAATTTGTGCCACCATCCTCTGTTACCTAGAAAATTCTGGCAGTCCAGTGGCTTTCACTGTAAAGCTCCACTACTGCAATAGGCATGATTTAAGGAACTCTATCTTCCTTTGCTAGGAGAGCAAAGATCAGCTCAGTAATAAATAAGAATTTAACTGAAAGCAAAGTGAATCATTTCAAAGGGTCATTTATACCTTCAGTGCTGTACCTTGTACTTGTCATCCAGCCCCAGTAAAGGTTCAGAAGGAATAATGAACAAAGACTTTTGGAGAATAAAGCTTTCCGTGTTGTGGAGGTATTAAAAATGTCCTAAATGCTATTTCATTAAAAAGATCTATGAAAATATGGCACAATCCATTTATTCAAATGAGAGCCAAGTTCATAGCAAATCCATTATAAATATCAAGCACTTCAAACTTCTCTTCATTATTGTCTTACAGAACATACTGGATGAAATGTTCAAAATCAGTAGCAACATAGAGATGTTCATCTGGAAGTCTCCATTAAAGCTGTTGCATAAAACAGAAACAAAGGCTTATGAAATTGGAAAGCTGGAAATGAGATGCAATGCAAAAAAAAGTTGTTGACTTGCTTTTTAAATACAATTCTTAAGCTGTGAAACTTCTTTGTCATCATATATGAAGAACTAGTTAGGATTCAGATAAGTGAATTGGGCTTTTGTAGTTTGCTAAGGCTTTAAGTTCCATGACCTAAATCAGAATATCATGCCATGTAAGAAAAGGGGAAAAAAGCAGAATATATGTAAAATCAAATGTAGTCTGTACAATTTAGTAGCCTGAGTGACTGTATTGCCCCTTGCACTTCACTAAGGTGCACTGCCTGTAATAAGCTCTTCCTTCTTCAAACTTGAACTCTGCTGTTATTATGTTGTTTGATGTTTTGTTTCAGGCCTGGAGTGCAATTCTGAAGCAAATGTCCCCATCATCTCCAAACTCCCCTACACACCTCCTTCTGTGGCACTAGTGACACCAAGACCCTTCCCGTTTTTATGGAGAGCACATGACAGCACTTGTCTGTGGCTATTATCCTAAGTTCCACCATCATGTGAACAGACTTAGATGACAAGAAACGACATGATGAGGGAGGGTCCTCAGAGCAGATGGCCGTAGGGTCCAGTGAGATGAAGTGCTCAGCCACTGCAGGCAGCAGCTTAAAAACATCCATAATAAATTTAGGAAAATAGCAATCCTTTGGAGGTGCACTGGGGCAGGAGCTCCAGCTTTTTCAAATCCCACATCAAAGATCCTGTGTACAAAAGTCAACACTGTCCTCGTTAGCAACTCGCCAGGTAACACAAGTGTGGCTATTTAGTCTATTCACTACTTTCATCTCCTCTTCTTTCTTCTCTTTCCCCATTCATTGCCTTCCTTGCTCATTTGCATGTCCCTCTGCCAGAAGACTCTCTCTTTCTGATTTTCTTGCCCCTTTTCCACTCACTGTGCTTCTGCAGAGGATGCAGAGATGAATAAAATATGTGCTGTACACAGGTCACTGTAATGTGACCCTCAGAAAGAAAGGAAAGGAAATAATTGTTCCCTTCAAGAAATGAGCAGTAATTATTATGCTGTGAGTAAAAATGAAGTAAGAATTGACTTGAATTGACTTGTAATCTTTAAGATTAAAGACTGTGCACAGCAACTGATGTTTTCTTCAGATAAAACTCTAGGTCTTCCATTTATATGTTTCTGCTTATCTCTTCATCTCAGCCTGGATGAGGGATGGCTGAAAGAGATGGAACAGCATAGAAGTTTATTGCATAAATACTTACATTTTTGCAATAAATACTTTAGATCTGAAATATTCTATCAACAATATTTTTAGAAAGCAGAGGAAAATGAAACATCAGACTGCCACATATCAGGTCTTCTCAGTTTGTAACTTGGCAGTCTCAACTAGAGCTGCATTATTATTTAATTTTCTTTGTTTAATTTAAATTAGAGTCTTCACCTGTAAGGAATAGCCTATACCAGTGTTTCAGGAGATTTTGCACTTCTTGCAGCTCCTTTTTCCGGGAAGGATTTCCCTCTGTAGACTGCCTTAGGTGTATAACTTGAATTAACCTTACCAACAACTGAAGGGACAGGTGGCAACAAGGCAAAGGATGGAGCAAGTGCACTTGATCAGTGACAAAGAAGGTTGGACAGCATTAATCTCAGGAAGGGATTGCCAGCCTGGGGGACTGGCACAGGAGTGTTAATCCCAAAGAAAACAATTCATGACCCCGAATGAACATGTAATTATAAAACAGGGATAAGTGCGACTTCTATGTCTGGAGGAGAATGGAGGCCGACAATATGAATAACTGAAAGAGGTTTTTGCAGCCTGCAGATGTTAAAAAAGGATTTCAGAGGAAGCAGGCTGTACAACAGAGCAGTTATGATCTTCACAACCCCCCTCCAGAAAGCCCAGCAGTCATCTCTGTCTGTGACACTCCTGTTTGCAGGCAGATATTTCAGGAAAGAGGACTGAAAATTCACTTGGATCAGAAGAATTCCAGCTCTCTGTTACCTGTCTTAATGAGCGCTGACATGCTGTGAACTATACTCCAGTATTGTTTCCTGAAGGAAAACAACAGTAGGTGGCAATAATTTGTGGGGTTTGCACTCTCAGTTTAGCTGGGTCTATTTTGTAGCATTTGCAATGAAAAAGGAAAAGTATCTACATCTGACACCTAGCAGAGCATCTAATCATGTAACTACAAACTTCTGCCAGGAGATGAATACCTGTTGGTCAATATCTACATATTCCATATATCTCAAGGTGTGTTTTAGTAAGATATTTTATTACTTTGACATAATTAGAGCAAGCTATGAAAGCCTTGAGCTAGGAAATGCCTATCTTCTGTACATGATGCAAACCTGGGAAAATTCAAGAAAATCACAGACTTTATTTTGGTGAGTTACCAGCATTTCACATCTGGAAAATGCTCTTCAAGCTAAACTGTTGTATAACAATTTCCCATCCAAATACCTATTTCTTCTGACCCAGTGTTAACATATTGATAAATTTAATGCCCATGACTGCAAGAAACAAACTTGCAGCTATAAACACAGATGTCAACTGTGTGTGTGGCCCTGAATAAGCCTTTTTTTTCAGTAGAAGAATTATCATATGAACTTTATCAATAAATAAATATATTTTTTAATGCATGTTCAACAGCAGTAGCAACAGACAGTCACCTTAAAAATCTTGAAAAATGCCTGTCATTGGCCAGCCCACTGGCCTAGGTAGCGACTGGTTCATTATAGCTGATAACACACTCACAGCATAAAATATCCTTCAGGTGGATTATTTTTTTTCTGCTTCTTTTCCTCTCCTTTTCCTTGCACTCACAGTGGGATCCCACCCACAGTGAGGGCATCCTAGTTTGAAGTTTCTGTTTCCTCGTGCTGCTGTCTTGTATAAAACCAGCGAGAGAGAAGACAAATCACTATATTTGGTTGATGGCAGCTCAGCAAAAAAACAGAAAAATGCAGCTTTGGCAAAGTGAACAGCCCAGTGGTGCCCCAAGGGTCAATGTCAGAACATGCTTTCTTTAGTGTTTGCATTTGCTTACAAATGGGAAAAGTGGAGCAGTGATTTTCTCTACTCGTGCATGCAGCTGGCAGTAGGCAGATGACAGTAAATGAAACAAGTACATAGCTTATGATCTCTACTCCCTGCCTCAGGATAAGCCTTCCACAAGGTTTTGGTTGATAGGGACACTGGTATGAACTGTCCATTTTGATGACAAATTTCCTTTGAGCGTCTCTGAGGAATCTAGAGATATTGATTAAACTTCATAATGCCCTAAAGTATCTCAGATTTCTGTTCCTATATAATAGAAGAGCAGCCTGAAGGGCAGAGAAAAGTTTTGCCCAAGGTCATAAAATGAGATATTGACAGAATTAGAAATAGGTCTCAGGAGTCATGGTATGAGTCTTGCTTAAATACAGCGCCTTTCAAGAACAAGAGAACATATACGGCAATCATGGTTTACATTTCCCAAGGCGTTCCTGTATAAAATAAACTATAACAACTTCCAGAATGGAGAAGAAAATGAGCAGCATCATGAAGAAGTATTTTATGAGATTGTGAGAGGGTTTCCAGCAGAGTTCTTTTTATTCCTTTTAAATAAGGGAGAAAGATCAGAAAAGAAAAAGGAAAAAACAGCAAGCAGTTCTCTTCTAGCTAATAAATGACAGCAAGAATTGGGAAAGGACATGACACTTTAATCTGCCAAAATTTTTCTTTTTATTTGGCAAACATCACACCTAGGGAAGATGAGGATATCTGTCTTCTGCTCATGACAGAGTTACCTTAGGCAATTTTTACCTAAACTTCTAGAGCTGGTTGAAATATTTTCCATAACAAAATTGAAAATGTTTGCAGAATACTTTTATACCTAAATAGAGAAGTAAAGTGGATATACTGTTTTTCTCCTTGCCCTTAAACTTTTTCCTGTTCCTCTCTCCTCTTTCTACTTGCAAGCTGGATAAGATAAAATGGATAAAGAAAGTGAGGAAGAAGAAAATTAACAGGAGTTGGATGAAAAAAAGGGACATGAGATTTTGAACATTATACCAAGCAGTCAGGGAAGAAAACCCCTACAGAAATGAAATATTACCATAATTAATGTATTGAAATAATGTTTTTCATTGCATTCATACTTAAAAAAGGCAAAAAGTGTCAGGCTATATGAATCGCAGGATGAAAATATAAATCATTAATGTTACAAGTTTTCTTTTTCTTGATATACAAGAAAATTTCCAGAAAATTATTGTTTTGTTATTATACTCTTAATTATGTTACTGAGTGTTAGTATCTTCTTAAATTTAAAAGTAAAACCTTATCCTAACATATATATTAAAGTTTATTAATTGAGAGAAGTTCTACCAATGCTTCTAAGTTTTTGAAAACAAATGTGATTCACCACCCCATTAAACCTCTATAACAAAATGATGAGTCAGGCCTGGTGTTTTGAATAAGGCACCATTTCTGGAAACTGCAAGCAACTTGTGCTGCTCTGCTGAGTCCAGAAAGTGTTTTCTATCAGTTTTAGGACATTGCAGCCTGCAGTCTCCTGTGAGGCTGGATGGTATCTTTTTGAGGGACTGGATCCCACTGGGGTCTTCTTGCCGTATCTCTCACTGAGCGTCAGCTGGAGTCAGTGCTCTACTTCCTCCACTGCTGTTTAGGGTATTCAAAAGTGCAAGGTGCAATGGATCTACAGTGCCTTATTATGTTTGTGCCTTCTCAGGCTTAGTGCAGGGGATCAGGACATAAAGGCTATTGGGACACTCTGACACCCCTGCTCCCTCCTTTTGTTTTCATGCCCATTTCCATTATCTGTGTTATTTTCTATTCAAACTTGCATAAAAACACTGCAAAAAAACTATTACCTCTTTATCTTACCCCAACTGGAATGAAAAAATAATTTGATTTGCACTATTTCCTTACTGCATCACTTGTCATAAATGTGAGAATCACAAAGAGAGAGTAGAGATTGGAGCACATGTTGTAGTGGGACAGCTGGGTTTGCTTACTATGCAGAAGAGAAGACAAAGGGAGAATTAATTGCTATCCTCCCCTCCCCAAAGGGGAGAACATGAAAATTTAGACTCTTCACAGAAGGACACAATGAAGAGAAGAGGTGACAGTCACAAGTTGCAAGAAAATTTCAACTGGCTATGAGAAAAAAAAAATCACCATGAGGGTGGCTCAATACAAGAACTGATTGCCCAAAGAATCTGGCAATCTCCATTCTTTGAGGTTTTCAAATTTCAGCTGGGAATATCTTTGTACAACCTGCTCTGACACTGAAGTTTGAGCAGGAGTTGGACAAAAAACCTTCAAAGAATTCCTTTAATGTATATTTCTGATTATTTTTTGGGAATGCACCTGAGTTCATTCTGAAGATGAAAATAATAAACGGAAATACTATTTTAAATTATGTTTTCCCCTTATACCATGAATTGAATATAATTTGTTGCAAAGAGCACAATAGTAAGAGAAGTTATTTTTTAAAGTGTTGGAAGGAGCAATTAAGTTTTTATAGCTTCCTCATTTGTTAAGCCCAAGCATTGCCTACATGGCTTTTAAAGCAGAGATTCACAAAGCAAACACTTTGTCACATTAATGATTCCCTAGACTACCATCACCTTTTGTTTCTAATCAACATAAGAAGCTTATCAAAATTTACCAATAGAACAGGTTTTGAAACCCCATGCAAAGCATAATGCAAGAGGGGTTAATTAGAAAGGGGACAGGTGAATTTGCAAAGGTGTCCTTATGTAACTCCCGATCCCTGACTCTCTAAATTAGGGATTGGGGCTTTGGAAGCATCACCTGCAGTTTTGGCTATCAGCTAAGCTGTACACTGCTTTTCAATTATTGCAAAGCCCAGTCAGAAAGGTTTGGAAGGCAGTGCTCAGCAAGACTTTCTGAGAAAAGTGATCAGGAAGACTTTCTATTTTGGAATCATGCAGGGTAGGATGAAAATTGGGATTTGGATGACTAAAGCAACCCTCTGTGCCAAACTGTTAAAAAAAATCATACTAAGGAACATCCACCACAGCTTTTATCTGGATATTAGTCCAAGTGCTCATAGCAAAGCATTTATTCTGCTCAATAAGTTTTAGTCCCATTGCTGGTATCATTCCTGTAGCGGAGTCTGGAGATATAGGACATTGACAGGGAAAAATTGTAATATGAGGAAACCCCGGAAAACATGACATAAACTGCAAGTGGGTAATGAGAAGGAGATAAATCAAAATCTTTGGCAGGGCACTCTGTCAGACTTATTACCTTATATTATTCCTAACCTTAAATAACTTTCAAATGACAGCCACTTTTATACATACTATCCTCCCCTCATGTGACAAACTCCTAGATTCTAAATGTGTGAGAAAGTAATTTTCTAGCTCTAACTAGAGCATTCAGACACTCCTTTCCTTCCTTATACATTAAGCTCTTCTGTTGTACTTGCTAGAGCATAAACAGGAATGTCAGAGTTTTATGTAAAATGATTTATAGGATGGAATTGGTTGGGACTATTATCAGAAGAAATCCCAGAGAGCTCCTCAGGGCCAACAGAAATACATAAAATTGGGTAGCCCCAAGGGTATACATAACCTTAAGTGACTTAGTGCATGTGCTGCTTCTCACTGACATTATCCCACATTAATGCAAATTCACAAATGTGGATTCATGATGTGAATTCATTGGTTACATTACTGCTGATTTATTGCTGTTTATAAGAAGAGGACAGTCCCCAGCTAGACTTAAATGACCTCTAGGAGCTCCTTATTGTATCCTCTGCTACAGGGCAAGCAGGGTGAGACTTCACATCACCCTTGGGGTCAGTAAAAGTTGGGGGAATATATGAACTCATTTTGTTGTTCAAGTGCTTGTTCTGGGTTGACAGAAAACTATGCTCAGTAATTCTTTTAATCCCCTCTTAGGCTGGTTAGGATTTTTCATACTCATTCAAACTGGAGGCAAGGTTTCAACATGGGAAATATTTCAATGGGATGTTTCCTTACTTGCAGCAGCACAGAAAAATTGGAATTAAATTGTGAGTCTTTCCATCAATTCTGTATGTTCAGGTGTTCTGTCAATGTTTATTTTTGGCCTCCTTCCACATACAGCACACCAATGAGATGGGCTGTTGTCAAAAAAAGTAGAAAAATGACAGGAACACCTCTTCTCAGAGATATCACAATTTAAGGAATTATGACTGAAAATTATTATTCTTATGCCATATAAACTGTTCTATTGCAAATATTTGCATAAAAGTACATGAATGTGCAGGCATAATGCTTTTTCATTAAAATCACTCTCATTTTAAAGTCCTAAATCCCTGCAAACCCCTGCCTCTATGCAGCTTTACTCTTTTTCCACTCCTCCAGGAGAGAACATAAATGGGATTTTTCTAGGGTGATATATGTTACTTCTCAATCACCAGCACACAACCAGTCGTCTGTCTCCATTTCATGGGAGATAAATAAAAGACTTTAGATGTGCATTAAGTATCATCAATCACAGGTCTATTTGATTCAGTACTTTACACATCACAGCTCTCACTTTTCTGCCCTGGACTGCAAAGTGTTTCCTTCCTAAGAGGCCAATGTTGCTTCTCTCATAGGGGAAAGATGTTGCAGACACTCTACACCTCGCACTTAAGATAACTTTTCTGAGTGGATTTAATCTCTTATGTACTTCAGACTTTTTTCCTTTTTCTACAATATACACCTGCTCAGTTTAAAAGTTTCTCATTGTTTTTAGGATTTTAGGCGATTTCAAAGTGAAGGTGTCTCTGTAAGCCTGTGTACTCAATACACAGAATTACTACCAATGTTTAAAATACTACAGCTGTCATTGGAAGCCACCCTTCAATCAGTGTTAGTCAGCATAAAGTGACAGAACAACTCTGCAGACATTTATCATTCCAATTACTGCTAAGGTAGTACATTATTCTCTGCTCAGTCCTCTTGCACAAAGAGAAAAAAACATTGTATAATGTGTCTTTCCTTTGGAATTTTAATATGATTATTGATGGTTTATTATTAAAATATGTTGAAGTTTTTTCTTTTTTCATACAAGTCTTGATGCTAAATACGTATTTCCATAATGAGGTTTTTGTAAATTACATAGAGAGGGTCAGATAAAAATTACAAGTTACATTTCTTCTACCATTTTCTATCATAGTCTTGTGACAAAACTGTGAGATTCCTTAGACATTCTGGGCTAAACTTATAGCATCTATTCTGATACTGACTTTGTTCAACTTGTGGGCTGATTTTAATATAACATGAAACCATTCTGGTGTCTGCCGAAGAGTCACATAATTTTGCATCAAGGATAGAAGAAAGGTCTCTCGCCCAAAAAAAGGACTTGCACTTAAATTTGGACACTTTACAGAAACTATTAATAGGAAAAAAAGTTTAAAAGCTTTTTTAAAAACTGGACTTGAACATATACATCATTGTGTCTACATGGAGACTACCTGGACTCCTTTCCCCTTCAGACCCTTGGTCTCTGCAGGATGAAGACCTTCCAGAGAAGACTGTGCTTCTTTCTTTACTGAGAGCACTTAAGGAGGTGATGTAATGCCTGTAATCATAAAAAAATGTTATGCAGAGTCTGATTCTTCAGAGTGCATCCAGCAACACCAAGACAAAAAGGGTTTTGTTTCCTTAAGTCTCCCTGCTCCAAGGGTCTTTGTGTGGGATTTGCAGCACTTCCTTGGACTTTAATTTTAATAACTATCAACAAAATCTGTTTTGAAGAAAGCTCACATTAGGTTAGATTTTTTTCTATTTAGTACTTCATATTTTAAATCACACCACAGTGGTTTTTTGATCATTATGGACGGAAGGTCTTTTGGCTTATTGCAGAGAAAACAGGATCTGTTGGCTGTTTGGAGAGGAATCTCATATAATCCTCTATTAATATTCCAGGAAAGGTTTTGACTGTCAGTGTATTCTCATCAGTCTAAAGGTCTCCTTTTTTTTCTCTCCTTTTGAATTGACATAACTAATGATAAGTAGCAGTAAAGCTTTGAAGACGAAAGCCCCTCCAGTCCTTTACAGCTGGCAATTCCTCTGCCTTCATATGCTTATGCAGGAAGTTAAAAAGCTTAGAGCACAAAGAAAAGTTAGCATCCAGGAGCAGTGATTTATCTGTGTCTGGCTCCTGCACTCATCTGCTGACAGGCTCAGAAGATGTTTGTTGCTGCAACTTTCAGGACACAAATCAACTGCAAAGTCTCTACTGAAGACTCCCAGCTGAAAGGCTGGAGAGGTGGAGGGGCTGGGCAGGGGACATGGACAGAGAATCTGGAGAGGCAGAGGAAACCCAGCAAGAGACAAGTGTCTTTTAAATATCACAGCTAGCTGAGAGAAACTATAGATAACAAAATACTTTTAGATAATTCCACTGTTCTCTCCAAGAAGCTATTGCTATAAATTTCTCATAGTTTGAAAGGGATGGAAAATGTCTGAACCCTTCAGAGTTGCACCAGATAGTTTCAGCAGGATATGTTTCTAAGTGTCTGGCTTGCAGTAAACATGAGCTGTTGACACAAAATATATCCAATATGGAAAGAACTGTATAAATTATCCCTTACTAAAAAAAAGGAACCTCATCTAAGAAATTCATAGAAATCATCTGGAGAAGGACTCTGTAAGAGAACAAATGCCTAGATGCTGACTGCATCCTCCTTTGCCAAGGTCACTAATAAGCTAGGAACAGTAGGCAAACCTCTGTGACTGACTGCAGAAATGGGCTCTGTCACAATGCTGCCTGGGCCCATTGTGGTGAGAAACTATCACACATCAGCTCAGAGCAGTGCCTGGGGAGGCATCAGCTGAGTAAAATTACTCTGGCACCAGCCTCCTCAGAGTGCATTTCTCATTGCCCTCAAACATCCATCCCAAGAAGGGCCCTTTTGCTTCTTGTCCATGTCAGCTGTTTGTTTGTTTTAAAATGAATGTATATATGAGAAAAAGAAATTATTTTGTATTTTCTTCGATCTCCTTTGTTCTTCCCCAACTTGTTTCTCTCTTACTTACTTTTCAATTCTTCCTTTACCTCTGATTACTTAGCCCAAAATTCCCAACAAGCAAATATTCAGTATGTGGCAAATGCTACCCTCAAAATCCCAAATACCAGCACACCAGCAACCAGGTGAAATTAAACCAGGCGGGCAAGAAAAGTTATGAAAGTTCTAAATAGTGAATACTTGTGGAGAAGTTGCAGATACTTGGATACATCCAGACTGAAGAAAGGATAAAACATATGGTTTGCAAATGTAAAGGAAGTAAAATCTATAGATCTGTCAAACCAGCAGACCTGAAGTTGCAACCTACATCAAGTAAACGGCTGTTAATATTTTCTCAAAAGGAAAAAAATATTAAAGAAAATCATATTCAGAGCTAATCACTTGTCAGAAGCTGCCTCATGAACTTCTATTAAGGCAGCAATAGATTAAAATATAAGTATAGGTTTGTATCTCAGTTTGGCAGATACTGGTGATATAAATGGAAAGCCTTTTCTGCAGCAGGTGGAGCCATCAAATTTTTAGAATAATTTTGAGCATTTCCACTTAAAAAATTTACTTGTTACTAAAGGGAGCTAGAACACTGTCAACTCATCCTTGGACTACCATGCTCTTTTCTTATGTGACAAAAAATCTTTTCACGGCTGAATTGAGGTTTATAATGGGGAGCAAAAAGTACTGTCTGGCTGAATTCCTGAGAGTAAGGACTCAATACTCTGTGGACTTAGCTCAACTAAGCAGTTACTGACTCATTTGAAGTTGTGAGGGACAGGAGTGGATAATCCTTCCAGTCTGAAATCCAGAGAGAATCCTGTACTGGTTTGGGAATGGCATTTTCACCATCCTCTCTAAGGCTCCTAAATAAGCCACCACTGAATATATCAAGTTTTTATTGACTTTGTAAAGAGGGTGCCTCAGCAGAGAGGAAACAAAAAGACAACGAACTAATGCAATACATAGCTGTAAATGGTTACACATTTTGGATGCAATTTAGAGTTGGGATCTGTTGTATTCCCATGTATAAGCCCACCAGGAAGTACAAACCTGGAAGATGCACTTGTGGCATCATAAAATATCTATGCTTGTTGCCCTCACAAGCTGCTTTGAGAAAGCTAAGCTTCTCAAAGGTTTGCAGAAAGCATTCACTGCAATTCCAGTCTGACAAACAGCCCACAGAAGCTTTTATTGTGAGCAGTATGCCAAAGTTAGACAGGCAAGGCAGACTTGCTGCTGTCAGGATCTGGAAGTTACCACCTAAACACTTGGGTCCCTACATGTTTTAATTTATCAAAAGGGGTGTAATCCCCAAGACTGACTGGTAATCGAACATTTTGTGCTTGCTACACAACTGTTGAGAAGGAGAGTCCTTCTGGTTATATCTTGACACATCAAGGATGGAACTCTAACTTCTTTCTATTTTAATGCTACAGTTATGGATCGATCATCTGGGTAATAATTCTTATACAGAACATGAAAACATAAAGGATTCACAATATACAATGAAAAGTAAATAAATAAAATACAAATAAATAAATAAATAAATAAATATGTATATATATGTGTGTATATATATATATATATATATATTCTCTCTAGTTCTCTGTAGGCTTCTTTCCATGCATGTTTGAAATCTGAAGTGGGCCACTAGAGGAAGATGTGCTTTCATTCATAGATAGGTAAAGAGCTCAGGGACTTCCTGAACTTTAATATCAGCCCATATGCAGCCTCTATTATTTTTCTTTGGATGTTTTCCATTTTTTCCCAAGCTGTATGAAGAACTAATTTGATTTCTCTTTCATTGTTCTGGCACAGACACTTAGGCTTCTGAAAATCAGTTAATTACATAAAGCACTTTCTTTTAAATTCTACCAGTTTCAAATTACCATGGATATGTTGGGACAAAGGACAAGAGGCACAGAAGAACTGGCATACTGTACACTGTGAAACATATTATTAAACAGTATCAGCCTGAGGAAAGTACCATTTTGTTCCACAGAGACACTTTTAAAAAAATTAATTCTCTCTCTTTTTTTCTCACTCTCTCTCTTTTTGGCAAGCTTTATTTCCAGTGTGCTACTTTGTTTCAAATTAATTCTTTCTCTTCTATTTTCCACAACTCTAACAGGGCTGTTACTTTCTTCATAAAACTTATCTCTTGCATTGATTCATCCTCTTTCTTACCTGCCAGAGTTCATTGTATCAGGTGATTGACGTATTTAGTCTACTAAAAAGGTTGAGTGTGTGCTGACCCTTTTAGTGCAAAAATTCTTTGGTCCTGGGGTGAGAGGAAAGTTGCCAGGGGCTGGCAAAATTTTCCCAATGTAATCCTGGAAACTTCCAATGAGCTAATGTCATTACTAAATTTCTGAAGGTCCCCTCTCTGCACTATTGTCATGTAATATAAGAAGAGAAAAATAAATAGAAGGAAATAGAAAACTGAAAAGGAACAAAGAATATGGAAAAGGACAAAAAGGAAAATGTTTGGGTTTTGTTTGGTTTTTTTTTTTTGTGTCCAAGTAGAACAAGCATCTGCGCAATTAGCCCTTGTTGAGATTACGACGTGAAAATTAGTCAAGTAAGACCCTGACCACTGACTATCCCATCCCACAGAACCAAAACTAGGCTTTGGAATCCAAACAGTCCTTTCTCTGTCCCTGTTACGTGGACTTGTACAAAGACTTCATCCAGGAGTATAATATAGATATATGAGCTACTAAACTCTGGCATGGAACTTTGGGATGCATCAGGGATGAGTGGGTGAACCTGGAATGTACAAATGTGGTGGAATTTCTGTAAGGAGAAGAAAAGTTTAGAAATATCTACATAAATGCACTTTGTTTCAGGAGGGAAGGGTTGGTTTGAGTTCTTTTACCACTCATATTTTTAAATTTTGATAAAGAAAGATTGAGAAAATTACATTCAGGCTGGAAAGGAAATAATCCCTTACTGATAGCCGATCAGAGGATCAGCTGAGAAGTGACAGTTCTCAATTTTGAGGGTTGAGGAACACAGCAGGGCATTGAATGCAGCAGCTCTACTAGAGGGAAATACTGGAGAATACTAGAGAAAATGGAAGTGACTGCATAACAGTTGATAGAAATCATTTAAAGGCTTCTACAGAACCTTGCATTCAGGAAAAGAAAACAAAAAACTTAGAGGTTTTCTGAAAGCTCCAGAAGTAAAAAAGTGTTTGACTTATTTTTATAATGGTGGTAACACACTGAAACTTATCTTAACCTCTTAAGAAAAAGCAACTCTCAGGGATCCAGGAAAGAATTAGTATAAATCTCTAAATGTATGTATGCATGTGAGAGCAAAAATGAGAGAGGAAGAGATTCATTTAAAGATTATATTAAGGTATCATCAAAGCAACTCTATTTTTATTAAAGGAAACGTCTCACAATTGACCTAATATTTCAGCTTGCAGGTCTGACATCTCCGGACTGATCTGGGCTGGGGGAGGAAGAGGAAGGTACCCAGCACAGAAGAGAAAGAAACTTCTAAAGTCAATAGTAGGTACACACCATCGAAGGAGAAAAATTAATGTCAGGGGATTAAAAGGTTTGTGTAAGAAAGCACCAGTAAGTTTCCTAATGAAAGTTTCTCCTCTGTTTCCATACTGGAGGGAAGGCTGTTACTTTGTTCCATCTGTTCTGGCACTTTGCACTGGGCTCAGTCAAAACGCTCAGTCCTGTGCAGCCAATGGCTAATTCAAGCTGCATTTCAAGTGTTCACCTGTGACACTGTCCCGGGACCTGCTGTGGCCCTGGTCTCACTGGGGAGGGCAGGAGACAGAAGGAGGGACAGCATAGCTGCAGGGGCGTGTTTGCCAGCTCTGCATCACCAGGATCCTTGCAGAGCAGCAGGCAGCCCTGGAGGAGAAGGCACAGCAGCCTCGTGGGACCCACTGATCCACATGGTGCTTGATGATTCTGTGGTTTCCTCTCAGATTGTGCCTGAGTGGCAACTGCACCAGCAGCAGCCCCAGGACCCCAGCAAGGACACAGCAGGCAGGGTCCATCTCAGTGCCTTACAGCACTGTCCCTCTGCTCTTTGGTGCTCCTCTCCTGCTCCTCTTCTAATGAGCTCCCATGAGCAAAGCATGTGATAAAGGACAAAGATTTCCAGCAACACTAAGCCCTCACGTTTAAAGTATGCTAGCTTGGAGGTCTCAGCAGAGTTGTCCTCTGAGGTAATGTGTCTTGAAAAAGAGCTTTTAAAAGATCTCCCATTTGTAGGTGATTTGTCTTAATTCTATACTGCTGCTGCAATTATTTAGTGTGCAATGATGTGTACTAGGGTGTGAGGGAGCCCCCAAGTGCTGCTATTAGGGGGAGAACAGCAGGGTCAGAGTAGAGAGGGCTGAAGCCAAGAGCCAAGAGCTGGAATGAGATGAGGACTTTGGCAAGAGCATGCTTGGGACCACAGACAAGGAATCACAGAGTTCAGCATAAAAGGACAAGGAGAGAGTGTGGACACAGACAGGGTTGTGAGGTCAGAGGGGCCAACTCTGCCCAGGGGAAGGGGGTCACCAAACAGGATGTCCAGTTCCGTGCACATCCCGCGTCCTGCTGCTCTTGGGGATGCAGCCAGCAACCATGGGAAAGCTGCATTCCTTCGTATAGCATTGCTGGGGAGAAAGGGGGAAAGGGCTTGAGGCACTGCCTGAAGGGCAGGAACCATCATCTGAATTGTATTGTGTTGTCTTTAGAAAGCCTCTCCATTCCTCAGAATCCTGACGTGTGGACCTGCAATGATGCTGCTTGCCCTCCTCAATGGAGCATTGCAAATCTCGACTCATTAGCGTTTGTAGCCTGTTTTAGAACCCTTAACTGAGATGTGCTAAAGAAGTGAAACACATTAGGTACAAAGCATGCAGATAATACTGATGCTCATACAAAATATGCTTCAATAAAAGCTTAATAACTTACCAAGAGGCAATAAACCTATGTGTCATCTCAAATGCATTATGCATGACTAATTTAAATTCCTGGCGTGTTTCTACCTTGGAGAGACAATCAGCACACACTATTTCAAAAAAAAGGTCTTCACAGATAAGCAAAATAAATATAATAGTCTCCTTAGCTGGCAAAAATCAGCATCACTCCTGTGACCACTGAGTCAGTTTACACCAGCTGTGTAGCTGGGCCCATTTTGCTTGGAATGACCAAAATTACCAATTTTCCTCACCTACTGGGACATTTGGGCACTGGGGCTTAGAGATGGAGCTGCTGAAGGACTGAGGTTCCCCAGACAAATTTACATACTCAATTTCAGTCAAAAAGATTGTAATCTATTTCTGAATTAAAAGAAATTCTTGGAATGGCCCTTGGGAATCGAGGGCACAGTGGTATTGTGATCATTTGGAAAACTGCCATAATTACTCTTTCTATAAAAAGAATGCCCATATCATACATTGTGGAGGACAGAATTTTTGAAGAGATGAGGCAAACTGACCTGAGTGGATTAAAGCTGAGGCATAGAGTTTTAATGGAATGAGGTAGTATTGGATAAAATGGTTTTACTCTTGTTGCTCTGAAATAATCATTGTAGGCAGCCCTTGCTCATGCAGTGAGTCGAAAATTCTGGGTCCTAACTGTAGAGGCAGTTCCCTGGTCTCTAAGGGCCTCTTAATGTGAAAAAGTGATGGAAATAATTTTTGTCATGTTCTTGCATGCTGAGAGGTCATAAATAATGAGAAGCATATTTTGTGAATTATGCTCATATTACCAGCAGGAAGACATCCTGGAAGTTTTTTAGCCTACTTGAGTTAAAAAACCAACCAACCAACCGAAAACAAACCAAAGCAAATTGTGTCAATTGTGTCTAAAGATTTTTTATATTCTTATGTTCTTGGTGGAAACCCAGAAAATTGTATAATCCTCCTTTTTTTCCCTTTTTCACTTTAAACTACAATTAAAATAGAGTTAAGCAAGCACATTTCAAACATTGTTCCTACACAGAATTGCCTGCATGTTCTTAAATTTCTGTGCTCTGAGCAAGCCTCACAACCTGGCTGAAACTTAAGCTCATAGGTGTGTGAAAACTCTCATCCCCCTTGTTTTTCTCTCTTTTGAATGGCTGCTTTTCTGTACACAAGGATCCCCGAATTCCACTTACCACATAGACTGGCTTCAATGTCCAATGTTTTTTTTGGCATCCTGCTCACTTCCCATTCCCAGCAGCTCTTCCTCATGCACACAATGCTCACCCCTTGCAGCAATTTGCAGTCAAGCTGTGAAGTTGCTCAGAAAACTAACACAGCCAGGAGCAAGCCATTTCTCAAGTAATTTTCAGCCACTTCAGTCCCATAGGTAGTTCACTGAATGATGGTACAAATTATTTGCCAATCATAGAGGGAAGAGACTGGGTGATTCAATCTCTTTGGTAGCAGCACTGAATTATACCATCCTAAGGTGGCTTTCCAGATATGCATGATATCAGTATCAGGCTATCATCATCCTGCCAGAGTGCCAGATTTTCAAGAAGGAAGTAGCGTTCTTACCCAAATGTTTGTTTCTATTGCTCCTGCAGTGCTGTCACCACACCTCCACGCAGGGGCTATTGCCCTGTTCCCAGCTTTCTAACAGATCTAGCAAAATTATATGCCACCTGATGTGACAGAGACTTAATTTTCAGGTAGACCAGCAAACTATGTGTACTGTGAACTTTAGTTGAGCAAAGCTCAGAAATTAAAAGACTGGGCTCATACTGCACAAGGAAGTCCATGGAAGTCACTTTGGCATCAACTCAGCATGCAAGCTGAGCTGCATAAGTGTTATGATTCAAGAATATCCAAATGCTGCATATTCTCCAAATTCTTCAGCTGAGCAATTCATGCTGTTTTCCAGAAAACTGTATTTTAATCATCATAACTGATAAAATGCAGGAACACACTATGAAAAGGAAAAAAAACTCATCCTCGGAATGTCATGGCACAGCAGGGAAATGAGCAGGATGGTATTTAAACTGTGAAGTAATGTGCACACCTACAGTACAAATGTTCTTTATCAAGCATTATACCATCATGAAAAGGATGGCAGGCAAAATATATAATCTCTTGCAAGAAGATGAGACACAAATCCCAACACAAGGAAACAAAAAGGGCTGATTTTCTGCTCTTGCCCAAATGGTAGAGAGGAAAGGGAAGAAAAGTTCATGCAAAAGTTAAAGAAAATTTGTGGAAAATTAGAATAAGTATCGCCAAATTAAATAACCAATTAAACTCAGTGTCCTAGACTATTAAAAGACACAAATACTACCAGAAGAAGCTGGAAAGAAGTAGCAAACAGTTGTGTGACAAGTTGTGTCTATTACAAAATAGACAGGGAAAATGACGGATTTATCTTTACTTTTCATGTTGTTATAATTTTATTCAGGTCATAGTCATAGTGTCAACTCATAGTCAAGAGAGGCCATAGGTAATATGACTGGTGACATTATTCACCACGATCCAGGTAAAGAGAGCTTTATTACTCTTTTTCTTTTTCTTCTGGTTATTACTATTATTATTACTTACTTACTCTTGTTACTAATATTTATTACTTACCATAGAAGGTAAGGGCAGTAATTGTTGGTACATCTATGAGTGACTGTCCTCCTAAAAATTAAATCTTACTGCATTTTGGGTCATTCAGTAACACCAGTGACTTTACACAGTAACTGAGTATGTAAAAAGGATGTAAGACAAGAATAAAAAATTATTGTATGTGCTTTGTTACAGATCATAAGAGTGACTCAGAAGTCAGCAAATCAAAACAAAATCATCCTTCAAATTCATCGTAGTATGAAGTTCCTTATGACACTGGTGAGCAAGCTCAATAATTTGTTTAATGAACTCAGTCATAGATGGAGATTGCTCTGGAGACTGCTCAGAAGCAATTCTAAGTCCTCCTCGAAAAAATAACTGTGTCAGGCATTCGGGGACTAAACCTCACACAAGAATCGAGTTTGAGAGGACACAGAACTGATTGCACATATCTGTGCCACATACTGATCTGTTTGTCAAAGCAAAGGGAGCAGGGAGGGGAAACAGCGACTTGTACCTGAAAAAGCACTGCTTCTTAATTCCTGCTGGCTTCATTCCAGTGGGGGGAAGGAAACCAATCACCTCTCAGGCAGTGGCCTAAACAGTGAGACAAAAGGCAGTAAATAGACTGGGCTATATTCCTTTTCTCTCAATAATCTATTTTTTTTCTCTATATACTCTTTCTAAAATGGACTTGTGGATAGATGCTCACACTGAGATTCCATCTCTCTGCCAGGTATCTCTCTTTCCACAGGGTCTCTTCTTCTCACAGTATCCCAGAACAGACAGCATGCTGGTTGCAGTGGTATGGACATTTTCTGGACTCTTGGCTCTAATTCAGGTTTAAGATCATCTGCAATCTATAAGGCACCCCATCACAGGGTGGAAAAGCAGATGTCCCGGAGGGAGGATGAATTGTTGTCTGAGTGCTGCCTTTGATGGCTAAGCTGCATGAGGAGGAGGAATGGAAAAAAGGCACCAGCTGTGTTTCCTGCAGGAACTGGTCCCATGCCAGGGCCCGTTTTCAGCCACCCTCTGAGCTGGATGCTCACAGGACTCTTGTGTCCCATGCTCCATGCCCTGTGCCCCTTGCCACGGTCCTGACTGCACAGAGGATTTGACAGAAGCCAGCCCAGCACCCTGCAGTCCCCACTGCAGAGCGGCTGCCATGCTGGGGACAGCTTCAGACAAGCTTGGTCACAAACTTGGATCTAAACAGCCAAAAATACTGACATCTCATTTCAGGCTCATCTGCCTGATACGCTGTTCTGAGCCCAGATTTTCTGACTCCTAGTTCAGCTATCTTTTTTAATAATTATTAAACTAACTTTTTTTTTTTTTTGGTTGTGATTATTTAGATTTCATTTTATCCTCATTATTCAACCAGAGACTTTCACATCACTCAATCTTGGAACTTTTTTTGTCAGGGAAATTGTTTTGTTATTTTTATTATTATTGATAAGGGCATTCCATACATCACTGGTAACACAGGCCTGAAGTCCTGATTCAGCACAGAGAAATGGCTCCAATCCTCCATATGAGGTGATGCTTTGGGTTAAGGAATACTCCACTGAGCCCAGAGATGCCCCAGCAGAAGTCTTTTTTCTGTGATTTTGCTGCAGTGAAATAATTTTATCCCATGAAGAACATATATATATATATGATAAATGATAAGGTTATTTTTATTCTAAATTGTATTTTACATGAGGCAGTCATGGGAAAAGTGAGGATCCAAGAGGTTCAGCGTTTCAAGCCAAGAGTCATTAGATGATCCAGTCAGGTTTCTGAAATATCATAGGCCATTAAAGTTCATGATGGTATCTTATATTAAATCCAAAGGCTTTAGAAAAATTAAAGATTTTCAAGCACTCACATCTTTTGAGGAGATTAAACTGCATGTTGCAGGCAGAATACCAGAGAGACCAAGCTAGTGCCAGAGGAGTAGTGAATGGCAAAGAATTGATTAGGTGCAGGATGTTCCTGGAAAATAGTGCCCTCATCACTGGGGAAAAAAAAAAAAAAAGCATCTGTCAATCTTCCCTGGGATTTAAGACACATTTCTAATCTGCAGGCTGAACATACAATGGACAAAGTAAGCAACCTGTATCAGCAAAACAAGGGATCAATGATAATCCAGTCCCACTGACTTGAGAAACAAGGAAGACCCCCTTGGTCTGTAGAGTCTGTAGCATTTTGTTAAAAAAAGCATTAAGTCCTCTTTTCTAATAAAGGATTTTAGATAATCCTTTACTGTTCATCTGATGGGAAATCAAGTCAGCACAAAGAAAACTGACTGAAAGATTCGACTGCACTTTCTCAGTGGCACTGGTTGGAGGTATGGACCAGCTACAGAGCTGACTGAGGCAAGTAGCTAAGTCCTCACCCAGAACCCATCAGTCTTGCTGGGTCTTCCTCTGGCTACAAATCTCTAAGAATAGTAAACTTAGAGTTAAGTTCATGCTTGAAAGAAAAACCTGTTTTACATTCATAGCTTTTAATATATCTGGACTTCTTAAAATTTAAGAGAACTGACTATATTTAAGTCATCAAACGTGAGCTTTGGAATAGAATAAGTGAGTGAGAAAACATACAGAAGAATTGTTTTCTAGGAAAAGTGACAGAAGAATGAAGATCTTGCTCAAATGCCCAAAACTGCTACCAGTTAGGGTACATATTTATGAAACATTCATGGGCTCCATCCTGCTATAGGCTTCAAATATTTAGTGTGAAATTGTTCCCTACCTTTTAGTGATTCTGAAGAGGTTGAAAGATCCCCAGAATCCGTAAGACCAGATAGATATGGGCAAACCTTCATTATAATCATCTCACAGTGAGGTAGCTGTGTTCAAGTGGAAAACCTCTGAAGAGCTACTTTGTCATCTCACTGCATTGAGATATATTTTCTTTGAATACTACAAAAATCTAAGCATTCATCTGATTCAGGCACTCTCAATGTATTTCTTAAGTGTTACTATTTTATTATTGAGCAAGGGTAAATAAATAGTTAATGTCATTGTAGTACCAAAGACATCCTTCTGGATTACAAGTGAACAGGAGTCACAAACGTATGACAGGCACCCATGGGCTGCTTAAAATGGGACATTCAGTATTCTGTGAATATCCTCTCGCCTTCAAGGGATCCTCACGCAGATTTGTGATGTGCTGTCAGCCAATTTGCTTGCTGTCTTGAAGTAGATTGGTGTCATGGGTTTATGACAATTGGTAACCCATACAAAAGCAAATTGCAGCAGTATTTAAGTTCCTGAAAGGACAGAGGAGTACGTTGAACATCCTGAGTCTTTATTCAATTAATTTCTCAGCGCTGGCAGGGCATTCTTTATGCAAGGAGAAAGTGATCTTAACACTTCTTATCAATAGCTCTACAAAGATCAGCTCCTGACTGGTACCTCATGTGCCAGCCTGGTGCATGTCAGAGGAAATGACTCTGGGCAGCTACAAGGGTGGGCTGTGGGCATAGTGGGAATTCAGTCTCCAAGTTCTCAAGCAACACAGTGCATCGAAACAAGGATGTGAGTGGCATTTAGTTCAGCCTATAAACAGATAAAAGCGAAGTGTCATCCTGTGCTTCAGAATGAAAAAAAATAATTCATTTAGAAAGATTGATCTAGTTTTATTAGTATTGACTTAAATGGCATGCCAGGGGAAAAGTATTTTGAAATTTCTGTGTTGAAGTAGGAGAGCTTTGCCATTTAACACAGAACAGACTCTACTCAAGATTTATCTTCTCTGACAGATTATTAGACAGTGGAATCCATAAGTGAAATTTCATGGCTTGTGGTTTCCAGGAGGTCAGACTTGATGTTGAAAATGGTCTGTTCTGAAACAAGGTAAATGTCATTGGCTGTTTTTACAGAATGCATTCTATTTTAAAAATTATTTAAAAATTGGTGAATTGAGTGGAAGAAAGAAAGTTGCAGTGAGAGTAGAAAAGATAATTCAATCTTTGTTACTGTTTCTTGGCTCTTGCCAGATTTTTTCTCTTTGCAAGAGAAGAAAAGACCACAGTCCTTTCCTTTCTCTCACTTTTGGTCTGTTTCAACAAGAAGCAAAGAAGACTGACCTCAGCTCTTCACAGCTGAAGCCAAGGACTGGTTTATGAGGTTTTCGACCTATCATAGTAAAGCAATTATAGTAATTGTTGGAACCCAGGGGGTTCCTATGGCATCTCAGAATGATCCAAACCCTGTTCAGGAGGCTTTTCAGCCTTGCCAGAGGTGTCAGAGAACCTGGATTGATACTGGGAATGCCTGTGGCTTTGATTTTAATCCATGAGACAAATTACTAACTTATAAGAAGAATTGCAAGTCACCAGAGTTTAAAGAGTAGAATAGTAGTAATTATAGATGAAAAGGGAAAGATTTGGACCCATGTCCAGGGGGGTTTGAGATTCTGTACAGGGGGGTCTGAGGCACAAGATGGAGAATTCTTACACGTGGCATGTTATCTCTTCTTCTTCTTCCTAACCTCCATCTTCTTGGTGATGTTGGCACTTTTGGATTGGTTTGTCAGAGAGCTGGACAATGTAATGTAAGGGTCACGGATTGGAAATTAATGGTAAACATTGGATACGTAGTTTTTAGTATAAAAGATTAGAGCTCACCCGGGGCAGGCACAGTGTGTCTCTGGACGCGTTCTGTGTCGACCCTGGCAGGGCAGAGAAATCTACTTTTGATAAGGAATTAATAAACTGCCTTGAGAACACGAACAAACGACTCCAGACTACTCCTTCAACAGCACGGGCTGGAAACCTGGACTTTTCTACATATTGCGGGGTCTCCTGGGGTTAAGGAGATCCCCGCATTTGTGGCGTCCCAGGCTGGGCACAAAGACCACAACAATTGGCGTCCCTGGGGCAAAGAAGAACAACAATTGGTGTCCCTGAGGCAAAGAAGGACCACAGTAATAAAATATACTAGAATAAATAAATTAAGAAGATGATTTTAGGAAGAGTTTGCACTGTAAAACTTTTGAAACCTTGTTCTAATTTTTTCCCAAAGTTATTCTTCCGTGTTCTTCTTCTACCTCCCAAAACCAAGTCCCACACCGCAGATCTGGCTTGCCATGCATGAAAGCCTCCATCCTCCCTCACTGGCACCACCCACCCTCAAATACAATTGGGGATCCCCTTAGCGTGGAGTATTCATAAAGCAGACTGCAACACTAGTAACAGAGCTGCTGTAAATTATAGTTTTGTGCAAGTAAACTATTTGCATGCAACTTTTTCAGAATTTCCACGCTGTTAACAAGCAACCTATAACTTGAAAGAAAACTGGCAATTTTTTGTGTCAAGAAAAAAACATTGCTTTCAATGATCCATCCTTCATGTTCCCATGTGGCAGTAAAAGCCAGAGATATAGCAGTATAACTTGACTCAGAGAATGCCTCCTATCCTGCAGATGATGAGTGAAAAAATGGTTATTAAAATAGCAAGTGTAAGGCAATATTGTATTTTCAACTTGTTCGAAGGGAGGCATTAAGAACATGAGACCAGTTCTTTGCCATTCCAGGCAAGTACACAAGAGTTCCAGCTTACAATGGTCCACAGTATCCCCGTCCTACATTTATCACCCTGGGCACCTCAAAAAATCTCAACAAGCTTTGGAATTGCAAGGAGAGATCAGAAGCTAACAGGAGAGTGGGTCATAGGAAATGAAATCATCTTCCCCATTTTCATCTGCAAAAACAAGCTACACATCAAAGCACTCCTCCTCCCTTTCTCCAGGTGACCAGCACAAGCCTTGAAGCAATACGGACGCTGGTCAGACACTGCAGAGCACGGGCTGATCCAGCCAGAGACTGAGGAACTCAGAGCCAGTTCTGTGGGCAGAGCTCAGAAATGCTCTCTGTGCACTTAATGAGAGGCTTTTTTTTGATGTAAATTGGCAGCTGAACCACAAGTTCAGTGGTTTTGAAGGGATCTATTGTGAGAGAATATGCAGATGGCATTTACAAGTGCCTACTTCTTTTTTGTCTTGGTCTGCAAAACAACCCTGATTAGGTAAAGATAACAGCAGCCGTTTATCTTCGAAGGTACACATCACAGCTGTGAGTTTTACATCTTTGCAACAGCACAGAATAATTTCTTATAAGAAGGTTAAGACTCAGTGCTTTTATAAAAGGTGGTATGATATAGCACTGATACTACAACCTTAGGCTCACACTCATTTCTAAGGATCCATTGACTTCATAAACTCAGAGACAGAAGTATCTTAACATACTTCATTTTAGCTAAAGTGAAAAAAGCAGCTATAAAAAGTAACAAATATTATGTTTCTAAAATTGGAAATTGAGTCATTTGGACAAATGGTGACACTCTTGTGTCTCTCTCCCTGGCAATCAAAGGACAAAATGTCAGCTATTTTCTCTAAAAAAAGAAACAACAGGCTAGATGTTAATTCTTGACCTCTATGACTCACCAGGGATTGTCTCCCTACTCATCACTCACACAACAGACAATTTTATCAGAGCTGACTCTAAGTTGTCTTTCAGCAACATATTGTCAAGGACCAAAATTACACCTTCTTTTTTTCCCCCCAAAATATTATGCACTCATAGAGTCCTTGGGATAGCCTGCCCATACTCCCTAGCAAGTCTTTGAAAACACCAGGCAGAGCTTTCTGACAGTGAAGCTTGATTTTACTGAGCCCAATTCACAATGAACTTGTCACTCTTCTCTTTTCATGTAAAATGAACAATAAAATTGAATAGATCTGGTTATGATGTGCCATGTTTTCCTGGTGAACAGAACTCTCTGGTTTCCTACTTTTGCATCTGGAGAAATAAGAAATAAAGACATAAGTAACTTCATCTGAAAAAAAAACTCATGTGTTGTTTTATTGCTTTTTCTCCCCTTTCTATTAACCATTTTACACTAATGTTGTGAGTGTAAACAACTGGCCTATTTTATGTGCTTTATTTTGTGGAGCTAAAATAAGATTAAGTGTGTTCCACCAAGTATTGCTCCTGTTTCACACTAAATGCTGTGTGAACAATGTCATAAACCCTTGTGAGAGCACCAGTCTGGGACCTTCCAAATTGTTGAGGGGATTAGGACCATGTGCTCTGCTGGCTGTTATGGTTATACTTCCAGACCACTTGATACTTGTAAAATTCCCATGCAGTTTCAAGCTTATGACCAGACTAGACTGATTTTGACAATTTTAAAACATGTTCCAAACATTTAAAAGACCCTTCCAATTACCATGCTGCTGAGAAAGACAGAAAATTCCAGGTTCAATGTTGGTTCTAGCTGTGTAGGCTAGTGGATTTGCACTTGCCTGGCTGAGATCAGCATTGTCGGAACCCAAGGGGGGTCCTGTGGCATTTCTGAATGGCCTGAGCCCTGGTCATGAGGCTTTTTTAGCCCTGGCAGGAGGGTCAGAGACCTTGGTTTGCCACCAAGAGTGCCTGTGGCTTTGATTTTAATCCATGGGACAAATTACCAACTTTCTATGAAGAACTGCAAGTCACCAAAGCTTAAATAGTAGAATGGTAGTAATTATAGAGTAAAAGAAGAAGGTTTTGAGCTTTGTACAGGGGGGTTTGAAATTCTGTACAGAGGGGTCTGAGAGACAAGATGGAGAATTTTTTGCACGTGGCATGTTATTTCTTCTTCTTCTTCTTGCCATCCATCTTTGAGCCAGGGTGGCATCACTGGATTGGTTTGTCAGAGAGCTGGACAATGTAATGTAAGGGTCACGGATTGGAAATTAATAGTAAACATTAAATACGTAGTTGATAGTATAAAAAGACAGCTTGGGCTCGGGGGCGGGCAGCGTGCCTCAAACTCCCGTGCTGGGCAAGCTTGCAGCAGGGCAGAAAGAAACTGTGTTAAGATAATAATAAAAACAGCCTTAAAACAACAGTCGAAGACTCCAGACTGATTCTTCAGCAAGGTGCGTTAGAGAAAAGGACTTTTTAAGCATCTGGGATTGCCTGGGACTGGGTAGACTCCCACAAGCATCTTCATTTTATGAGAGACAAAACCCTGTTTGCCACTAAATCTCATAATGACCTCAGTATTTTTTCCTTCACATGGTCATTTAGTATGTCTCACATACTAGAAAGAGAAGGTATTCCACCCTGCCCATAAAAATGTGTGACATTTTTCTGGTATATATTACATGTGAGCAGCCTGGAGGCAGAAAAACTTTGATCAGCCTCCTTCTCCTCAGTTTAAACATCATACGTTCAGTTATCACAATGAGAAAAAAAAAGTGCTTATAAAAAATTTCTATTTAATTGCAATAAATAACTGATCTAATTTCTTGATTATTAATCTTCTTCAGACACTACTGGAAACCCAGATTTAGTGTTGCAACAAAAGTATGACATAAGCTCCATAGAAAGTCTAGACTGCAGAAAGCTAAAGGAAGAATTTTTGGCCTCTTTTTTCTTTGGAGAAATACAAGCCTCAGGCAATTTTATGTTTGGCTCTTTCCATAATTTCACCTAATACCTCTGAATGCCTTCACTCATTCTCTGCTCCTGAACCACAAACATCCCAACGGTCAAACCGGAAGTGTCTTGGTCAAAGTGTCGCCACAGCCCTCCTGTGCTAAGCAGGAGCTTAGCTTCAAGTGAAAATTCTCTTATTCTCTTATTCATTCCCATTTTTTTACTATGGAATCATTATGTAGGATGATACCTATCTAAATTTAAAATATTTAAAAATACAAGGTAAGACTTGTTTTGGGATGTAAAATTACTCCCCACCAAAATCAGAAGATTCAAAATGAGAAGGTATGGGAACAGCACAATAGCTGGGTACCTAAATCACAGGAACTTTATCCCAGAGCTTCTTATAGTGATGCAAAGTTCCCTTGCAAGTCTCTTCTCCAGTGAACATAGATGCCCATGCAGAAAGAACAAAACAAGGCACTAGTTTGGACACAAGCTTCCTGTTTACACCACCACTCACTGCTGCTCTGGTTAGTGGTGCTCTGCTAGTTGTATGACTGTGATGGCAAAGGGGAAGAAAGATGCCTTTGAAGGCTCAGGCAAAGCTTGATATCAGTCTGTGTGAGTGTTCAATTTACAGTGTTAATGGTGAAGCAAACTAGGTACCCATTATGTAGACAACAAGTGACACATTAAACCATTCTATGACCTAATGAAAGCTATAACTTTTTTTTAATGTTATAAGCCAACTGGCTTATAAACTGATGAGAGTGGAGTCCTTTCTCTGCTATTGCACCAATTTACTGTATGTATTTTAATTAGTTTCTTTCCTCCATTGCCTCTGTCTTTCATTGCAGAACTGACTTGTTTTCTCATTTGAAAAAATCCAGCCCTCTAGCAGTTCACCGATCTCTGGTAAAAGGATTAACTTATTTGAAGTCATCATTTGGGACTTCAAGCAGGGGTCCAGAAGAGCAGATATCAACTACTCTCAATAATTACTTTCAGCTCTCAATTTGTCCTTCACTGGCTGTTGGAAATTTAACCTTAAAGGAGTCAAATGGCACTTCGTCCTCATCATCTTCAAAGCATGTAAAACTCAAAGCAAGAAAGGGACAATACAGGAACTTCTACAGCTTTTCTTGACACGAAAGCCCTCGCAGATGCCTCTGAGATGTAAGAGATAAGGAGAGGTGGAGGTTTTGCCTGAGCTGTCAGAGTGTGCTCTTGAGAGAGACTGCGACATAATGGAAGAGGCTGTACTTGACCAGAACTTGTGAACAGGCCAGCTAGCATCACCTGACCACAATAAGATCCAGATGATAAAGATTTTCAGGCAGTGAATCTGTATTTCTTGTCTGCCTCTAATGGAAATTATCTCAAGTTACTATATTTTAACAATAATACTTCTGTTGACAGTTGCTTTACAACAGACTAGTCTCAGACACATTTTCTGACTTTGGCAAATACATCCTCATAGTAAAAATTACAAGGGAAAGAAGGAAATTTCAGCTCTGAGCAAAATGATTACAGCAAAGATAGACAGGAATTAGACCATCCAAAAATGTAATTTTAAGCTTTAATGATCACAGGCTATATGCTGCAAAATGCCTGTGACAGATCATGTTAACCACCATGTGGCTGCCTGCAAAGAACACAGCTGTTTTATCCTCCTGGCTGCTGTGGGGTTCTAATCTCTTTCCCCCATTAGAATGGCACATTCTCGAAAACACCTTGGAAACTGTAAAATGATGTCTTTGTGTTTCGGTTTGCTTATCTGATATTTTTTAAAGCCTTTTCTTTGAAGAAAATTATGAAATTCTCCCTGGGGCCACAACACTAGAGTTTTACTTTTTTTCATTCCAAAGTTTTGCAGTTTATGTCAGGTCTCCTACCTTAAAAGTCATGAAGTCTATTTAAAAGTCTATTTTTTGAACAGAAAAATCAGGCAGTCCTCATAAGCCTAAACATGCTTGACCAGGCCTTGTAATGTAAGGGATCCTAATTTGTCACCTTAAAATCCCCCAAAAGAACTCTGAATTTTATGCTTATAGTGTTTCTCAAAATTCCTTAAATTTCCTTACAACTGTGTAAGGAATCTTAAATTATCTTAAAATCTTAAAACATATTTTGTCAGGGGTTCGATTTATCAAATTTTGGTTTCCAGTCAGGGAACCAAGAATGTCATGGTTTGACACCGGCCAAGGGCCAGTTCACCCATGAAAATGTATTTTTCTCAATTTCTGCTGTGAGATAGGACCGAAAAAGGAGCACAACCACCCAAACTTAAAGCATAGAGAAGAAACTTTATTAACTAACA
>VXBU01008799.1:23076-42785 GCA_013400315.1 Bombycilla garrulus
CTGTGCTCTTCATAAGCTCTGAAGACACTTTGTGTAGAGGAGAAACGAGAAATCTCTTGGAGTTTTCATTGTTCAGCTGCTATTTTCCTGTTTTCCCACCAGCCAACATTGTTTATTTTGTTGTGTTATTCCACCTCTATCATATTTGATTATGATCCGTCTTTTAATGTAAAGACTGAAAAGAAACACACATAATATTATGAATATCTATTACATATAAGTATAAAAATAATTATTTTAAAAGTTGCAACCTCTCAGGAGCATCTGTGTGATTCTATTTTCAGTTAAAATGTTATGATATCTGCCTTCATTGAGAAGTAAGCATCCCATGAGCTTTTTCTTTTCTCCTTGAGACAGTGTACAAAACAGTGATGTTAATTGCCAAAATGATCCTTCCTCTGTGACAGCAGAACATCACATTAATGACAAAATCTCACAGGACGAAGTAGGACAAAAAAAAGAGGAAATTATACCTATTTCTTGGTGATGATAGTCCTTTACAAAAAAAATTGTTTGGAAAGTGGCATTATTACTATTATTACTACTACTACTACAGAGATTACTTTTCAAGAAAGACATGAACCATCCATGAACCATCCTTCCATCCTCCTAGGGTAATTTCCATTCCAAAGCTGCTAACTATGCTCAGAAACAAATACATATTCTGTATATTCTTTATCATATTTATATCAATCAGAGTGAAAAGTGACTTCATTTTTCCTGGAATTGCAGGATGACATATCTCCATGTCTCTCAAAACTTTTTGACACTGGTCATAATTTGTTCGTAAATCTATCGAAATAGTTGTATTGTTGGCCACTTCTTATGACAGACCTCTGTTTACTTTTCAACCTATAATCTATATTCTACTTCAAAGTCCATCTGTGCATGGCATAAAGATTTCTGGGGTTTGTAGTAGCTCTCCTTCAGTGAAGCAAGCAAGAGTTTTATTACCTATTTCCCTGAGTAAGATTATTTAAAGAAACCCTTTACTTTATTATATCTCCATGTTCATATTCCCAAGTACCAAATGACAAGTAGATAAGATAAATAAAGGAAAATTCATAAACATGCGCAGCAGCAAAAGTTTGTAGCCACAACTTTCAAACTTAGGGGCAAAATAAAATTATAGGTAATTAATAACATCTGACTAAGATATTTTAAGCACCTAGAAGCTTAAAAGATCTTTTACATTATTCTGGGGTTTTTTTGAGATGCTTTGATGAGTTTCAAATCAAAATATTTAATGTTTCCTGAAGTATGAAAGCATTTCAGTTTTTCTAAGTTGTCACATAACTAAGCAAAAAAAAAAATTTAAATTTAGAATGTTATTAATTTCTTCTTATTATATATCTCTTATCAAGATCAAAATTTCAGCCTTTCAACACATTAAAGATAATGCCTGGAGATTGTCCCATACCACAAATCATCTTAAAGATGCTCTTGTGCTCTAAACCAATGGTTTCAGAGGCAAAGCTACCAACCACTCCATTATTTCAAATGAACAGTAAAAACGTCCTCTATTTACTTCTATGAATGTAAGAATATTGACCAACACTGAATTAATTATCCTCATTTCATTGATACGTATAATTTATCAAATGCCTTCTGCCAAAGAGCTTCTGAAATTCTGCATTGGTAATATGATATTACACTGACTTTTGTATCAAGGCATAAGTTTCTTGAGTTTTTACACATGAAAGTAGCAGCTCTGTTCTGTTCAATCTCTATGTTTTATAATTTAATTTCATATGAAGCCTAAAACTAGAGTATCAGAAGTAGCTTTTCTGGAAGGAGGTAAATTGGAGAGCTCTCCAGAAATACTCAGTTAATGATATAATTTTTAATCAAATGAAAAAGAAAAGCCAATTTAAAGTACCCTAAATCATTTTTTTACTCTTTTTTGTTTGTTTGTTTGTCTTGCCATCAAACCATACACAAAACAGGAAATAGTTATACTGAAACATTTGCAGGAACTTGTTCCTGTTTATTTCCTGAAACTAAAAACACCATCTGTCATAGCAAACAAACTATAACTACCAAATGGCTCAGTTTTTGGTCTGCTTGTCTACCCACCTAATGGGATAGCAGAATATTTCTACAATGATGGGCCACTTGTTCAAAATCTTGCCTCCAAGGATATTCCTCCAATTTATACTCAAAACATTCACTTTTTTGTTTTCTGGATGCTGGTCTGAACACAGTAATGTGAAATCTTTTGGCACTCTCCTTTTAAGTGCTTACAGACAGACAATCAAACGTGTATTTGCCCAAATGTATAATATGTGTGTTAAGTGTTTGTAGGAAGGTCTGGACTAATAATTGTTTTAAAACAGTGCCCACAACACTTTCAAAAGAAGCAGTAGTTCCCACTAAATCTTCTCAAGCAGACATGCAGATATCCCCATAAAGGACTGCTTTGGGACCAAACTGGCTGTTGGAGCAAATAAATGTAATTTTTGTTTCTTATGACTATGGTAAAAGACATTGTAATAAAATTATTTCTAATTCTTTGTGGCTTGGGGTTGTTTATATATATATATATATATATATATACACACATTTAAACACAGATCTAAAATTATCTATTAATTGCAGTCTGTTTTAATCATAAGAATCCCACACTTGGATTCTCAGCCTTTAATTTGCCATTCCCTATGAAGCATCCCTGTGCAGTCCCTCAATCTCCAATTCTGAGGCATAATCTCATACAAGTAGAGTATTATCTTCCATGATAAACCTGCCAAAGGAGGGCAAAAAGGATTAGACTGCTTCAGTTTAACAAAGATTCAATGAATGCGTCACTTTAAAGCATGCCAGGTTTTGATATGAATAGTTACTTGCAATGTAAATATATTACTCATCTAAGTATTAATTACCTAGTGAGGAAAAAAAAAAAGACAGTTATCCCATAGATCCCACAGGAGTAGCCTGAATTTTACAGTATGGTCGTTTGTAAGTAAATTCCAAAGCTGTGCACAGAGAGCTAAGGATAAACCCTATTAGTGAATAAATGGATTTGCACATTTTGTAGTTGTATGCAGCTTGGAAAATGTACCTTTTCATGTCTTAGCCTGAGGATCCAATGGCTTCTTTAGAGCTGCTCCCTGCTAGTACAAGGAAAAGATGCTAAATATCTACATTGCCTCTAAAACAAGGCCCAATGTAAAAAAGCACAAAACCNCTGGACTAATAATTGTTTTAAAACAGTGCCCACAACACTTTCAAAAGAAGCAGTAGTTCCCACTAAATCTTCTCAAGCAGACATGCAGATATCCCCATAAAGGACTGCTTTGGGACCAAACTGGCTGTTGGAGCAAATAAATGTAATTTTTGTTTCTTATGACTATGGTAAAAGACATTGTAATAAAATTATTTCTAATTCTTTGTGGCTTGGGGTTGTTTATATATATATATATATATATATATACACACATTTAAACACAGATCTAAAATTATCTATTAATTGCAGTCTGTTTTAATCATAAGAATCCCACACTTGGATTCTCAGCCTTTAATTTGCCATTCCCTATGAAGCATCCCTGTGCAGTCCCTNAGTATTAATTACCTAGTGAGGAAAAAAAAAAAGACAGTTATCCCATAGATCCCACAGGAGTAGCCTGAATTTTACAGTATGGTCGTTTGTAAGTAAATTCCAAAGCTGTGCACAGAGAGCTAAGGATAAACCCTATTAGTGAATAAATGGATTTGCACATTTTGTAGTTGTATGCAGCTTGGAAAATGTACCTTTTCATGTCTTAGCCTGAGGATCCAATGGCTTCTTTAGAGCTGCTCCCTGCTAGTACAAGGAAAAGATGCTAAATATCTACATTGCCTCTAAAACAAGGCCCAATGTAAAAAAGCACAAAACCAAATTGTATTTTGCTAAAGGTGTAGGAGATATTCTGAGGTACAAAATAATCCTAAAGGAGAATGAAGATAAGGGTGGCCTCAAATCCTTGTAGAAAAAAAGTTACTAGAGAGGAGAAAAAAAAGGTTCCCATTTTTCAGACATTTCCACATTTTTAAAGACTTTTTATCACCAAAAAGTGACAAAAAGTCATTCTCATTCCTCCAATTTAATTTGTTTTTGCATTTATGATTTAAGGTTATTATCTCTTCCATTGTCTCATATAATTTCAATTTCTCTCCTTCATGAATGTATATTTTGATGTTCTATAGCTTCTGTCTAAAGTGTCAAGACTGTTTAAAGTCTCACTGAAGTTTCACAGTCAGTTGTTTATATTTCTTCTAGCAACTTTTCTTCCCATTATTATTTTCCAAAAATTTGCTCCACCAGATATCTTTATTCCTTCTTCCTCTACAGGCCATCTATGAGTACTTTTAAACTCTATCAACATTTTTTTTTAGATCTATTTTTCTACATATTCCAACTAAAGGAGTGCTATTCATTTCCATCAGCTCTGTCTTTCTCAGATAATTTTCATTATTTTTCTTCTTATCAGGTTCACCTTCTGCCTCAATCAATGTCACCCCCTCACTGGATGTATTATAATGGCCTTTTACATCAGTGCTCCTATTTTCAAATTAGTACAATTCCTTTATTTTTCCTCTCTAATGTCACTACAAGTTACCTCTTTAATCCTCAGCCTCTCTTCAGCACTATTGTCCATACTCCAGTCCTTTCAGCCGATAGTCTCTCCTCTGTCTAAAGCTTCTACCATCTGCTCCCTTTCAACAATGGTATTTCTTTAGCCTCACTGTTTTTTCTTCTCTCACTCTCCTTCAACCCTCTGCAAGCTAGTTTTTAGTTCTCCTCACTGGTGAAACAACTCTCATTGATGACATTTTACAGTAAATAATTTAGAGGCAATGTTAATAATGCACACGAAAGAAGGAGAGGAATTACAATATACAGGAAAAGACAAGTTTCAGCAGAGAACCACAACATGATTGAGAGATAAAAAACAAATTTTTCCCTATTGCCTGTTCTCCAGAGAAAAGTGTCTGAAATTCCAAAACTGATAAAGGGATGCAAGATAAAGCCTGATGCTCAATGAAGGATTGAGAAGTGGGAAGAGGTCCATGGATCAGGATAAAGTTAGAGAGGAAAATCTTGCACAGAGCCAAATGGGCTTTTCTTTACTAGAGCTTTTCTTGACTAGCAGCCTTGAGAAAGGTTCATGGTTTCATGGTATTTAGAAAAAGCCAGGCAGCCAGGCATCATTATGCTCCTTGAGTGCTTCCTATTGTTTAAGTCAATACATTTCTCAGATACCACAAACACTTTACTTGACAGAAAAAGTATTTGTTGTTTCATCAATACAAATTGAAGCAGCTTGATTTAAAATGCTGTGTTTCCAGTAGTAGCTGAAGTATTTAAAATCTGTGCATGATTTAGGCTACTGCTTCTGAGAGGATAATGAAATATAAAGGGGGTAGAGATTATATTCTTCTTCAGCATATGGATCAAAAAGCAGAACTCACCAAGTAATCCCTAAAAAGTGTGAGTAAACCAAATATTTTCTTTAGAAAAACCTGCTTTCCTGGGACAATAATAGTGCCTTTTCCCATGAGACCAAAGTTTCAATTTTTCACTCACGTGAAAATGAAGTTTCTAAGATCCTCTCACAAAAACTGAAGCAAGTTGCCTGCTCCTGAAAAGAAGAAGGGCAAGAACCGATCCAGTCTTTTACCATAAACAAGGCTGGAAAATTCCTGCCAATATCCATCTACCTACTGATTAAAGTTTCCCAGGTGACCAACCAAAGATTCACACAAGTTCTTTCCCACAGAATAATAATTGTCATTAAAACACCTTTCCATCAAATCTTTGAGTTCTGACTTTATTGCCAAGGGTTCCACTCCTCTTTAAAACAAACAAACAAACAAACAAACAAACAAACAAACAAACAAACACAAAGCAAAAAACAGAAAAAAAACCCAAAACTCCAACTTTCCACATTTCAGGGTTCTAGAGGTAGTAGAGGATGCCTTCCATTATAACAAATGGGTGAAAAAAAGGTAGGATGCTTATCAAACTTTTCATTTAGGTTTTGTCCAAATAAAGCAGGAAGAACCCTTCCCAGCCTGACCAGTGAAAGCCTATATCTTTGTTGTTAGCTGTAAATAAAACATATATAGCAATGTCATGATTTTCCCTACTTCCAGAATCAGATAACCTATTTTTCCCCTGCACACACAAGAGGAAAACTAGAAATCATAGAAGTTTTTAACAAGGGATCTTTGTGTAAAAATGTCTTGGTTTAGGCCTCTTGCCCCTCTCCCTCATTCCCCAAGGAGGACCATACTGCATCACATATGAACTCACAACACATGACGTGAAACTATGTAGCCATAGAATCACAGATTCACTGAGTAAGAAGAGACCCATCAGGACCATCTACCTCCCAACCCTTCACAGGACATCACAGGAGTCACACCCTGTGCCTGAAAGCATGCTTCTTGAGCTCTGTCAGGCTGGTGCTGTGACCAACTCCCTGGGGAGCCCATTCTGGAACTCAACCATCATCCCGTTAAAAAACTTTTTTCTGGATTTCAACATAAACCTCCTCCAACTCAGCCTCATGCCATTTCCCCAAGTCCTTTTGCTGGTCACAAGAATGAAGAGATCAGTACTTCCTTTTCAGCTTCCTGCAACTCCATACTGCATCCCACTATAGTTCCCTTTAACATCTCCACAAACCCACCAAAAGAGTTGGTTTTAATCTCCTGAGAAATATTTTATTTTAATCCTTTCTCAAGTGTTGTTGTCAGCTACCACTGAAGAATTTCAGGGTTTTTTTTTCCACACTATATTCTTAATATCTATATTAATGGGCTTAGTATATATTCCTTTTCAACAAGATGTTTTGTGGAAGATTTTTTTAAAGCAGCTATAAAATAATCTTGATTATTTCAAAAGCTTCTATGCATAAAGTTTTTAAACACTCTTTATTTTAGGGAGTCAGTTAAGAGAACTGCAAATAATAAACAAGAATTTCTCAGATTTGCAAATATTTTCAATTTCTATTGTTGTTTTATGAGATGTTTGAAACCATCTGCTGTTTCTTTGCTGGTGTGTGCATCATTCCCTATGACAGTGACTGAGATGGGATATTTTACAGCTGGTTTGTCTGACACATCTCCACTAGGCAGCTCTTTGAGCTGAGAAGTTTATCCTTACAGCACTATAAAAAATTAGCTTATCCTTGTTTTGTGGTGAGTGTTGCTAGCATCTCCTAGTCTCTGAAAATGTTTCATGAAAACCAAATCTGAATTTTGAAAAGCCTGAATTTTTCTTAACTTCCATAAAAAAGCACATGCTAGAGAAAGCATTTATGAAGTTTGAGTCCCCCCTAGCACAGCAACCCAGTTAAATCTTGCTTCCAACCATGCTAACATTCAATGAAGTGTCTCTCTTATGAAAATATTCAGCAAACCCAGGTTGACAGATACATCTTTTGTTGGAATTATAAACTTGCCACCATGTCACTTTAGTACCCAAATTCTCATAAGAGAAACCAATCCTTCTTTCTAAACTTCATCCACTTTCCAAGATAACACATGTCCTTAGTTACTGCATGAACCTGCACAGCACAATTAGAGAAGACTTCCCTTGGAGCTAAATATTTTGGTCAAAATTTCACTGGTGCTTTCCTAGATCAGCCAGAGAGCACTAAACTGACCTGCCATGGGATATCATATGTTTTGTATGGAGAAGTAATAAGCAGAACTAGAGGGTCACAAAGGCCACAAGGACCTTTGCTGGATTAATAACAGGATAGACATATGTCACACTGCTCTAGAGCTCATGAGACACCTGAACATCTGCTATGGCCAGTTCCACCATTCACCTAAGCTGCACACTTGAACATGCTAATGATAGAAATAACATTTATAAAAAAAGTCAATGATCCATACTCTGAAGAAGAACACAAAGGCAGGCTATGCTGCAGTCACTGGGTTTCTAAGAGCATGAGCAATGTGGCACTTCAGAAAACAGGAAGCATGTAGGTTTCTTCCCCATGTGCCTGGGGAGAGGGGGCAATGAGAAAGTTTGAGGCAGAGGTTTAGAGCAGGGCGCTGCCTACAGGCTGATTCAGTAGCCATTGAACCACACCTAGGCAAAAATCCTCCTATAAAGCACAGACATTCTTAGAATATAACTAAGTTAATATACAAAGCATAAGTTAATATACAAAGCACTGAAGAGTTTTCATGTTAGTATTCCAAGGTTTTGGTGTGAATTCATTCATTAACACACTAAATTTGCTAATGAATATTTAATAGTGTTAATATGCTGCATATGAAAATTGAGTCTACAGAGGATCACCTGGAGAAGAACTACTTCAGCGTTTGATTGACTTGTGATGCAAGTTTTGTTTTGCCACTATTTCCCTTCCTTTATGTGAACCAGGTGATGTTTTAGTAATAACAATGTCCCAAGTCAGCATAGAAGATGATTTCACATGGGTAGTGAAGGTTAAATATTTTTAAAATGCAAACAAAATGAATTTTTAAAACCATCAAAATAGCTTTAGATTCAGAAAGCCCTTTACAATTCATGGGCAGTTCTCTGCTCTTAAGTTATGCATTCTTCTCATTTGTCTGTTCAGAGATTTCTCTGTCTCTTCTACCACACAGTCTGTATAATTTAAGGTGACTCACTGTAAAGGAAAGTTCACCTTCCATTAAAATGTTTTCTTTAGTAAGCACTCTCCAGCAAGTGCTGCAGTGTAAACATGAGTGGTTACGAATACAAACATTTATTAAATAGTGCTGATGAATTTTTCAATACCTAAGGGAGAGCAATTCACAGCTCAATCATTCGGGCCATTTTAAGTGCTGCACAGGACAATTCCACTACATCTTCCATTAATATTTAATTGCCCATTTTATTCTGTTTACCTTTTTGGTTAATATATAATTTAAAGCCCTTCTACTAAAAAGGAGGAGGGAAGAGAACAACTGTTAGCCTGCTTTTAACAGATCTCTGGTGAGAACTTTTCCTTCATTTAAAATTCATTGCAAAGAATTTTTATTTAATATCAGTAACACAAAACCCAGATATTAAAGCAAAACTTGGAAGCAACTGTTGCATAATAGTTCTGACACAGACTTAAATTTGACTGACATGAATTTCTGACTGGCAGCCTTTCACAAAGCACCCTAGAAGACTAGGAGGATGTCACACAGCCTGAGCGCTAGAAGTAGGTACAAAGTGTGTGACAGTGTTACAATCCCTGTTGCACAAAGGGTATTCCACAGGAAATAATATTCTTGAAGGTATTGATGGAAAGGGACAAGGAATTGGAAAATGTAACAAAACCATTTGGCTCACAATTACAAAACCAGGGAATCTTTACAGAAGAATATATTACATTGTGATAATTAGGAAATAAACTGCTATGGGAATACTACTAGAAAGCTGGGCTGAGGGCATGGCTCAGCTGGTCAGCGACACAGACGTGGTAACTCTGGTAGGCCATAAGCCACAGGAACAGAAGGCAAAACTTTGAAGGAAGAAGCAAAAGGATAGGCTGTGCTTGGTATGCTTTGTTTAAGATAAATCATGCAAGGCCATATGTGCCTGTGAAGGTCTGTATGGGTCTGTGCAAAAGCTCTGTGAAGAGCTCTGATTAAGTAATGTTACTTAGAAACACCAATCATGTGATTGTTGCTATTTTTAGCTACAGCAAAAAAGTACAATTTAAGCTTTGTAATTAATAAACTGGCTTTTTTGCAACCACACTATGAACCCCGTCTCTTCAATTGCTTGACAACTGGTGCCCCATGTGAGGATGGATCTGTCTAGGTGAATGGCTGTCAGCAAACCCTGCAGAACTAAGTGCTCCTGGAAGGAAGGAGGAAGCCCGGCTGGCAACGGTGAAATCCCTCTGGAATAGAGGTGAGCTGCAGGGGACCATGAGTCAGGGGACATCTGACCAAGAAAGAGACATATTTGAACTTATGATAAAGCTGTTACAACAGCATGGCAAATCCTTGCCTTATCATGACTTAAAAATCCTATTAAAATGGGCAGTGGTTAAGCTGCCGAGAATCACCAAGTCTGCAGTCTTTATGACAGATTTGAGGGACAAGGTTTGGAATTAAACTATGGGATTCTGCAACGAAGGGAGACAGAGTGACTGCAGAAATGCTTCCCTATTGGCAGGTGGTTTTGAAGTCCTAAAAGCCCAAGAAAAATTCCAGTCTAAAGAAAAGGGGATGCCTCCTGCCCTCCGGCAGAGCCACAAGGCTCATTGCAATCCAAAAAGACAGCGTCTCTCTCTCAATACAGCCCATGGCCCCCTCTCTTAGGAGTGATATTTTGAACTTTATCTGCAGTAGTTATTTGAGACTTAGCTATAATTAATTTATGAAACTCTACTGTCATCTTTAGTAGTTGCTTGCTTTTTACTTTATAGTTTTAACAAGGTAATTTTATTGTGAATCTTTTAGTATGTGAATCAATTTAGAGGTTCAAGTATGATTATTTTTCCTTGCCACATTTAAACTGAAATTAGATTTGATATCAAAACAGTTTAAATATAGTGATGGACCACAAATATAGTAAACAGTAGCTTACTCTTTAGAAATATCAGAACTCCTGACTCTGTAACTGTTTTTATGAAAGTATTAGTTTTACACACCTACTAGCCTAACCAAGTTACTTGTACAAAACTCACAGTACTATTATATAACTAAATTTTTATTGTTTTAGCTTTTAATAATTATAGCCCATTACTGCTATTGAGCCAAACTCAAGTTTATTGTACAGGCAACTTTAAAATTGCAGGAGTTTAATCCCTCCAATAAATCCATGTTCCTGCTATTTCAGTATATTTGTTTACCTGCATGTCATTTACCTTGATGTTTAACTGTTGTATGACAAATTTTCAGAACCTTTTTATAATGATACAGTTTGAATAAGTTAATTTTTCTTAAGATTCATTTCTGTTCAGTCTCAAGGATGTTAAGTTTCAGTTTGTTAGGTATATTTTCTGTTACATTTAAGTGAAGTTTTAGTAAAGGTAATTTTAAGTTTTGTTAAAATATACTTGTTTAAACTATAAGATACAATTTTTTTACTATACAAAAGAATGCCATAAAGCCTGAATGAATTTCTGTCAAAATTTTTTCATTTAAATGATGAGATTTCTATTTTGTTATAGAAATAAGAACAATCTCTACTGTTCTATTTTCACAGGTAGCACTGAAGAATACATAACAATTCCATGTATTAACTTATTAGTTGTAAGTTTTTTCATGCCTTTTTTTGTTTTATTACTATTTAACTAAGGATAAAGGACAAAGCCAGCTATTTTATAAACCTTACTATACTCTTGTATAGCTATTTACAAGACGTGTATTATTTTAAGAAACTCTCCTAATTATTATCACTGAGACATTTTTAGAATATATTAGGGGAACTTTTCCAGTTAAGGCCTGGTCCCTGGCAAAGTCCTAGTCTTACCTGGTCAAAATGTATGCCAATAAACCCAGATGGTTTTGGCACCAAAACTATAGTCAGATATTTTTGACTTGCCAAATTTAGACCTACAATAGCTGGAACTCCTTTTGAAGTGAACTTGGATATCTTACCAGGGAGTGATTCTCCAAGCCCTCACTCTGAAATGAGGCTTGCCAGTTACTGCAGATAATAGTATAGTATTTAAAGAACTGATAATGCATTGTTTCAAATGACCATTCTCTTTCATGTAATATTAAATGCTTGTATTATTTCATTTATTTCTACTTAGTGTGAGTTCATTGTTTTACCACATGTTGTTTTGCTTTTTATGTTGCCTTCATATTCATAACAAGAGACATGCATGTTGTTAAAAAACAAAAGAAGAGGGAGTATGGCTCCTCAAGAATGTTTACACTAAAAATTTTGAAAGCAAATCTAATCAAATCAAATCAAATCTGACCCCTGGCAGAGGGATACTGCTTCAAAGATTTGCATGTGCAGAGGCAATTTTTGCATCCATGCTATGAGCCCTGTCTCTTTAATTGCTCGACAAACTGCCAGATGTAGTTTGAAAAAAAAACAAAGTTTTTTGAAACTACAAAGTAGTTTGGGGCTACAAAGTAGTATTAGTAGGGCCTGAATGTACTTGGGTACTGTGGAGTGGGAAAAAAAGCAACAATCATGTAAGTGTGTTACACTTGCTATTCATTGCCAGTCACAGGGACATCAGAGCTCATCACAGTCAGATCTCATAGAAATCTCATAGAAATTTATTTATTTATTAAAAGCAGTAAAAAGCTGATTTTTGAATTTGGGACAAAATTACTAACAGCGGTACATAGGCTTTGGTCATTATTTTGAGAAGCACAAGAAACCTCACATGGGCTTAAATGTTAACACAAATGTAGTTCTGAAATTCTCAGAGGCTATGTGTTTCATCTTTCACTTTCTGTAGACCTTAACACATATAAAACACATTAGGAGTTCACATTAGGAGGTCTAGAGTAGTCTATCACTTTTATCACCTCCTGCCTTAAGATAAGGTTGGTGGTTTGCTCAGAAGTTTTTGAAAAATAATACCTAAATAATTAAAATTAATAGATTCCTTAGCTTTTCTGGCTCACTCTCTTCATTTACTTTAACAATCATTCAGAGTATTATGCTATTATGCTCTATATATATATATACATATATATACATATAATGCCATTGAAGTTGATGTATATGTGGTATGAGAAAGCTGGTGCATTAACCAAGCATTTTCTCCAGATCAAATATTTCTTATTTTTCAGGATTACATACAGTATTCAAGACTAACATACACCTAATCACAAAAACAGTGCTCAACCTTCCTAATGAAAGTTAGAAAATATGAATATACTATTCAAAGTTAGCATGACTTCAGGAAATATACATATATATATATTATGCAAGGAGAAACAAAAAGCATGAATAAAGTTAAACAGCTTATCTACAGTGTTTTAAGACACATCTAGCACAATGCATAAAACAGGAAAATGATGAAAATTATGCTGGGAGGTATTGAAAAACATCTGAAAGACAACACAATCATTGGTCACAGCCAGCACATCTTCAAGAGACGAAAATCCTGCTTATCAAACCTGATTTGCTTTCATGACAAGGTAACCCACACAGCTGATCAACGGAAGCCAGCTGATCGTTTTGGATTTCAGTAAAGGCTTCAATACTGGGTCTCTCGCAGGATCCTTTTGGACAAAATGCCCAGCCCACAGCTGGGTACACACATCATGAGGTGGGTGAGCAACTGGCTCATGGGTCAGGTACAAAGGCCTATAGAGAATGGGGTGAATCAGACTCAGGACCTGTCACTGGAGGGGCTCTACAAGGCCTCATCCTTGCCCAGTGCTCTTCAATATCTTCATAAAGAACTTGGATGTAGGACCGAAAAGGATACTAAGCAAGTTTGCAGATGATACAAAACTGAGGGGAGCGGTTGACTCAGTGAGAGCAGGGAGGCCCTGCAGAGAGATCTCAACAACTAGGGGTCTGAGCAATCACCAACCATGTGAAGTTCAACAAGGGAAAGTGCCAGATTATTTGCCTGGATCTATGGACAAACTGAGGAGTGAGATGCTGGAAAGCAGTGCTGTGGAAAGGCACCTGGGGGTCCTGGCAAGTTGAACATGAGTCAGCAGTGCCCTGGCAGCCAGGAGGGTGAACCCTGTCCTGGGGAGCATCAGGCACAGCATCACCAGGTGGGCAAGGGAAGGGAAAGACCTTACCAGAGTCTACAACTTCATGGTCAGGGTAAGAACAGGGGCAGGCAGTGATCTCTTTTCTGTGGTGACCACTGATGGGACCTTAGGAAAAGGCCTGAAGTTGTGTCAGGACAGTTTCAAGAGGCATTTGGAAATGCTCTCATGCACATGGTATGACTGTTTCAGATGATCCTGTGCAGTGCCAGGGATCCTTGTGGGTCCCTCCCAAATGAGCATATTCTATGATTCTCTGAAAATGTTTATATTTTCTTATAGTACATGTTCATGAACCTTGGGAATAGATTAGGCCTATATAATGGAATTATCTGTGATTGCTTCTTAGTGTTAAAATCTCAAGATAACAGGGCATGCCTCTTCACCAATGAACTAGCTGAGAGCAATTAGCATTTGTGTCTCTAGTAAGAGTAGGCAAGAATAACATGAGTAGGAAGTCTCCATGTTTAATCACCAGATCACGAACAAGCAGTCAATAGGATCATGTGAAAGGTCACTTTGTATTGGAGTCCTCAGACTTTCTCAGTGTCTAAAAAACTATCCCAAGTCTGGCTGAAGTTTAAGGGGAAACCATATCTATTAAAAGCAAAACATGACAGCTAGCAACACAGTCCTACTCCAGCCCCACCTACCCCTTTCTCTGATCTTAACAGACAATATTTTAAACCTCCAGGACTTCCAAACAGCAAGGTTTCAAGAAAGTCAAGGTCAGGAAACAGTAATTTCCTCATAACAATGCCAGCCATGAGGATGCTTTTCCTCCTCTCCATGATCAGTGTGTTGTGACTTGCTTGCTAGGGGCCTCTCTGCACTGCTGCTATTTCCTACAACCTCAGGGAGACAGTATGTGGAGCCTACTTTTACAGCTCTTCAGTTTCTTTTGCATGTGCACAGAGTAAGTGCCAGCCACTTATGCCCTCATTTTCCCTGTCAGCTCATTTAAAATGCTAATACTCTGCAACATGAAGGACATGTATTTTGAGATGTAAGCCTATCCTCACTGAACTCATGGAAGTGACACTTAGGTTATATAATTAATTGTTTAAATAAAATATTTTATTACTGACTTAGTTATAGTCTGAAAATATGCAAGAATTTTTGCTCTGTTGAATTGTGGTTTTTATGCCATATATAGTTTCCTGCTCTATACAACAAATAACTAGATCCTATTATTTTATTTACATTTAGCCAGATGATAAAATGGATTTACTAGTTACAAACTCCTTGCAGAAATCAGAGTAACCTATATTATCTGAGGAAGGCTAGTAATCTTTATCCATATATCAGAGATGGTGTTTGCTTGTTAAAATACACTTTAATACGCTTTAATCGATTAATTCATAGATGCTGTTCTACTTTTTCATCTCAGAAATGCAGTCTTTCTAGTTTGGCTTATGTATGTTTTTCTAAGTTTGTCTGAACAACACACCAGCACTACATGCTCTCAGTCTTCCTGCCATGTAAGGCTGTCTGCAAACTGAAGCTAGGAGAAACAGAAGAAAATTAATTCTTCTAGTTTGGTGTCTATTTGCATACTATTACATTATCTAAATTCTTAGTCTATTAAATTATTAGTCTATGATTATCAAAATTAGATTTGGCTATTTTTTCTGAATTTTTTGTTTGTTTCCTTTATGGCACTATAAATTGCTGAACAGAGATGTATAAAAGCTGTTCCCATCTAAATTTCACTGCCCCTCACACTTCCTTCCTAGACTTAACATGTCACTAGTTAAATACAGCCTCTTCATTGCATCCTCCTATTAAAATGCATTCAAATTCTACTCTCTTGCTCCTAAAATGCTAATCCCAAATAGGAATAACAGCATCACTGCTTTTAAAAATATCTTTAAAATCACACAAAAATATTTTTTAATGTGCCTGTTCAGTCTGTTGTCATTTGATTATCAAGCCTCACAGTTTTACTGGTAGACATTTTGAACCAATGAAATATTTTGGAATTGTTAGTATATTTCATTTAGTACTGATTACACAGCAGAAACTCTTAATTCTCATCACATGCTTGCAGTTTTTTAGATTTTTCTCTAGCCCTTTCAATGGATTAGATGAAAATTTCAAGAATACAAGAAGATAATTTGGATAATTTCTGCCTTGCTTGACACCTCAGCTAAAAGTAAATTGTTAAAAAAATCTTTGAAAAATTGCTTCTGGGCTCCCAAGCATAGCACGTGCAGACTTGTTTTCTGTTTTCCTCTCCAAAAAGAGTGAGTACTTTGCCTGCATTCCATCCTTCAGAAAATGAACTCACTTTAAGATGTTTAGCTGCCCTAAGATGACAAAATAATTGAGTGAAGATGACAGGCTTCTCTGAGGAAAGTAGTTCCTTTTTATTTCCTTTTTGGGGTATACAGTATACACAAAATACAGACAACAGTGTAAATTAGAAAGTAATCACTCCACACTCTGGAGAAGTCCTGCCAATGCTCATAGAAATCAATACATTGGTCCCACTGCAGTGAAATCTTTTTTCTCTTTGTTAGACCCAGACAGCAATCCTGACACTGTCAGGCTGGGTGTTCAGAGTACTGTCTGCCGATGCTGCACTTTCTGTTCCATTTCTTACTTACCTAAGGGTAAGTAAGACATTATATTCAGACCGCACACATAATAACAAGAGTAGGATTCAGAATACATTCAAACATTTGAAATGGCTCAGTCATAAATGTCAGCAGAACAAACTTGTTGTAGGACACACTTGTGACAACATTGTTTAAATATAAATGAAAAATGTTACTGACAAATGTCACTAGAAATTAGTTCTGTTCTTCAACTTTTGACCCATCTTATGCAAATACATCATCTCCTTGAACCACATTATCTATCCTTCTGCCTTTGTGATAAAATCTCACTGGTAGGTTGGCTGTAAGCAGCCATTAACAGTGGAGGTTTCAAAGTCCCTTCATATGCACAGAAGGCTCCACAACACTCTGCAATAAAGATTCACATTCTTTGTTCCTACAGATGTGCTAGCGAACACCTCTATAACAGTTCCTACGTGTAAGCATCATGGTTTGAACAAGCAACAGTTTTTAAGAAATTTGTGGAAGAGGGTTGATCAACATCATCTTTACAGTAAATCTTTCTGGAGAGTTGACAGTGCTTAGGTAAAAATTAATTTCCAAGCCAGACCTAGAGGGAAATAAAGGAGAAAGAGTTAAAGGAAAAATAAAGGGAAAATAATTTCCTTTAGTGAGTTACAGGCAGAAAATTAAAAAAAAATAATCAGTTCATTGTGTAAACAAAAATAAAGTGTAGTCAATGCCCTCAATAAATTTCATGCTTGGCCTGGCCTCATTTGAGTGTATTTTTGTTATTTAAAGTTGGATTTTTCTATTGTGAAAAATGTTTTCTCTCAAGGAGGATTCTTCTACATTTTTGAATATTACTGAATAGCTTAGGAAGCTTTCTTTGCCACAGAAAATGTTCAACATTTGTAGGCAAAATGGGAAGGGGATGAGTTTTAGTTTAAATGATGTTAATATAAAATACTGGATTGTTCAGACTGATACTCATCAGAACATTTTCTTCCTGACTGCAGTTAAATTAATGTTGAGAGGATGAAGAAATAAATTCATCCTTAGAGCAGGACTAATAAGAAATATAACTATAAAATATATCTGTATCTTCATATGAAGATTGCACATACCTGTTATTTATCACTTTCTATGCAAATACCACAATGACTCTCTTTTGTTATATGAGTTTATATGTAGCCTTTTAAAAATACTAAAACACAAAGTACGTGAAACTAGGATTGTGGTTTAATTTTGTAAGCATTTTTTTAATGTATGCATACCTCATGCTCTACTGTATTTATGACCAGTGGCATTAATACATTACAGTGATCTCATATGCATTTCCAAGAAGTGGAAAAGTATTTAAAATTCCCAGATTTTAACTTCATGATTTTTCTCATCAAACTTAGATTTATGCAATTATATTAAGCCATTCATTCAACACATATATACACCCATGCCACAGTATTCACTTATGACACTTATTATTTCCAACAGACAAAAAACATGCTTTTTGCATAATCTTGAAATTATCATTGGAAAGAAAATCTGTTTCTGTACTAAATAATTTTTTGAACTGAATTAGATATTCCCTGATCCATCTTCTCTCACCAATTAGGAACAAAGACACAATTTTGTATATAATTCCAAAGAACCGGCTTGGCTCAGATGACTCACATATTTCTGTAATTTTTACTTGTTTGTATTTTGCAGTTGTTTGCAACCATCTCCCAGTTTCATTGAGCAACAACTGTTTATTCTCTTCACCATTCCATATTCATCTTTGTAAACCAAACTGGAAATACCTATTAATTAGGGAAAAAAAACCCAAAAACCTCAACTAATCAGCTGTTAATGATCAGTACCAGATTACAGTAGCATGCTTTCAAAATCAAATTGGAGGAGAGAAAGGGAAAACCCTTAATAATTCATGAAGTAGGTAGTAAATCTAAGTGACAGAAGATAAACTTCTCCAGCATTGAGGCAATGAAAGTGCTGTTGATCTATATAGCTACAGATGTGGCTCCAGGGTGCAATCTGTCCAGCTGCTCAGTATCAGTGCTACCACATGGGCACTGAAACAGGGAAAATAAATAACAAACCTCTTAGTCAAAGAGAAAAATACAATTGGCAGCTGCTAATTTTCACACCAAAAGCTTGCTGGTTCCTGTTGTTAGGGAAAGACAATATTTCTGTTAGGTATCTGATGAGCACGAATCATCAGGAGGAAGAAGGAAGACCTCCTTGTTAAATGTCTTAGGTAAATGAGGAAGGATTGTGGAATTTCATCTTCTAGCTTGCAGTGGTTATGCAAAAGAATACCCTAAAAACTTGGCTATGCAGGGAAGTCAGGTAGAAGTTCAAAGTTTCACCCTCTGAAAACAAACTTAAAGAAAGCTGTTTACTTATGATTGACAGTATGATTTCTGCTTTGAGCCTGGCAGAACCTCATGTGCCAGTCCACCAAATTCAGGATACCAAAGGAGATAGACGTTTTTCTTTCCTCCATGGTTAACCTAGAGGAAGTCAATTCAATGATCTTGGTTACAAACTTGAAGTAGGTGAACGATTCATGTGCAAGCAGTTAGTTTTGGTAGATATGTCATTATTAATGAACAGATGAGTAATTGTGGAAGCCATCACCCTTGGGGTGTCTTAAAAATGCATATGTTTCAAGATTAATTTTTGGAGATTATGGCTCCATATAGCTTCCTTGCAGAAGTATAGAAATCTTAAATCCAGTCATTAAAACTTGGATTCATTGATGTAAATATTCTAATCTCAGATACCAATTACTAAATTATTTTGTCATTTTCCCTTAGTAACTTATTGAAGAAAAAAGAAAAAAAAGCTTTCATATTTTTAAGGAATTTATTGTGTTTGCTTCCTGTGATCCAGAACAAATCACTGAACGTCTTGCTTTTCTGGTTAATATGAAATCACATTTGATGGATTACTGACATTCATCTAAATATCTAAATAATGTTTCCCACTTAATTTTGTCTTAGAGCAAGAGACTGAAAAGCTCCCAGTGTAAACTTACCTAGAATGAGTGTGGGCTTAAAAATTGAATTATGAAATGAAATCCTCTGGCAGGCAGGTGGAAAGATACTGTGTTTTCTGATGCCATCCAGTGAGATAATGAATCCATGTCTATGGAAATTGATTCATTAATATTTCATTGAGTCAACTTCAGTACAATTCATGAAGTGCCCCTAGAAATTCAATAAGTGGATTCAATGAGATGCAGAGCTTAACAAATCTGGAGCAAAAAGTCAAAATACTATGAGTTGGTAATTACTAGCGGAATTTGCTGTGTGAANCAGATGCGAACATTTAAGCCATCTTGGAAGAATGGATAACCGCTGAACACGGTACATTGCTGAGGTTTTGGGTTAGAAATGTGTGCCAACAGCTCAATTCACCATGCAGAATTGGCATCAAAGGGACTGATTAGGAAAAGAGATTCAAATTACCTTG
>VXBU01008800.1:0-85461 GCA_013400315.1 Bombycilla garrulus
TCTTGTTCATGCATCTTTCAAAACATTTCCCTAGTCTTGTCACACAAAAGTTGTTCCCATGGCTTTAAGGAAGCATTGAATATTTCACTGATGAACCACTGCAGTTTTCAGTGATGACAATGTTATGGACCCATAATACTGTTGATGCTGACAGATCATGATTAACAGTGATAGTAATATTACTACTAATAATTACAATCAGATTTTACCCTATCAAACCATGAAATGACACTGGTCTAAAGATGAGATTTTTGTTATTTATGCCTGAACTTAGAGCAATGTTCCATTTCTGAACACCAAACAGTGTGGTTTCTGATCTTGAAGAAGAATTTCATGTCCACGATAAAACTAACTCTGTTCAGTGTCAGAAGAAGAGAGAGGCATCTGGGGGAGGCTTTCCAAAGTGTGATGTATGTAATTCTACCTGACACAAAATGTTGGCTGCTTCTTCATATTAGAATAGACCAACAAACCAAGCATTTGAATGCACTTGGGGACAAAGAAACACTCAGAACAGAATACATGAGACTAAATAGGCAGAAGAAGAAGAAAAACTGAGTGACATTACGAGTGACATTAATGTGACATTACAATTTTTTTTCCTGTTTTCAATTTATTTTTTCTTTTTAAAAAATATATATTTTTCCTAAACATAAAAAAATTATCACAAACCAATTGTGCTCTGTTAATGTGATCTTCTTACCATGGTGATCGTGGAAGAACCACTTTGCCCAAAACAGCATCTACTCAAATTAGTAACGATTGGGCAGAAAGAATTTGTATCAAACTACTTACTTCTAAATTTATCATTAAATTAGAGTTGATTGAATTATCACCTTCTTTTTAAAATTAATTTGCTTTTTAAATGGCCCTTGTCTATTCTGAGTTTGTATGGTAACCAATAAGGAAAGTCTTATTTTATTTGAGCTATCCAGGCATTACTGTAATAAAATGATAAAATATGGTCAATGTTAAATTATTTTGACATATTCCCATTGGAGTAAGAATATACAAAGGTAGTAGGCACTGATACTCTACTGTTTGGGGAATGAGACATCAGTGTAAATGGGTACTCACCTGCCTTGGTAGGAGTCAGAACCAATGGACATAACACAGGGTTGTTTTGGTTTTTTTTTTCCTGCAATATAACCCTATATTTTAAAACAGAATGCAGGAGATTTTATTCAGTATACGAGCTTGTTCTTTTACCACTCCAAGACCTGTTCACTGATAAGAAAAATAAAAACAAAAGCAGTTCTACACTTAGAGGCTGAGGACCTTTTGACACTGTACAGATTGTCAGTCAGCTTCTCTGTGCACAAGCACTTCAACTATAACATGCAGGAAATTTTAAAAACACACGGGTTTTGCTTTCAACTGTTAGTTCCAAGCTTGGCAAGGCTGTTTGTCAGGACTGTGGTGTGGTTACAGCTTTATGTAGCAGGATGATGGTGATCCTTCACTGAATCCTTAATTGGGTAGTCCAGCTATATAGAGTATTGATTGCTGGTTACATGACTTCCAGCATTTTATGTGTGTATTATAGGCAGCTGAGGTCTTAGCCAAATCAAATTACTTTCTTCCCAGCTGCCCTTATCCTAGTCAGAAATCTGGGGCTTTGCCATTCTCTCTTTGCAACAAAAAAACTGTGAACTAGATCTGGATCTCTTCTGAAACATTCAGATAAATAAAATAAAACACCACAGACATGTTCCAGCAGCCTGCAGTAGCAGTATTTGCTACATCATCTACTGGGAATCATAATCCAAAACTAAACATTTATCTAAAATATATATCAATAGCACAGCTGATCTTCTAGATATGAAACCCATACACACTACTGATCGCTTTTTTCCGCATAACAGCCTGTAGCAAAAACAATGAGATGTAAAAATGGCTGCTCTTAACCTGTCACTAACAATTTTTTCCTGTGATTTTTTATTGCAGATCATTTGTGCAGAAAATGGAATATTTTTTTATTTTTTGGTGCAAGTGCAAACACAGCAATGGCGTTCTTTGCTTCATGTAACTTCTAGGCAAAAAACGATGAGTAAATCACATACAATGAAAAATCTGAATTCTGAGTAAAAAACATTTTATTTTTCATTGAAAATTTAAATAATATAGATACGTTCTGTTTCAATTTTACAGGAGACATTTGATAACTGTGGACAGAAATGGTAGACTGCATGCTTGCTAGAAAAGATAGGAATCAGGCATGATCTTCTGAAGTCATGGTCTTTCTAGAAATGCCTCTCTTGCTGCAGTCCAAAGCTGATCTCCATGCTGTACTGCCTGTTTCCTACCAACCCTACAGCACTGGAGAGGGTTTGATTTAAAATATTTCATATGGGAGTCTGCAATTAAAAAGAAAATTGATGGTATTAATCTTTCCTGTGCTCAGTCAAGATAAAGGGAAAATTGATTACTTGGATATTTAAATAATTTGATTATTTTCTATCAGTCTATACAAGATTGAAGTCTATCCTCAGAGGCATTTTCACTTCAAAATCCAGTTACTGAGATCCTAAGCCTATATTACCCAAATTTGAGTCAGGATAGGAAATTTAAATCCAGCTTTTTTTACTTTTTTAATTAGTTCAGAGGAAGTTCATAACAGATTATGTTTTAAATACATCCTGAATTCCCAAATAATATTAAAAAATACCAATACTCTTGATGATGATATTTAAATCAATGTGTTGGTAATATTCACTTTCCCAAGGCACATTTTGACTACAAATCAAGCTGACTGCTATCACCAGTAATCTTACAATGCTCAGCTGCAATACCAGACAGCTCATTTTTTGTTCACGCAATTACTGTAAGTAAATAATCTATTCCACACAGGTGGACACAGGCCAAAGGGAAGAAAACATGTCTGTCTGTCTGTCTGTCTGTTCCAATGTAGAACTGTAGCTTCAGTGGCCAAAAGTTGTTCAGGCCTTCAGTCTTACGATTTTTCTCCTTATCAATTTCTCAGGCATTTAATTGTATTCTGGGGTTAGATGACAAGCACAGGTTCCCTTTTTCTCCCATCTCAAGCCATTACTCATATCTCAGTATTACCAGGGTTATTGTCTTTTAACAAAATTTTCATGCCTAAAAGGGATCTAAAGTATATTGACTTCTGTTTTTTCATGTACGGCAGGTTTGTGAGATGAGCTCACTTTCCCTCACAATGATGATGAGTACAAAGAGGCAAACAATCCTGAAAAACTTTTATTTTTTTCCTGTCCATTAGAAGACTCTAAGATTCAGAAAGTATAGTTGTTGCTGGCAGATGTCTCTTGAAACTTTAGACCTATAGTCTCTCTTTTCCTTGATGGCATTTTCCAAGTACTGAAAATGTAAGATTAGGATGATTCATCAAAACTTTAAAAGCATTTTTGGAGGTAATTTCATAGACCTCATCAGTATGTGCTAAAGATAGCAAGGCAGAGAATAAAGACAAATTCCGCTTGAAAGAGCTCAAGTGTACAAGTGTACAAGTCAGAGTGAAAAGTCTCAAAAAGCCTGGAAACCTCTTCATTTTAGTTTTATATATTAACTGTCCAACTGCAATGCCTTAGAAACCTGAAATGAGGCTGGAGTTACCCTACAAGCACATATAGAGTCAACTTGCTCAGATTTGAATTGCAGGCAGTTTTATCTGATCTGCTGAAATCTAAGGGCACAAGGCTCCTAATATTCTTAATGATGAGAGAACTTGTCCTAAACTGAAACCGGATGAACAAATCACTCCCCAAGATGCCAACTTCTCTCCTTTGAGTATGGAGGAAGACAACTTTTCCATTGGTGCCATTGGAAGTTGACTGAGATGAATCCCACCCCAAACTAAAAGCTGACCCTTCCACGCTAAGTGTGGGAAGGCACACAAAGGTATAGAACGGTGAGGTTGGAGCCAAAGCCTCACATCAACAGTGAGGTTGGTGGAAAATCAAGCTTTGCTGACCCTCTGTGTAATCCTCTGGTAAACAGATGATCTATTTCTCCTTTTTTGCAAGTGCTTTTTAAGATGTAGTTGATGATGGATAGTGAATAAAACCATTGAAACAGACCATGATCATGATTCATTTCTTATTCTTCATATTGCAAGGATTTTGACTTACAGATCTACAGACATATTCCTCATGTTACTTTTCATTTTCACCTTTTCACCTTGGATTCTAGAAGATATTTTACATGAGTCTGTATAAAGTTGAAATATATACCATCTTAACAGTATTTGATTATCATTTTCTATACTACCCCATTTGCATTTTTTTCCCTTTTGACTAATCTTCTCCTGTATTTGCCTTGGAATAATCCAGTATAATCTCACCAATGAAGCCCTCTTCTTCATATCTTGCACTACCTCCCAGTGAAGATGTTGCAAATATTAATAATGCCTCTGAGAAGAACCTTTACATAGTTTGGCTTCAGATAATTTGAGACTTTGTTTCAAATTGTTTGCCTTCAGACATAAAATTAAGTTTATATGCCTGAAGGTTTGAAATTATTAATGTATCCAAGTGCAACTGGGTATATTTTATTTCTTGTACATGTAAATTTTATATAACTGAGTGATCTTGTTAATTTGATTTCCTTTACATGTTTATAACCTCAATATTCTTTTAAAAAGCCTAATTTGATCTGTAGCCTTCTTCTAATTCCACGTACTAAATAACACTAAGATATTTGTCTTTAGGTGGAATGTTGAAAATGTACAGTTGGGCAGAACAGCAAACCAGAAAAAGTGGACTCTATAATTTACTACTTCATAGTTTAAGTGCCACTGAGATTTGAATCAGGTCAGAAGAACAATTTTTGTCGAAAATTATTATTTTTATTGCAATTTATGCTATTTTAAGTATGGAATTGTTTTGGAAAAACACTCTGTGAGGACATTAAATTATTTGTCCTAAACCAACTTCATTTTTTTGCTCATACAATGCCAAGCAATTAACTTTAACACTCATTTTACATTTTAATCCTTACCAGATAATGTTAAAAGTATCTTTGTTCTGTCTTTTCTATTGATTTGTCGCTATCTAAAGGTAACATAACACCTTAAGAATTAAAATCATATTCAGTTCTTTGAGAGAGGGAGATCACGTGTCACGATTTGGAGGAAGACTACAAAGATAAGGGAAGAAAGGTAGGAATCATAATATTATAATATTATAGAATTATAGAGCAATTTGACTTGGGAACAGACTTTGAAGGAGAACAGTCCTTGCCTGGTTTTGCATCTCTCAAAGGTGCAGGTCCCAGTGTACATTCCACATTTGAGACAAAGTGAGATGGCCCAGGCAGCAGCCACTGCAAGCAGGTAATAAAAAATATATTTCTTTCTCTGCAGTCCTTTCTCTGCTTGCCCCAATGTGAGGAATACTGAGGACTGCTCAGGCACTTGAGCCCATGGTAAGTCAGGAGTGGGTTTATGAGTGTTTTATCCCCATATTCCACCTATTATGGGTAGGGGCTGGCTGCATGGTGAGATGAGTTTTGTCCTGTACCACTCACCCAAAGAGATGTGACTTCCTCAGGGGGGCAACATGCCTTGCCTCTTAGAGATGGAGCTTGTGGGAATGGAAAAAATCTTATGGACAGAATATTCTTGCATTAACTTACTGTCACAGGTGTCATATATAAAGTTCCATGGAGGCTGGGAGGAAATATAATGATGTTGTGGAGCATTTCATAGGGGGATGAAACAGCTGGCAATGCCCAGTTCCACTGCTTGCCAGCTGCTTGCTTTTACAGGCAGCTGCTTATATTACAGGCAGCCTGAGCTGTAATTACATGGAAATACTTACTCCTTTTCCAGCCTTCACACCACTTGTTGAAGGATATTAATATAATCCATTTCACTTCGTCTATATTAATAATGGTCTGTAAATACAAATGGGAAAAATCAATTTTGAAAGGGCAACAGGTTTTTTTCACACAGCCCATTTTTATAAGATTATTGTTCGTCTCGAGTGGTAGATTTCACACTGCCATCAGCTTCAGAGCTCATAAAGCTGCCAGAGCTATTGAATAATTATCTAAAAATGCACCATCCAAATTTTCTTCCTGTGTTCTGACACCCCCATACAGGCACGATCACTGCAGCTGCCTGAGCATCCCAGGCAGCTGTCCAGGAGGGCACCTGAGATTGGAGAGGACCCTACCGGGTCTCCTGCTGCCTGGCGACAGTCACGCTGACTTCCTTGCGTTGTCATGGTGACACTTGCAACACAAGTGCCACCTAATGAGAAATCTGAAACCATTTGCTCTTGAGAAACAAAGTTGTGGTAATGCTGCCCTCAAGAAATGGGTCATATTATTGCTCTCATCAAGGAACTGTGCCTTTTAGAGACAAACAAGCTGGCTGCATTTCTTGGTTAGAAGTTGTAAGGTTTTTTTTTAATAAATTCAGATTCAGGAGTATCTGTTCTCTGCCACAGTCCCTCAGGGATGTCCTTGCCTGGCATGGGTCACCTGTGGCCTCTCCCATAGACCCAGCGTGGGTCAGCACAGCCAGAGCCCTCTGCCCTCTTGGCCTGTTTTGTCCCCAGAATTGTGTCTGCAGCTCCTCACAGCTGATCATTACTTTCAAAGTCAGTGTGAGCTGGGGCACTTTGTGCATTCCTGGCTGAGTGAAGTTCAGGATCAGATGGATTTTGTTTCTGAGAGGTGCAGAAGCTGAAGCAACTCCTGACTGGTAGCCTGGAGGACCAAGGCTTCTCAACCCACACCAGAACTGCCACTTCTGTCTGCATTTTTCCACCTTTGCACATTACAAGTGCAGGGCTCTGTGTCCCTCCTCCTTGTAAGCCTATCACTAGGCCTTTGCCTTGACCTTGGCTGAGCCTTCTCCATGTTCCCAGCCATGAGAATCTTCAAGAAGTTCACAGGGTAGATTTCTTCTTGTAGTTCAACCCTTTGTCTTCCCCAGTCTCGTGTCAACTGAAGCCCTAGGAATTGTCAGTGACAACTGTGACCCTAACACTCATCCAAATCTAATTATAACTCCAACATAAGTGCACAAAACAGCACAAGAAGAAGGTGGACTGTGGAAAGTCTCCTCCCGTAAGAGCTAGTTGATGAGGACTGTGGCTGAAGGATTGTTGCTAAGACTCTGCTGTTGTCAAAAGTTAGGTTTACAAGCATGGTTCACCAACAGAAGATTCAAGGGGGCTGAAAAGGAAGGAGCAAGGTCTCAGAAAATTTCCCTTGAGACCTCAGTCAAGGCTATGACTAAGGATCAGCAAAGTCCAAGACCTAGGGTGATATTTATTGTCAGGTTTGTGAGAGAAAACATGTGTCAGGCTCCAGAGGGAGTGTCAGCAATAGGGATGCTGGGCTGCAAAAGGAATGGGCAGTGAAAAAAAAAATTCCCCTTAGAACTTTGTTAAACCAGCAAATGCAAGAGGTCTTGCACTAAAGCTCAGCCAAGCCCAACTTTGGTTTAGTATTATATTTAGGATTGGAGTTAGGAGAAATCCAAAGCCTAGGGCTCGTGCTCGTGGGGCTATGGATGGAGTAAGACCATAAAAGGCTGTCAGAGTAGGGGCCGGACTTCCAAAAGAAATCACTCTTGTGAATTTGACAGAGGGTCAGTCCCTGACATATCATAGGTTTATGTTTAGGACTCAGGGTTTAGGTCAAGCATAGGATTTAGATCAAAGCTATATTTAGTACCGAGACAGAGCCCATAACTCTTGCCAGTGCAAGGCTGCAGCAGACTTTCCAGAGAAGGGGGGTGGGCTACAGACAGCCTAAACACTGGCCTCTTGTTTGACTTTTGAGCACCTTGGGTTAAAGACACAGCTGGCACCAAGAGACCTCTGGTCTGAACTGTGCATTTCTCCATAACCCATTAAAAATTGGTCTTGAAAGAGTTTCCAGAAATTATATGTTTTTGGACCCTCTCCCCCACCTTTGGCAGCCTTACTCCCACTGGGGTCTCAGGATCTGTCTCTCTCTAACTGTAACCTTAACTCATCCTTGGCTGAGCCTAGCCCAAAGCTGCCCAGCCCTGGCACTGCTTCAGAAAGTTTTGGAGGATGCTGCAATGCTGTGCCACAGTATTTCCATTTTCTGAAGACTGTATTCAGGGTATTCATGGTATTTTCATGGTGTATGTCTCACCATGGCTAGCACAAATGCAGTGTTTCTGAACATGTCTGTGACCCCTGCATTCCAGTGGCGTTAAGATGCAATGTCGCTATAGGACACGAAAGAATGCGGACACACGCCGCAGCTCAGGTGATCAGAAGAGAGAAGAAGATTTATTTTTTTCTGACTCCAGTATTTATAGTTTTCCAAAAGTGACAGGGGATTGGATGGTGGCTGTGCCACCTCTCCAAAGCCACTGGACAGACAAACAGTCCATCAATTTTTCTCCTCCTCTATGGAGGAATGCAAAAACACTGAGGTGTTTACAGAAAGTGTGTGAGAAAGTTCTTCACAAATATGTAACTATCAGAAGGCTTAGAAAGTCTTGCAAAAATCAGGGTGACAATGCAATGCAATGTTTGGTGGATTTTTGTCTAATGCAGCAATAAAATACATAACCTATCCATGACCACTGTCAGCTCCACAGAGCCCCATAAAGGTAAGTTTGAGAGTTTGCATGGGAGAATCTCTGAGTGTCATGGACTCTGAACTATTTCACTGAGCAGTCACACTACACTCTTATTTCCTCTTACAGAAAGTATCAAGTCCAGATACAGTTGTTTTTCACCTAAATTAGGCATTTCTTGACTAGGAGATAATGTTTTTATTAATTCAGTTACATTTCCTTTTTCTTTTTTTTTGTTTGCTTTCTGATTTCTTCAAGTGAACAATGAAATATTTCTGCATGTCTGTGTGGTTTGGTTGTTTGCTTTGCCTTGAAAACAAATGATCACTTATAGGGCAATGCCTTACTTCTGCCATGTGTTTCAGAAAAAGTGCCAGTGAAATATCTTGAAGGAGAATAGTCGGTGTATAAACAAGTCTGCTGAGTTTAAAAAGTATATGAGCCAAGGCAGGAAAAGGATAAAAACAATAAAGGGGCAGAAAAGCAAAGTGGTAAATGAACAAAAAGAAACGGATTAATTCTCTGGAAAAAGCAAACAAAAAAAAAAAAAAAGAGAAGATGGGGAAAGAACTATGTGAAAAGACAGAGGTGGAATAGCAGAATAGCAAAGGAGAGTGACTAGGAAGTAAAGAACTGGGTAGCAAAGGCAGTAGGCAGGTGACAGAATAATCTAACTACACAGGATCAAGTAATGATTATGAAATAGAGGAGACAAGGATAGGAATGGTAATGACATTGCCAGGAAGAAATTATTTAAGTTGGAAAAGGGATCACAGAGAGAAGATGGGTTGATTATTATACCACCAAACACAATTTCCTTTTATTTGGACATTTACATTATCATCTTTGATATATTTGCATGAGAACTGGTCTAACTTCTATGAATATCTGAAAGCTACAGCTCTTTTGTGGAAGTGTTTATGCTAGATTTTTTTGTATTTGTAGTGAAGTTGTAAAAGAAATAGAGAGACTCTCAAGAATCAGTGCTTAAAGCAGTCTATTGTTTATGTAAGGGATTTTAGTACCCAGAATTACATACTGACATATACTACATACTACATAATGGATCTCCATTTTATTTCTGGAAAGTGATTAATGAAACAAAGATATTATTCTCATTCATTGATTTCCTCTTCTACTTAGAATGACAGGTAAAATATAAAAAAATAACTCTTCGTTTTAAAGGCCTTTCCTGAGAATTTAGTGTAGTTCCTGTTTAGATCAGAGGCTGCCATTTTTAAGTAGCTGTGCCCAGACTCTGCAGACTTAAGTCACTGAAATCCAAAAGGCATTAGTAGTTCTGAAAATCTCATCATTCTTTGAAGCTGCTAACCATAGTCAGTAAATTTAGAAACATCAATTTTATTCTTTTTCTGTTCATGATAATATTGTGAGTAATTCTGTGGCACTTACCTGTGTAAAACTAATTTAAAATGAAGCAAATGCTTGTACACTGATCTGGGTTTTTTCGAGGTTCTTGCATAACAAGATAATTGACACATATGTTTAGACTGTCTTTTATGGCAGACTACTGACACATTTTAATACTTATCATGTCTCAAACCAAATTAATTTTACATTGAATTTATGAGCTCTTCCTTTTATATAATTATTAGTTTAATGAACCTGTAGTCCTGCAGTTAGAATACTTTGTATTTTGATGATCAATATTCTTTCTTATGTCTTTCTATCAATCCAAGCTCAAGCAGCAACTAAACCAAATACACATTTCAAGTCCAATAGAAGATCTTAAGCTCTAGATTAAGAAATTTTGTGACTAGAAAGTTTGTCACAAGCTGTGCCCACAACTCTAGCTCTGCTCATCAAATTCTGCAAACCAGAGTCTTCGAAGCGTGTGTCTCAAGTAGTTGTACATCGTTTGACATTTTCAGGAAGCAGTGAAGTGTTTTCTATTGGCTGCCGAGGACAATTCTGTCAGGCTTTCCACAGAAAACTAGAAAGCTAAATCAAACTGTACACAGTTCAGTGCTGCTGTAGCATGAATGCTTCTAGCATTTCAGCTGGTTTATTCAGAACTATCTCACACACCTCTGCTCTGCCCTGTGACCTGCAGAATTAGCACTCTCCTGATTTCACGCAGTAGAGGAAAAGAAAAGGAAACAGGGAATATGTGTGACTTCCTGACTATGAGATACTATGGGCATCGAAAGCCTGGGAACATTCCTAGCAGGGAGGGGGTTTGAACTAATCTCTTCTGTTTTCTATATAAGATTAATTAACAAGTACCAATAAAATTTAAAGAACAAATCTCAGGAAGTGAATTAGTTTGACTTCAACTTAACATGTGGTCTGTGCTTTCAGGTTTGGATAAGTGTTTGAGTTATTGTTTCTGGACATTTCCAAATTTGGCTTTTAATATGTGAAGTTGAGGAGAACCTTTCATGGGTAATGAAACTGCAACAGTAAGTTTACTGAAAATTATAAAGCAGCTGTAAATGTTGGCTTCAGTCCTGCAGAAACAGTAGAAACCGTTCCAGCAACAGATGGTAGAGGGGCCTTCATTTATTTGGGGACTGTTGGTGTGTACCTGCTCAGTTCTGTCTGCAAAGGGTGTCACGAGGACACAAAAACAATTATACTGGGTCAAAGATACATCCAGCCCTGTATCCTGCCTCTGACAATGATCTGTGTTATCTCAGAAGTAAAGTAGAAAAAGCACTTCCAGGGGAAAACTCTTTACTTAGTAACCTCGTAATTTGCTCGCTCTGATCCAGAAATTTGCTTTTAATGTTTTCTGTCAGTTCACTCTACTATCTATATTATTTCAATTCTTAAAGCAGTTTTGTGTGGACAAAACTGGAACTAACAGTTCTTCTACAGCTGTGGAGAGAACAGTGCTAAATCCACCTGTGACCCCCAAGTTTTGCAAATGTCCACCTGGTAAAAACCTGTGGATCTTTAGTTGTCAGCAAATGCTGTAAGTGTTCTGAGAAGCCCAATACTCTTATCCATCTTAGCTATCACTCCAGCCAGCTTCCCGGGAGATGTGAAGCTCACAAGCAAGGATTCAGATCTTACCAAGCCCACACATCTGTTCCTGAATTGTACTCAGCTATGAGTGAGCTGACATGATTTCGGTTGGTCTGACCCTACAAGTATTAGTCTGAAAGAATGAGAACTGGAGAATCTGATGAGTAAGTTCCAATTCAGCTAAGCATTTAAGTTATGTTCACTTACACGAGAAATAAGTGGATTTAAGAGCAGTGCTGAACAACAGATTTTATTATCATTCACATTCCCCTTTCTGACTTTTCAGAGGTGACATCCATTGACCTGAATGGAAATAAGAGTATGGGTTGAGCCTACACAGAACAGTTTTGATCACCACTCTGAAAAAACATGTAGAATAATCTACTTTACTTCAAATTGACTTGTATATCTCCACCACACCCAGTATCTTTCTACAGGGTCCTATTTCATGAATTACAGTGGTAAATTTTCAAAAGCTTTTATTGACTTTTCTTTCCTTTCAAATCACAAAAATACTTGGTGTTACACTATCCCACTTTAGTTTTAAGATTTTTCTTTAGATAACATTGTATGCAGCCTTGCGAAATTGTAACCCAAAAGAGCACTAGCAGCTGAGCCACTGAGAATCCTGAGTCTGGTGCTGATGGCTGGACATGGACCCATTACCAAAAGGGCAGGCAATAGTAAAAGATTTCCAGAATAAGATGTGTACGTAGCTTCAAAACTTGCTCATTATTTCAGACATAAAGATAAGAAAATCTGCATGGCATCTAAGAAGCTTTCAAACAGGAAGAAATAAATGAGTGAATTACAAATAAGAGTTCATTAAATCTACATTAATGTCATCTCACTCTGTTCACTCACATTGCTGTAGCTCTGCAAAAAACCCCATTCTTCTGACTGCAAAAAATGTGAGTTTGTAAGGCAGATTGATTACAGATTTGATAAAACTAAAATTGTTGATTGCATCATTTATATTCAATCTTATGAGTATTATTAATTCATTTGACCAGTTGGAAAAGGTATTGTCACCAATTTTTCCTAAAATTAATAGTTATAAAAATGGCAAGGCAGGCAGATTAGGATCAATGTTAAATTAGTACAAGTGAACTAAGATTGCAGTTTAATTGCAACCATGTGAAACCAACATTACATAGCAGAGGATTTGATTGTTTCAACTTGACATAATAGTCATTATTTGTTGGGTTTTCAGCACAAAAGCATCCTGTGAAGTATTTTCAACAGAAGTCCTCCAAAAACGTTTCATTAAATTGAAGAAGAAAACCAGGAAAACATTTTGTCATATTTCAGCTCTAAGTGGGTGAACCACCTTATAAAAAACCACATTGCTTCATGATAGTAAGAGAACACCTGCACTTGTAGATAGCAGCTGGAGAAAGGGAAAGGCGACGAGCTCTCAGGTGCTCAGCAGATTGCAGAAGCTGTGCCTTTCATGCAGGACAGGCAGGACAGTAACCCACCTTCAAGGACTGAGAGCTACTGCCCAGACAGAAGTGGTGTAGACAGCTCAGCTCACCCATGGGTGGGATATTCATCCTGCTGGAGAAGCAGCCAGGCAGCTGCCGGGATTGCCTGCAAACCTGCCCAGTGAGGTTCACCACATCAGCTGGGGAGATGCTGCCTGGAGCATAGGGACATCCTTTCTGCAACTCAAAAGCCAAAGCTGTCCTGCTGATCCTGTGTTCAGGTCATTAATTCAGTGTCTTTCTATCTGTTTTGTCTGAGAAGCAGGGCAAAGATCCCTTGGTGGACTGTGGCTCAGCTGCAAAATATTTTAAATGCTGGGCAAAGTGCCACGTGTTGGTAGTTAGTGTTGAACAATCACCAGGAAAACATATCATGAATTATCACTAACAGCTTTTCTCCGTGTGGGAACTAAACAGAAGAGGGGGAGATTGGCAAGCAATTGAACATGTGAGCAAAGCTGGTAATTTATCATGCTGTATTGAGAGTCAAACACAGGATGGAACCAATGGTCAAAAGACAAATTCCTATAAACAAAGAGCTATGTTGTCCAGCTAAGCTGTGCTGGACACTGTACTGAATAATCTGGGCTATTGTAGCAGAGGGAGAAAAACTAAAGGGAACAGTTGTTGTCCCTGTGTTAATGAGATTTCTAAGTTACTGTGATGAGGATAACTCAAATAGTGGTGTAATCCTCTTCCTGGTATCAAGGTGATGAAAGAAAACAGAAATTATGGAGTTGTGGAAGGCTGAGACTGTGGAAAGCTAAGAGGTTTCTAAATTAAAATGTCCCTACATTATTATTACTATGGTATTAAAATCAGCAGGAGGTTTATTTGTCAGACTTGTTATTAGAGGAGCTGAGCAGCTCACAAAGCAGCCTGACACTGTCAGCTCTGCACAGGGCCCAACTCAAACTGCTGGTACTGCTGAAAGTAAAATTTCATTTCTTTTCCTCCAGATGAATAGTCTACTCCCAGTTCAATCAATTCCAAACAGCTTCTGGATAGTGGTAACAGTTTCTCTTTCCTTTGAATTATTGAGCCTGAAAGTTTAATACATTCACCAGCTCATTAATTCTTCCCTGTCCTTGCCTGAGTCACATCCTGTGCATTCTCTTTTGCCCTTCAGAAACCTAGTGGCTTTAGACAACTTCTATACTGTCTATTTATCCAAACCTGTTTTATAAGACCATGACTTATAAGAAGACTCTGGTTCTGCTTTAACTGAGCTACTAAGCTCTCACAAAAGGTGGAGATAGAGTCAAACAGTCAGTGTAACATGGACAAAAATCAGTTTGCCAAAAGAACTTGCCCACTGAGTGCTCCTACAGTAGACACATTATGTCTGGGCAGATACCCTCTTCTCTCAGGAAAAAAAATAAGCAGAAAGTTAATCCATCAGTTAGGGATCACCCCTAGGTAATGGTGAGTCTAAATGGGATCATGAGTCCTAAACTTTCCTATCTTTTTTTTCAATAGGGATTATGTCAAACATGGAATCACCCGAAGGGGACTCTGTCTGGACAGTGGTTTCAGCACCATCCCCAACTCCTGCTGGTGTTACATTGCCTCTCAAATCTCCAGTGTTTGCTATATAATGTGCTATTTCTGCCAGATGGGCTCAGCAGATTCAAAGCTTAGATGATTCTAGACAAGGATCTTTTTCCTGTGTTAATACAAAAACTCTACAAGTAGAATGCTTGAATGCTTTTTTCAGCCATACACAAATGCTTTGCCTGTTTTAAAATCAAGTGCTTTAAACAAATCCCATTCTTTAGAATAACAAAAGATTTTAAAGACTTTCTCATCTGCACTATTACATTCCTTTGTACTGAGAGTCAAGGATTCTTGACTAAAGATTAGGATAGCATAGTTTTTTGGGGAAATAACAATGTGCTAGGAGTAGATGATGCCTAAATGTGCTTTACTAGAACTAGGGCATAATGACAAGTACTGTACTTTGAGGAGAAGAAGTGTTCATTGATTATTTACCACTTATTTTAAGATGTTATTTTATGTATGGATATTGCTGGTTTCATAAATCTTCCCGTTCTTTTTCAAGGCAGCCCATTCAATGAAAATAGCAACATGTGGTGGGATCAGTACACCCTCATCTATTTTTTTATTTTCTGTTAATGTACTCTTAATTTGTTCTGGCTTTCATTAACTACAAATGTCATTCTGTCCCTTAAAAATATGCCATAAGCCATTTCTTAAACATTTTACTCAGATCTACATGCTACTTGCTCAGTACAACACACAGAGATATTTCACTACGCACAGTTTACATCCATGAGGGAGCACTGCCTCTTCTACTCTGACCTGTACCATTGTAAGTTATTATGTTTTGTACAAATATTCTTTTGCAAAGCCTTCCACAGGGCAAAATTGCAGCCACTAGCATGAAGAACTGTGTGCTACTGGCATAGGGTGATCTGGGGACACCAGATAAACTCTGTCTTGCTCATGACAGATGGAGAACAGAGGAAAACAAAAGTGCCTTAATATTTCAGTTCTGAGGAAAGAAATTTCCCAATCCCCAAGCCTAACAACTAATTTAAGTGTCATATTGATGACTAAAGTTTAAAAGCATGTTTTTAACAGAGTTTAATAGGCATCGTGATACCTCAGGTTGCCTGTGCACACATTTGTGTGGATACATATTAGACAGAATTTCTCCCAGAAGAAGAGTCTTCTAGGAAAATCTAATCTTATTTTAAAGGTGGTTAATTCATCAACCTGGACATATTTTGTATTTCTAGACTGAATTTTCTACATTTGACATCTAAAACCAGCTTTTGATTATGATCTATTAATTATGTTGAAAAATCCAACATAATTCATGGGAAAATATTAATAGACTAGGATCCAAACTATTTCTCAACCTTCTTCTCAAGAATTCAAACAACATTACATTGTTCAGTCCCTACCCTGGTTTTATGGGCATACCCTGAAGTCCCTGAAGCATGTGGACATTGTTTATATGTCGTTCTCAGCTTGAAAATTTTTCCTGCACCTATTGGAAAGTAGAAAAGAAAAAAGGAATTTATTTTCAAACCTAATTTAGTGAAAAAAAGTCATGGGTTACAGATAATCTATACATCTTATCTATACAACTAGAGAATGGAGTTTCTACATGTCCTCAGTTTGGTCTGACCTGGTTAAGGGGTATTTTCAAACATACTCCTTTTATCATTTGTGTTACTCATTTCTTGCATTCACAATAAAACAATACCGGAAAAACAAAATTTAAACTTGGTTTGTTGTTTGATTTTCTCAAGTTATTAGCTGTAAATAGCTGTTTTTTTGCTAATGTGAAATGTGTATTGCTTCGTTTGGGGAGATAGAACAAGGTGGCTTATCTTATTTCTCTTGCTAATTTACCAAGTTTAAAAAAGAAAAAAACCCTTCCTCCTTTAACAGACTATTGACTAGAAAATGATAGCAAATGTACATACATTAAATTATGTGTGGCAGCTATCCGCTGTGTGTTTTGAGAAGAGTCAGACTTTAGCATGAAGCCCTGCTCTGGGACCTTCTAGTCTGACTGCAACATCATCTAGTGATGGCTTGCTTCACTAACACTATATACAGCTTTCCCCTCAAATTTCAGCCTTCCAAAACCAATTCTTTCAAAGCTCAGAGATATATGTGGGTTTTTTTTCAGACATTTTATCTACCTCTCACACCGAAATGCAATTTTTTTGCATTGTAACTGTTTAGACAGGGGCATATTAGTGTTATCAGCTCTCTTGTCTAGTCATTCCCAGGCTATCAACATTGTGACAGCCGCTAAGCAGACGTCTAGTACAATAACATGAGTATCTGTTTCCTGTGTAGTTTCTCCTTTCAACATTTGGATGTATCAATATGTGTTGCTGTTGTTGAGTATGTCTTGGTACATATGTACAATGGATTTTTGGGGGTGGTGAGTCTTATCCTTTTTCATAGAAAGGATTCCTTCATGAATTTCTAAAGCTGATCTCTCTTGGAAAGTGCCCAAAGTCCTGGATTCTGATGAGTTCAGAAGCCAGCAAGTGCTGAGGGATGACCATGGGGAAAGAGAATAGCCCAAGTCGTTTTAAAATACAAGAGCCTGGATGTTGAGAGTGGTGGAAGTCAAGAAAAAAGTTTATTCACTTCTTAGGTACAGCAGTCTAAATTACCTTATAGCACTGTCATCTTAAGTGTAACTGTGATATCCCTCCTTAACTTCCCAATTTCCAAAGTCAGAGATAAGAGACCTGTATTGCCTCAGATTATGGTGGTGTATACAAAGTTGGTTTATTTGTGGAGAAGTGACTCACCGATTTTCCAAATGCTGAGACATCAAAATAAATGCAAGCAGCAACTAAGGACAAAGCGATTTCAGAGATCTTCACTGTGTAAAGAGAATACAAACAGGATGTTTGCACTTAAACTCAGTGTTGGGTGATCTCAAAGATTTTTCAAAGTATCTGCAAAAGACAATGAAAAGTATTAAAAAGGTAAATGACGAATTAATATTTTTCCTTGGTTGGAGGCGGTTTTATTTTTAATGAAAATGAAATTATATTACTTATCTATTCTGAAACTAATCTAGAAATAGACAAAATATAAAGAATCAGAAAACTAAGTTTCTCCTTCCAAATCTTTATAAATTTTGTTTTTTTCTTTTTTTTTTTTTTTTTGCAAAGCTTTTAAATGCTCAAAAGCTTTAAAAACTTAATATAAAATTGGAAGTTAGGTATTCTTCCCAGAAGAGAATTCCCGTGAATCCTGTGTTGCTGATACAGTTAACTACCCATGCAGTAGCATCTAATGAGTAGTCATTTAGAAATTAGGTTCAGATCCCCTAAAGGTCATTAGCCTAGCAAATCTGATAGCTACATGAATGGTGGTGAAGACACAAGCACGTCAGTAGCCAGGAGCTGATGAGTCAAGGCTGACATTAAGGTTTTACTGGGAAAAACAAAGCTGTAATAGCAGTATGTAAGTAGTATCTATTTAATATATCAGCACTCAGATGAATAGAAGTTTTCAAAATGATGTGCTTTTCACAGATCACGTGGTAAGAAAGGCAATAGGAAAGGAGACCAGGAATGGGTCTTAGCTCTCTGTGCAAACTGACAGACTTCTGTCAAAATGCAAGCATTGTACTCTGCTTGTAATACATTAAGGTACTTGACTCCTTGGGTGCCCTGACTTTGCATTTACAACCACCTCTATTTTCATAGTGTAGGTGGTTATAGCTGTATAATTAAAAATAACACATTAAACCAATGAATTACAGTGGCAGCTCTGTTTTCAGAGACCATATAAATTAATCGCTTTCTCATCCTTCTCTGACCTTGCTTCGGTAAGTAGGTAAGATAAATTCATTTGACATTTGCTCTTTGCCAACTTTACTTCCTGAACATCCTCTGCGAAGCAGGAGATTAATCCTTCAGGGTTAAAGCATGATGTACACAACACAGCTGTACCAGAGACCAAGAGGATGAGAAAACCCTCGCCACATGATCTACCAAAAAATTAGCAACTAGATCCACGTTAGGGATTATATTCTTCCTGCCAGACTTGATCATAAGGGAAAGGGGGTGGCAATTGATTTCCATTCAGCCCCTGAAGTATCATGGCTTAAGCAGTGGGTACAGTGAGCAACATTGCTGCTTTCCTCCCCAGGGAGCGCCTGGGGGTGAGAATGGGGTGGCCAGGGAAGGCAGTGCCCTTGAGGGATTGCGCAGTTAAGCACAGACAGTTGCGTAGTGCTTGCCCCAAGCCCAGAACAAACATGTGCACGTGACTTGAACATAACTTTTAACAAGCAAAAAAATGAAAAAAGAGGATTAATAACAACTGTTGTAACAGAAATAGCTATTGGGTGCCCCTTCAAAATTGCTGAGACTCATCACTTTCGTCTCTCTGTTATTGCTTGGGAAAGGAACTGCAAGAGGTAATAAAATACTGTCAATACAGAGATAAAAAACAACACCCACTCTGTCTAATGTTTTGATATGAGGATCTACTGGCTACCAACACAAAGCTTTACAGGTCACTGTGTTCCATATTTTCCTTGTGAAATGTACTGCACTTCAGTCAGTTGGGATTACAGCAAATTACCTGGATGTGCAATTTAAAACTTCAGATAGATCATTGGCTTTAAGGTATAGCTATAGCATATGCCAGAAAATACAGATGAACAAATGGCAAGTTTCATGGCTTATTCAATTGAAGGGTTACATTTTTGCAGGGTCCCTCATATTTGACTCACAATATTGATGTCACACGGCTCACTAGGCAGAGACAATAATGAAGTCTTGCTGGAAAATCAGTCATGTAAGCAAAACTGAATTATTTGTTTTTCTGAGTGCAAGTAATTTTACAGCACCTGGACACAGCATCTTGTTCTGCTTGATTCCTTGAACAGGAATTCTTAAGGCTTTTTCTATTTCATGTTCACCAATTCATGTTTCCTGGGTTAGAAGAATAATTTTGTAAATTGACTCTAATGATGCCAGGCCGAACAACTTGAGTCTTTTTAAAGTGATAACACCCAGGAGATGTTGGAGTTGGCACTTCATGTGTGAGACTGAGCAACTTGTTTTGCAAAGGCTCCTACAGGCATGAAGCTTAGCACAGTTGAGTGAGAAGGCATGAGTGAATCCATCACTGGTGACCTCTTGCATTAAATGTGAGAGAGTAGTGCTATTCTTCTGGTCATTCAAAAAAGTATTTATCAGAACTCATTGTACAGTTGTGGGTCTCACCCATGCACCATGTTTGGGCCCAAAACTGTTTTTGTTGCTTGGGTTGCTCTCATTTGAAGGGAAAAAGGTGGACACATTGCTCTAAATGGCAAGGAATAATAGCAGGAACCTTCTAAATTCTATTAGAGCTTTGGGAGGTGGGGGCAGGTGGGACAACCAGCCAGCTGTTTTAGGCAGTGATAATTTAAGTACTAATTCCTGTCTGGTTTTTTTGCATAGTCAAACAAAAGTGCATTTCTGCTCCCTTTAGCTGCCTTCTCATTCCTAAGGCTCCCATGGACAGTTTTAAGAGAGACCAGGCTTGCAGAGAGAGGTTATACCTGTACTAAGCAATTCTCAAAGTCAGTAAATACAGACAAGCAGTCATTCAAGGACTCCATCTGGCCTGAAACAGAAGGGGTGACTTTGACACCAGCACAGCTGGGAAAACATTGTTCTCACTTGGGATGAGTTGTGATAATTTCCTGAATGCTCAGGATCATGATTTGTTGTGAAGTGGCAGGCAAAGGGGATACAATTTGTTGTCTTTATTCATCTCCATAGTACAGAAGGAAAGAAAAATTATGGTGAAAGCAACCAATATCCACAAATAGTTTGACAACATGCCACATGCAAAGTGATGTTAGTAACAGGAGCTCCAGTCTGTGGATGCTTGTTCCTCCTCCTGACCCCTCTTTTACAGTTTTGCTGGTCTAATTTTTTAGGAAGTAAACTTATTCACAAAAAATGGGGATCCTTCTTTCAGCCAAGTGCAAAGGAAAAGGAGAACCCAGCCCATAAAATATAATGACACAATAAAAATGTCATGATTGTTCTAAATTAGAAATTATGAAGCGGAACAAGACATCAGGTAGAAAAATGTGCTGGCAGGGCTGAATACAACTTAAGAACATTTTTCAAATGTGTGAGGCACAAAAGAAATTATAATGCTAATGTTTGCTAGGAAAAGGCAGAAATGAATAATGCCAAAACCCATGAGGAAATACTCGGTAATTAATCTTGCTGTTGTCCTGGGAAGAAGCAGCTGTATGCCATTCTAGATGAAAAGGTACTTTTACTTAGTGAAGGTAATAGCAGACAATATCTATTAAAATAGCATTCAGATGATTAGGTGTGTATATTTTTTTTGTCTCCATTACTCCAAATGGCAGGTTGTTCCGGATTCCCAATGGTCTTGTGATCAAAAACCTTCTTTTAATTTGAGACCTTTTTTTCTTTTTATAAAGTCATACCTATGCATTCTTGTGTCAATATTGACATTTAGCTTTGTTTGTTTCCAAACTGTATTTGTAAAACACAATAGCATGTTCCCTCAGTCCTTATATAATTGTATTAATAAATTAATCTTGGTGGAAGACTTTCCATTGTCAAAATCAGCTTAGTGTTTCTTTCTAGTCAATAAAGATTCAATTTTCCTCAGCTGTGACTTTTGGACTGGAACACACATTTTAAGAGACATTGAAAATTTTAATTTTTTATATGTTCTAGAATACCCTTTGATTTCTATGTCATCAAAGCACACTAATGATTCAGTAAAATGAATATGTGTAATATTATAAATTCCCTTCTATTTTACTCATCATATTTTCAATTTTCAGCAAATTCTTGTGTGCTTGACCTTTTCACACCCAAGTTTGTATTTTTCTACTGGTAAATTATCTTTCTCTTCTCAGAGTATTTCTTCCTGTCCTTCATATATTTTTCTTCCCATATATTAAAAAAAAAAAAATTCAGGCTTTTGATAAGAAAGGTCCTAAAGTAACTCCTTCAAGGATTGAATCTTTAGCCCCTCCTAATCTTGTAATCAAACTGTGATGCCCAGTCCACAAAATCTCCACTTCAGTTAATTCTTGATCATTTTATAGCTGGTGATCTGATTTATATCTTTTCCAGAGCAGTCTGTCTTTGTAGCATATTATCATATTGATTTTGGATAAAATCAGCAGGCTAGCAGATTTTGGTGAAGAGGAGAATGCAACATTTTTTAATTTCTAATATTTCCTTTTCACTGATGGCAGAAATAATAAAAAACTCAAAGTGAGCTCTAGTTGCAAATTTATTTCATTTAAGTCACTGTGAAACACTAACTTGTTCTCTTTTAGCCCATGAGGGTAAATCAATCAGGATTCCTCCAGAACAGAACAGGATCTGGAAATTTTGGAGAAATACAAACTAACAAAGCATGATTTGATAAGAAATGTATTACATATACATAATCATGGGCATAAGTCTACTCTCTCCCTGATGCTCATGTATCCATATTTGTTTAATTAAACAAACATAGGATGGCACAGTGTGATGTTATTTTTTTTAAATTTATAAATGAAACCAATTTTTGACAGGGAAACAACACTAACTCACATCAGAATAGTCACAGACGTGCAGTATACTTTAATTATATATTCAGTGACAGAAGATTACTTGAGGAATACTTTGTCAACCGACTAAACTTCATAGACAACCAGCTTCAACTGGTTTGAAGAACTTAAATGTGAAAACCTACAAATTAGGAGAATCAGGATGGGATGACTTTGATGCATTTTTAATATATCACACAAACTCTTCAGCCCACATGCTTTCAGCCCATGATGAAATTTATCCTTTTTAAGCATTTGTCTTGGGCAGGCCATGGTCAGAATAAAGCCCCTGCCCAGCAGCAGAATACATGTGGAATCCCACCCTTCTCTCTCCACTGGAGTCAGGGAGTAAAGGTGTTCTGTGAACGGGAAAGGGCCCAGCCTTAAGCTGCTGCTTAGCTCAGTTTGCCAGAGCTGAGGCTGAAAAGAGCCATTTGGGGCCATTTTTGGTCTCTGAGGTGCCTGTGCTTCCCCAAAACAGCTGAGATCAGGCTGCAGGACAGGCAAGTCAGGGCGACCCTGGTGAGTGGGGGCTGGAGGGAAGCTGGAGGGCAAAACTTAGAAAAGTTCCTTTCATTTGCTTTTGCTCCTACTTCTTCAGTACTGATCCAGGCTAGCTGTGGTCTGTCTCCAGCCATTCCTCTGTATCTGTTTGTTCCACATCTGCTGTGCAGAAATTATGATGTGGGTAGGCTCTGCTCTCATAACAAACACCATGTCCCTTGTGCTCCTATAAAATTGTTCTCTCTTTAAGCCTAGAATCTTCAATTACAGATCCACATGGTCTTTAAAGTCCCTTTTATTAGGCAATAAAATAAAAAATTTATTAGGATTATGCCACTGAGGTAGGATTCCCAGAAGATATGTTGAGAGAAGCAATTAATAACCAAAGCAATTCCAGCAGTTTCTGGAGACTAGCAGGCTATACTTTATGAAGTATTGCTCAAATTGGTACTGGCCTGCACATGCTTGCAGCTGGGCTCACAAGGGTGACTCTTGCAATTTCAGGAGGTAAGAACATGGCCAGCTGCACATGGGGACAAAGCCAGGATGCTGTGCTAACAACTTTCCAGTGAATTTCAGTTTGTCAGAGACATTCTCCTTGTTTCTTCTCCAGAGGAAGCATTATTTGAAGGTTAAGAAAAATTTTTGAAATCTTTATGGGACATAAGAAGGCGAATTTGGAAATCGAACTAGATTTGTGGCTCATTAAATGTCACTGCCTTTAAAATGTCCGTGTTCCTCTCATTCTGAATTTTCTGCCAGACTGTGCCTCTGTGCACCATTGTCAGCCACAGAATGAGCTTTCTGGAGTATCCATTGGGCACTGTCCTTGATCTCTTGGCAATAAGTTCAGAGATGATTGCCCAGCAACAATTTATATTACTAAAATAAAATAAGCTAAGAAGCAATGAATGACTTTCTTGCAAGCTAGTTTGTCATTTTCCGTTTGTTTTCTGTGGTCAGTTATTTGGACAGCAAAAATTTACCCTTAATTATGTCTGTCTTCTTGAGCCACCACAGGTTTATGAAATCCTAAAAATGTTGCAATGAAAGCTGTGAGGTACCTAAATTATCCTTACACTCAACTTCATCCTTCTGCAGTGATGGAGACAGATATTGGTCAATGAAAGCCAACAAGACATGGTTTATCACAGTTTATCACATTGAGGTACATGTAATTTACTCAACTGCACTTTTTTGCTTTTTCACGCTTGTTTTCTGCATGGAAATTATAAAACTACTTAAGTTTTTTCACTGTCCAAAATTTGATTGTTTTGTAAGACTCTAAATCTTTAAGTACTTCAACAGTTAGGTTTAACTTCAGGATTAGATAAAACTCTGTCTTAGGTGACTAAACATATATTTCGTTCTTTGGTTTCTCAGTGATTAAGACACCCACTGGGTCCCATGAGCCCCAACTGCTACTTTGTGTAGTCTTCCTTGATAGTGGGAAGTAAATAAAAAATTCTCAGGTGGAAGAAGGGCTGCATTAACCTCCCACCGTAGATTTAAGGATTACAATTTGGACCCTTCACCCACATGCACAGAAATGTGAAAACAAGAGGCATCTTTTCTAGTAGGCAAATTTCCTGATCACTCTCGTCTGTGAGAAAATGTTTATGCTTGGGAGGGATTATAGTGACATGCCTGGGTCCAAACCAGTCAGTCTGTGAAGCAGATTACTTTTCTGCTTTTCATCAAGACCCTGTAAAGACATGAGGAATGAAAACAGAGCCATTCCAATTTCCAGGGACTTTTTTTAGAATGTTTTTAGTCTCAGCCACTGATATCAAAACAAGTAACGTAAAACTGGTTAATTGTTGTTCCTTGGCTGTCTATTGCTCTAATGTCAAGGATGAAGTCACTCTCTTGGATCACTGTTTTATAGATTCAGCTCAGTAGGGCACAAGTTATGTCACATTTACCTTTATCTAAAAATACTCGTAGCCTGCAGCTTAAATTTTTGAATACTGTAGCTTTAATCAGAGACTCAGAAGCAGTTGTATATTTTCTGAGGCTGTTCCATGCCAAAACCACACTTTTTGACACTTTTCTATTCATTAAAATAAAAAAAAATCTCCAATTTTTTTCTTAGCATTATTTTAAGCATTGCAAATTTGTAGCTGAAGTTTGTAGTCATGACAGGTGTAATGCCTCACAGTCCACTTCTGAGATTTCAAGCACTCTGCTGCTGGTTTTGCCAGTCTAACTTTCCTCTAAGAGTTTCTTATGTAACTTTTATTGTAGTTGATTGGTATATATTTTTCTCTGATTTCCAGAAGGCATGTCAAGCTAACCTGATCTGGTATGAAACTGAATTCTGTGGAATAGTTAGGGAGTTGTGCTAGAATTTTCAATAGGTATGGCTTCAGCCTCTTTTGCCCTCAGGTAAACCAAAAGTGCCATTTAACATGTCCATAGTGTCCTGTGCCATTGGAGTAAATGGTTGTGCAATATCTGCTGGTCAGTGTGCTGTTATCTCTGTTACTACAATAGCTGAGCTCTTCACAAGCATGGAATAATCCATTGTTCCTCAGAACACCCTGGGGCTTTGAAGTAGGAACTCCATCATGTCTGTGGAGAATAAATGCAGAAGACAATTAAATTAAGGGCTAAACCTTAAAGGTCCTTCGGGCTTGCAACATTGAGATGAACATTTAGAGGGAGACTGAGCCTGGGGTATTCTCATTTCCAGGTCTCATGCAACTGATCCTGAAAAACCCCTGAAGCTATCAAATACTTGATTTCAGATGAGGAGGTGCAATTTAAGTGCTCCTGCAAGTTTCTGCTGTGGTAAGTACTGATGCTGGATGTGATGAAAATAGGAGTTATTGGACTGCATTTATTTCAAATACCTGAAAAATTATTTTATATTTACAGCATAGGAGGATGAAACCTGGGTTGAAAGCACTCCGTTAGACACAACAGGGATCAAAACCAGATTTCTTACATACCACACACAGATCTACACTAGCTACAAGAAGGGCCTTGCTCTCCCCAGTTACTGTCTGGTAGCTCTGCTTAGTGCCATTTCAAGTTAAGTATTTCTGAAGTTCCATAGCAGCTCATGGGCTGTAGAATTGCATCACTTCTTCTCGCACAGGACTGGATCATGTTCAGCCACTGCCAATCGGCACCCCCTGGTCCTTTTCCACAAGTCAGTTTCCAATTAGTAGATACATGATTTCTAGGATTAGTAGGTACATTTAACATTTCTAGAGTAGAATTATCCTTTCTTTCACTTCACATGTCCAACTAGCTTTGTTCTTTGAAATCAAACAAGGTATAAAAGTGTAGAAGCAAAGACAGTTATTTCAGATTTCCTCTTCTGTAAATAATACAGGTCTTACCCGAGAACAGAGATTTAGATCTGTGTTCATTTCACTCACTAGCTCTCAGGTATGTGGGTGAAGAGAAAACCATGTCAGTATCACCCCTCACATTTCAAGACAACTCCAAAATTATACTTCTCTCCTCTACAGATTTACCTGGCATCAGGCACAGACATTTTCACTCTCTAGTTTGTTTATAAGAAAATTAAATTAACCCTAGAACTCAAAGATCAATATTGTGAATTGTTGGAGGAATCAAGCCCCTTAAACAAATAATTTATTAACAGTTAAGACATGTTATACCCTGTTAAATAGTTATGGAAAATTTAGAAATAAGCTTACAACCTAAAAATTCACTGAAGGCTTTGAAAAGAGGGAGTCAGTTGCAGTTCAGTTAGTTCTCATTCATAAAATTAAGTGGAGAAAACCTGTAGAATATGCAGAGCTCACATCTAACTAGCAGACAACATCATACAAAACCCACATCAAAAATGACATACAGATCTTGGGAGGGACCCAGCCAAGTCAACCAACTAAAAGAGAAGCCCACAAAGGTCACATGGTATCCACGCCAATAACATGGCCAGCTCCCAAAACAATAAAAGACGAATGCTCTAAAATATTTCTGAGACACTTCTCTATGTTTCACCTGGATAAAGATGACTAATAAAACAGCATGAATGTGTCACAGAACATCTCTGTGACCAGGTAAGGGAAACTGTGAGCTATGGAATTATTTTTGCTTCTTTTTCTTCCCCACAAAACATGATGGATTATAAGAAAATTACTTCCCTGAGTCCTCAGAAAGATTATTAAAAAATTCACCAAGAAATCAGTGTACGATGATCAGAGAAAGACAAAAAGACAATAGATCTCAGTCTGCTGCCAAATTAAGAATCCTCAGTGCTGGGTTGTAGGGGACAAAACCACCAGATTTGTTGCAAAGATTTGTTTCTCAAGACTGCTATATTTAGCTCTTCTGCATGTTATTTTCTGTGGCTCTACTTCTATAGTCTATTGTGCTAGGAAATTATGTGGATTTGTAAAAAGCTAACTAGGCTAGAGCTGTAAAAACTTAATAGGGCTACTGGCCTCAATTTGGCGTGCACAGAAGGTCAGAGCTATTGAGAAGTACTGGTAGAGAGAAGTGTCTTATACTGGTTCCTTTCAGGTCAAGTCGAATGGAGGGCACGGGGAAAAAGGGTAGAACACAAGGGAATAATGGCTTTAAATATAGCTTCAAGGAGAGACTAGGCCATACTGCAGGAGATTACAAAACATATTTGAAGAAAATCATCTGTACCAGTACCTGCAGGAATATTGGGAAACACAACAGATGAAGTTAAATGGTGACATCAGTGCTAGGGAAATCTCCCGCAGTCCTTCTCATAGTCACCAATAGTGCCTGGAAGGAGGCTTAGTGGCAGCTGAGCTGTTTCTGCATCCCTACCTTCATCATCACCCAAAGCAGAAGGCAAACACAGATTGTCTGCACTGCACCACTAAAGTTGTGGAGATAGCCCTTTTTCTCTTTACCTGGGCAGAAAATACACCAATCTAAACAGGAAACTCCATGAACTGATTCACTGCTGTTACTGTCATTTCCCAGGTATGCTCAGCTGCTGACAGAAGAGAAATAGTTCATCTGGTGATTTTAGGCCCTTGGAGATCTCAGACATTAGTTGAGCAAAGATTTATGATAAGAGTTTGGATTGTCTAAGAAAGGCACTTGTAGATCAGCAAATTCTTTCAGGAAAGGGATGGAGCTAGATCAGTTTTACAAATGAGAAACGACCTCTTGGAGAGTTTTTGTAATATGGTATTGTTTGCATGGAATTTACATACAAAAAATTATATATAATCATAAATGTTGCAAGTTTACCCTTTCAATTCTACTGTGCTGCTAGAAATGTGAATTCAAGCTGCTTTTTAAAGAGGCCTTGAAAGATTTCAAAATTCATGATGCATTCCTGCAGCAATGCAGCTAAAATACACCACTTCAACTTCAGTGAAGTTATTCCATGTGTAAATGACTACACCTCAATGAGCTAAGTGGTCCACAATCCTGTCCAAGACTTCACTTGGTCTCCCCAGGAACTGTTGAGCATTTTCAACACAGAAACAAAGGCAGGAGTACATTCTTTAAAGCCAGGCAGACTTTGCAAGAGCCTCAAGCAGCAGGTGCCAGTGTTCACCACCATGCAAAACCACAATGTACATGTGTGCAAACAGCTGCCCTCCCTTTAACGTTGCACAAAACCTTGGACACCTCAGATGCTGGAACAGGAGCATGGCCAGCAGCAGATCCTGCTTCAGTAGCCAGAGCAGTGTTAGCTCACTGCAGCCTTGTAAGGGAATAGAGGAATTCCTTGGGCAAGCTGGGTAGCAGCATTTTCAGGCCTCTCAAAAAACCTGATTTACATGCAGCATGCTCTGAGCCTGACAAAGTGAGGAACAGCAGGCCCCAGCTGAAGTTAATGGTGTTATACCAGGGAATATCTTTCCCTGGACTCAGGAAGGTCCTCAGGCATCAATTCTGAAAAGAGCAGAGTATTCATTTAGTCATTTCAGGACGGTCCTCTCTCAGATTTGGCAGAGACAGCAGAGGTCCTGGAAGGCAGGGTAAATTCAGAATCATATGTAAAAATTAGAGAAATTGTCTGGGAAAAACTCCAAAGAGAATGTAATTCAATTACAATGTGAACAGAAATCTGCATTTGTCTGCGGAATCCTTCTGTAAGCAACCGAGTAGATAGGAATTCTGCCCAAAAAATTTGTATTCAAGGGTTACAGTAGGTCAGGAATTAAATGAATGTCACCTGTGACTTGCTTACAAGAACAAGACTAGCACAATCTGAAGGTGAGCTTGTAAGACAAAGTCACGTTTACAGCTCTGTTTAGTGTTGGCAGGGCTTTAGCTGGACAACCACAACTACCATGAGACATTTAAAAAAATTAGAAGAAATTCTCTTAAATGAGAAGTGTCTAAAAAGCATAACTTTTGAGGAAAATAATTATGGTTCAGCTTGAAAGAATAGACTGAAATGACAGTTTTTCTCAAATGCATGGAGAGTGGCAAAGAGGAAGAGAATAATATGCTCTGATCAATGCTGGGACAGGATGGCCTGAAAATGTAGCAAGGAAATTTCAGATACCTTTACAGACAGTAGAGCCTGTGTATGGGTTATGCTTGCTGTGGAGTCACCATCACCTGTGGTCTTAAAAGCAGACTGAGACAAGATAATTATAAAACTGATCCCACGTCAGGGTGAAGGATGGACTTCCAGTCAATGGGCTTTTAAAAGACCAGGCTGAGTCCTGACTTCTTTTGTTAACCCATGCTGACAATATTTTAAAATAATTTCAAGTTTTTCTTTCAGAATATACTGTTTTAAAGCAAAGCTGATGAGCAACACAGCACACGTATGGGAGTCTGACACCTTGGAGCAGATTTTCAGTAGATATCAAAGATTTTTCCCAGTTCTATTCCCACTGAACTCTTCAGAAACTTGTGATTCTCCTTACAGATTTCAGAGAAAAAGTTAATGCCTATATTCACCCCGAGAGAAGCAAGAGCTGGTAAGGATTCTAGAGGAGGTCTGGAAATTGGAAATCAATATTTTATTTTAAATTCTTGATTTCATGTCTCCTTCAATAAAGCCCAAAGGAAACTCGTGAACAGAAAACAAATTAGACAGAGGAAATAAACCTCCTTCTTTCTGGCTAATGACTTCTCTGACCAGGTCTGGAGAGGGATTGCTGGTGTAGCTGCCAGCAATTCCCACATCCTAGCCCCAGAAAATAGCTTTATTTTAAAGATATTTTAAGAAATTACAGGATTTGAACTCCAGATGAAAAGAAACATGCTCCCACTTGAATTTTCAGTTGCAATATATCTAGCAGTTCTTTTAGAGTGAGCTAAAAGGTAATATATTCAGTACCTAAAATACAGAGTCTGTGTCTCTTTTTGAATAGTTAATGATATTTTTTGACCTTTTCAATCATTTTGTATCCTGTGGGTCCTGGTCAGTTTCAATAACATCTCTAATCACAAAAAAACCCAAAAAAAACCCCAAAAATAAAAACCAAAAAAACAAAAAACAAAACCACACCTAAAACAAAACACCAAAGCAAACAAACAAAAACCAACCAAACAAACAAACAAAAAAAAACCACCAAAAAACCCCAAAAGAATATTTATTTTAACTGTAGATTTATTTTGCTCCTGGAATTTAGCCCTTCATTTCTAATTAATAGTGGGGAAAAAAGAAAGATAAGTTCTGTTTCTGAGATTTATCCTATATTAAAAGCACATCACCATTTCAGGTCTAGAAGACAAGACAGACCTATTTTGCCAATGCCTTTCCTCACGAAAGACTAAATTGACAGTTTGTTTAGTTCACACTCTAAAGGATAAATGCCTCCTTTTTCTGGTCTGAATTAACCACAAAGTGAAATTTCTGCTATTTTAGCATTGAAAACCATTGAGCTAAGTCCCGTGATTTTTTTATCAGAATATCATGCCCTAATATTTTGAGAACAGTAGACATTTGATTACTCAAATACACTCAGAGGTTGTATTTGTACATGCATGTATGCAAGCATGTATATTTACATAGAATTTTATGTAAAATTGTCCTTATACAAATCTAGATGCAGATACACATGAACAAATTACATTGTTTTAATACATACATACAGAGAATACATATGTTACTCGTTCACAATAAATTGTGCATTTCTTGTAAATGGAAATTCCTAAATATACAAATGATGTAAGAAGATGAAGAGGAGGTAAAAAAAGCGGTTTGGAAAAAAGTAAACTTTTCCCAATAAGGAATTTAATCTAATAGAAAGTTTCTGACTCTCACTATACAGAAGCAATAGGAAATAGTGCTAGTCAAGAGGAGAAAAAAAAGTTTTCTACTGACATAAAGTGTGATAATAAACCTTTACTCTCCCATTTCTGCCTATTCTATCCGCTGTCGGGGGGAAAACGCACTCAGTGCTTCTAGAGCACTTACAGGTTGTCACTCCAGACAGTCCTTTGCCAATTTGATGCTTTCGAAGGTCAGACTCTGGGATCTTTATGTGCAGTGAATAATAATATGAGCAAAAAAACCACTATTTTTTTCATGAAAATGTACTTTTTTTGGTCCTTATACCCAGTAAATAGATCCAAAACATGGAAGCTTGGTGTAGATATTTAGACTGCCTGGGATCAGCCCGTAGAGGGACAGCTGGAACTCTGAGCAGTCCTGGGTGGATTCCTGCAGGCCAAGACTGCTCTGGGGATCCTGTTGGGCAATAAGGACACACAGATCCCTTCCCAAGGCACTCCTAATACCACAGGGGCTCTTCAGTCAGTGTTAGAAACCCAACAGCCATGAGAGCAGTAATGACAGCAGAACTGGTGGCAGCACCATACCTTAGGCTACACCCCAAGTAAACAGATCTTAGTATTGCCCTTAGAAGTCGGAAAATACCTTTCTTCCCCGGTAGTGAAAGCCTTTTAATGCCCTTTATTTTGCTAATCACAAAGCATTAGCACCAAGTACACACAAGTCAGCTCTATCTCTTGGAGAAGGGTCTCGCTGTTTATAGCTGTAGGGAGTGATTTAGTGTTTCCTTACTGAGAACTGGTGTCATGCAGAAAATATGGCAGTGAGACATTCATGCCTTGATCTCCTTGAAAGGATATTTTTTTCCAAAATTCTACCAGGCAAACTGATTTGGTCATTGTTTTCCAGTGGGAGGACAAGTTCTTTATGATATAGTTGTTCCATACAACTCCAATCACTTCGGACTTGGAAAGCAGCTGTGCAGACCGTATTGTCTATGTGCCCTCCCAAATACCTCTTAAAAACAAGAACATTTCCCAACCATAAATAGTGAAACAAATTTACTCTTCTGAGTCCTTACAACCCATATAATTTCCCAAACCTTCTTATCTGAAGTTAGATATAAAAGTCCTGGGGAATGGTAAGTCACAAAGTTTCTCAAAGGTCACCTGCTGGCTTGTTGCTTTCTGAGCCACTGTGGGCAGATTCCAGCATCGGCTTTAGTAGAAATTACTTATAAAAACACAAGTGTTAAAAGATTATAGAGCAATAAATGGCTGTGTTTTTTCCAGGTAACTAGCAGTTTCAGCTAATCTTCTAGCAGGCACAGAAAACCTATGGTCAATTTACTCACATCACTCCTCTGCCTGCCAAGGCTTAAGAGCAAGGGAAGAAAATGAATAGACACAAGGCCATGTCACGTAATCATCACTTTTCTGCAGAATAAAATCCAGGCACTGGAGTAATTCAACCCTCATGACCTTGCTAGGACTGGAGATGTGCCAATCCCAAGAGAAGAAACTAGATATAAGACAAATAAACATAAGTAACAAGGACAATGACCATTAAAATGAGATTTCATATGCACAAAAGAGGCAATTGCCAGTCAGTTAGCAGGTATGGGATGGCAAGGATGAGAAATACAAAAACATATCCTGACAGAACTGCAGTTTTCAGTGTCCACTATTGCAGCATGACCCCAGGAAATACATGCAGTCCAAAACCATGGGGTGTTCAAGCTATGCCACCGCTGTGGATTTCTGTGATGCCTCAAGATAGGGTGGGATGGGTGGCTGGAATGCTTTATTTTCAGAGAGTAAAATGAAGACAGCTTCTAGGCTACTCTGCAATGAGAGTCATCTGCGAGCCAGTGAACAAGTCTAGCATGGGAGAGCCAAAAACATGGAGTTGAGGATTATATTCTCAATGAGTCCTCTGTGAAGCCAGAGCAGATGAGAACTGGGGTGAGGAGCACCAGCCATGGGGCATGTGCAGAGCTGAAAGGTGCACTGGTCCTGGTCCTCATGCCTCCTCCCATTGGGCCAGCACGGATTTACTTCCTGCAGGGGTCAGAGGCCAGGGCCCTGACTGGTCCATGAGCAGTGTTGGCTCCAGGGCTGCTGGGTCAAATTCTCTGTTCTATTTACAAATATTATATATGCCCAAAGAGACCATTTACTCCTGGGTTGTCTCATTCTGGCTCCATCCTAAGTGAGGAAAGTGCAGCACAAGCCCTGTACAAAGCTACCACACTGGCTGGCTATTGGATCTGGGAAATATCTGCATTAATGAAAAAAAATTAATGAAAACATGCATTATAGTAAAAAATCTTCTTTTTTTAAAAAATAATGAATCTAATACAAATCCAGGAACAAAGAGGGAAACAAAATACATTTCTTGTTTACCTACAATCTAATAAAGTTCATCTATGGCATTTAAGATACAGAAAATCAAACTCATTTGACCTTCTGCTGTAAGCCCAGAGCAGGTTCTCTGCTTCTCTCTCTCTTGGCTCTCCTGTGCCAAACAAGCTCTCTCAGACTCTCACTCCTAGCGGCTGTTCCAAAATTAATATCGAGCACTGATGACCAAGGGTTTATTGGGAAAAAATGGTGCAATGTAGGAAATGAGAGAAAATAATTTGGAGTTGTTTTTCTAGAAAGAGGATAATGTGAAAATAGGTGAAGTAGCTCTCCTGCTTTGGATCTTAGCCTGAGAGCTGACAGCAGATCTATTTTAAGACTTAAAAGTTCCTATCTTCAGGGATTTAAAACATTCATAGTAAGTTCTGCCTGAGGTGTGACTTTTTACAGATATTCATTTTGATAATATAATATCTTTCTAAAGAATTGTTAAGACAATTTTCAAGGCAGCTTTATAGCACTGCTGCATCAGATTAGAATAATATTATTTTTCTGCTACATACAAATTTTATATTCTGTAAGACTTTCGAAGTAGGGATAGGCCCTATTTGTTTGCCTATATTGGTTTGTCTATTGGGGGCTTTTGATTGGCTGATTGTTACTTGTTACAGGGTTGTTTTCCCTGGCTGGGAAAATAAAATAAACAAATACTGTAAGTCTGCTGTGTTTAGATGAAAGTGATTAATCATAGACATAGAAAACATGCAAAAGAAAAAAATTCACAAAGGGAAAAGTGAAATGGTGAAATCTCAGAAATTTTTTTGCATCCATTCTGGAACACAAGTCAAAGACTTGGAAAACATGGTCAGCCCAGGATCCCAAATAATTGCTTTGGTTAAATATAGGTAACACATTCAATTACTGATGCTTGTGTTTAAAGTTATCTATAATAACCAAAGACTTATAGAATAATGGAATATATTAGCTTTGAAGGAAGTGCAATAGATCATCTGGACCAGCCTCCTGGTCAAAATAGATCCAAACCCTGTTACGATGGCTCAAAATTTTGTCCACTCAGTTTTTCAAAATCTGAAAAGATTAAAACTACACAGTGTCTGTGAGCAGCCTGTGCCAGTGTTTGAACATGTCCAGTGCGAACATACTTTTCCTAATATCTGACCCAGCTTAACTGTTTTGCACCTTGTGTCAATGGCCTCTTATTCTCATCATATGATCAATATGTGTAATTGTAAATCTGAAATGATTTCCACAGCCTTTGAGTAGTTTTGCTGCCATCATAGTTCCACCTGACCTTCTGTTTTACGGGAAAGATTGTATGGGAATGCCCAATGCACTGTAAAAATCAGATAAGTTTGGTGTCTGTATGTCTAACAATATGTGCATATGTGTTATATAATATTTGTGTATGTACAATACATACGGATGTGTGGTATATACAAGCATATGAACACACGTGTATAAGGATAGTGCAAAGCCTGTGTGTTTGTGTCCATGAGAGGCTTTTGCCAGCACTGCTCAGTGAGATGAGAGCACAGGTTTGGCAGGACTGTGCACAGTCAGTCCCTCACCTGCTTTTTAAGCAAACCTAAGGCACTGCTGCCCCAAAGTGGTGAATCGCGTTCTAGCAAGTGCCTTGAAAATTGCAGGTCTAGAATTCATTGAATTTTTTCTCACTTTGATCCTTAAAGCTTTGCCACATTGATACAAGTGCAAACAGAGTTTTAATTTTCACTTCCGTTTCCCTGAACCTCAAATAATAGGGGTGCTATTAGACTAGACAGCTCCAAAAGAGACGTAATGTGCTTTTTGTTTGAGAAACCATACATAAAAAAAAATATTCTGCAGATCAATATAGTCACTTCTACACAGATCATTTAGAACATTTGTTAGAAATGGTGCCTTCCTTGTGATTTCCTTTGGTTTGGTCAACCAGCTTGCTCATGCCTGAAGAGACCTTGTGGAGGCATTAGCTCCACTCACACTGCAATTTCCCACAGGCCCATACAACCCAAAGCAAGTGTACTGAGAGGCTCTGGGCATCATTGCTACCCTGAGATGGCTGCAATTCTTGCACCTGTACAGTTGATAAGGCCTTACTGTATCCGATTTATGGGCTTTCAGACCAATCTAGGTGTCCTGAGTGAGATGTGTGAAGTCAAATGACAGTACTGTGGGCATTGCAACAGTGATCTCAGGCCAGGAGAACATCATATTCCTCTGTCAGGTCCATATGCACTTGAGGTAGGAATAATCTTGAACCAATTTTGAAGGTGCATATTGTGCATATTGTTAAGATATTTGCTTTATTGGAAAGAGAATGATACTTCATGAATTTACATACCCAGTTAAGGCATTTACAGGGTGGACTTAGCAGAAGGTAGAGTTTAATGGGACTACTGCAGACAGTGAATGTGCAGCAGGAGGGAATGTAGTCCTCATAAACTGAAGAAAATGTGATTGATATGCTTCTGGGCTATAGCAAATCTTCTCTTTGATCCAGACAGTAGTTACATTTATTTTGTATAGCACTACAAACAAAAAGCACTGTTGCAACTCAGCTAAGTAGATGAGAAGTTGTCAATGTTCTCTTTTGCATTTATCCACAGAGGGAAATAATTATGCGTTTAATTTTCCTGACATGTCTCATGGACCATAAACCTCAGGAGTTGCTAGAAGCTGTTTTTCAGACAGTCATGGCTACTTCAGTTATCTTGGGGTTTTTTTACAATTTTTGGGACTAGAAACAATAGTCACTGAACTTTGTCATTAGAGATTCCAGGCTGGTTCTTGCTGGGTTCTGGGAGCCTACCCACAGTCCTGCAGGGACTTAACTGTAACTCAAGCCCCATTGTTACAGCTCCCTCTTGTTCCCCCTAACCTACCAAGTTATACGAACTAAGAAACACCTGGGGTTTCATTTGAAGAGTAACTTCTCCATGTTGTTTTCACCTTTGCTATTAGACAGAATTTGCTTTAGACAAGCAACTACAGGTCTGTATCACACAGAACAGGGTGCATACAGATCTTTTTCAGTCCTGTTATAAAGTTAATTTAAATTGTTTAGGTGTACAGGAAGGAAAATTCACTCAAAGTCACTGGAAGGGATTAATTTGAGAATCTGCGAAGCATGGAGTAACAGCTCTTCTGCAATGTATCCTGTGAATGCAAACACAATTTACCGGCCAGAAATTCCAGGTTCCCTTTGCTATAGTCTATTAAAAAAGATGGATATCTAATACCATCTGTCATCTTCTGATCTGTATCTGGGGTCTGCAGGTACACAGAGACCTTTAGCTTTTGCTGCATCAACTGATGGTATTCATCCTGCATGGAGGATGACAAACTCTTGGCTAGGAGGTGTTGGCTATGCTAGAACACCACCATAAAATTTATAGATAATGAAAATGATTACTTGAAGTATATTTATTTTAGTTAAAGTTGAATTCCTGGCTAAACCAATAATGTAAACCAATAAATCTAAAAATAAATGGGTAATCTTCATAATTTACTTTTCAAAAGAAGTGTTATATAAAAGGAAGGGATAAGTAAGCAGAAAGAGTTTACTGGGAGGCATATATATGTCAACCTTGCACTTCCTAAGACTGCTTCCAAATTTTTCAAGTTTTTTTTACCAGAAGAACTGGAATTATTTGTACCAGAGCTACTGCAGTACACTGACTGCAATTTTGCAACATGAGTATAAAAGTAGAAATTTTTTTGTATAAAAAATCAACCAAAAGAAACACATACATTTGAAGCAATTTCAAGCAAGTCTGGCAACAGGAGCATCTGTTAAAAAGAATTTTAATTATTTTCAATTATGTGTAACTTTATTGACCTATCAAGCTCCTAAGACAACCCCTAAGGACCATAGCATGCCACCACCCTACGAGATGATGTTGGAGCAGGGAGGTGAGGATACCTCACAGGGATCATCAGCATGGATCCTGTCCCCAGTACAATCTCCTTCACATTAAATTTTGGCTCCTGATTAGAAAATTTACCTGCATTATATAAAAATATCTTGGTGTTTGCCTATTGTAACAATTGAATTTGGGGTTTAATGAAAAATATTTCTGTTAAGGTGTTAAATCTACTGGAACTAACGACTGGATTTTATAGTCTAAAGACAAGTGCTCTATGGGTTAATTTGTAATAATCACAAATTATTTAAAATCCAAGTCTTACAAAAGTCTTACTCTGTCTGAAGCTGTGAAAACATCTGCAGAGAAGACAGCATATTTTTATGTGCAAATGCCAGCAATTCTTGTTAGCTCAATCGTCCGTGGAGACCTTACCACTGACCTAATAAGGGATTTACACTTCCTCAAGATCTTGAACTACAATAGCTTGGGCCAAGATTGTGCCTCCATTTAAAGCAAATATGTACCTCTGAAACAACATTCAGAGTTTTCAGAGACTAGGAGGGGAGCCCAGATGGCTCACTGTAATGTGTGCTGTGGATATTTAACCAGAAGGGACAAAATTTGCAGACACATGCAATATTCATGAGTAAATACACTCTAACTTGCAACATAGAAGAACCATAGGCACTTTAGGAATGATTTTGTCTTTATATCTTCCCAGACTGATACTGAGAAATATTTATTGGCATAGTCAGGGCTGTTTTTTAAAGCTCTTGATGATACTAGGTCAGTAGCCTCCTGTAGGGTAAGAGAGAAACCTCTGCTGAAGGATTGCAGCCACTGATATTGCTGTACCAGGCAGTTTCATTTCCTCAGATGAAGTGTGATGTCCACTTCAGAGGGAGGTAACTCACAGAATTCTAAAATGATGCTGACAGATTCAAGCACAAGGCCATTTCTAGAAGAAACATTTTCTTCTGAGAACCAGAATCATCATGGCAGGAGAGACCATATCTGCTCTAGCACAGCCACATAAAGTAGTCTTTAATCTTTCACTGCCAACATGATTTATTAGCAACCTGATACTGCACCTTATCTTCTGCTCTCCAGAAAGACTTACCTATGATGTATGTATTCAGTACAATTCACTGCGTCACTGATATTTCTCCATTCAAAAATGAGGATGTTGTGACCCAGTTGCAGAGCCTCAGTTTACCAGTCGGAGATGGGGGGACTGAATAAATTGGGCTACAGACAGGACAGACTCAGTGAGTGTCTCAATTGGAACTTTTAGAACTGCAGTTCTAAAGAACAACCCCATAGCAGTGCCTTTTGTGGTGATGATATTAACTCATGAAATCCCTTGGGTTTTCTCTATTGAAGTTGATTACATCACTGGAGTTCTGGTAAAGTTACACAAAATCCTTGAAAACAAGAAAATACACCCTTTGAGAAAGAACTGAAGTTTTCTCCTTGATAATTCAAACTACTTATTTGAGCATGTTGACATCAATTAGTATCATTTTCTCCTGGCATAAATGAAGAAGCAGAAGAACAGAGACTTGAGCTGGTTTAACAAGAGTCATAGGAAAATACATTTATTTGTATTTGAGAATGAGTAGGTTTTGCCTACAAACAAAAAGTTTTCGGACTGGTTGTTACTTTATTTATGCCCTTTGCCCTATGCAAACTTATTAAAATATACTTGTTTATAAAGCACAATTAAATATCAAAATGGTATAAAAGTGTTCATATATAAAAGGGCATAAAAATACTGCTATTAGCATTGATAATTATTTATCTGCTGCATTTTTCTTTGCATAGAATATAAACTGATCTTCTTCAATTACTTTCATTGGAGTTCCTCTGATTAAAGGAGCAAAGTGTAAATGTCAAGGAGCTGAATCACGGAATATTCAAAAGCTTGAAACAAAGCCAAATGCTACTAAATGTGATTTCTTGGTGGACAGAGAAAGCACTGAAAATTTGTACTTTTTGATCCTTACTGCACTGTCATATGGTGACAAAACAGTGACAAGAACAGAAAGAGAAACAGGAAACTTCGCTTTTTGCAAAAATTAAAACAAGAGAACAAATGAAATATTTTGAGGTAACTCATGTAACCCATGCACCAGGGAAGAACAGTGAATGGGATTCCCTGGCCTTCTAAGAGCATGGAACTTAAGGTGCACACCTCAGCCTTGATTAACTTCTCTTTAGATATGAGCTTCTGACACACAAGTGGTTTTCCAAGCACAAACTTTGTGAATTCTATTTTCCACAAGCCAAATTAAAATTTAAGCAAGAACATAAGTGCTTAGATAGATTATTCACACCAGGCAGTTTCTAACAAATTTTAAAAAGCATTAAATATTTACATGAAAAACTAGCAATTTACACTATAAGGACAATTTCTTCTGTTCTGCAAGTGAGTACATTTTCAGATTATGTGGTTTGTAATGTATTAAATATAATGTTCAGATACAAATTTCAAGCCTGAGGGAATTCTCTAAGAAGCGAATGCAAGATTTTGTTGTACTAAGCTGCATTTTGGGACACAGCAGTCATGAGAACATGTTCTTAGTAAATTACATGACACAGCTGCTATAGCTGAAGTACTGCCAAGATCAAGCAATGTATTTTAAGCTTTGGAAACATATTATTTAAAAATACATGCTCACCCCAATGTACTAAAAGGTGGGATATAGACTTCTCTTTATCATAAAGGTCCTGGTTTGTCAACTAGAATTTAGTTGCCATGTGCTCTGTAAGTTTTTGTCATGTTTGTGATAGATTTGGTTAATATGTGGCTTTGTTTATGCCTGCCCACAGTAACACTAATAATGAAGAAAAAAAATTAAATATTGGTGCAGAGTAGGGAAGAGCCCTATTCATCTACCAACCCTGGGGGTGGGCTGGATTCTTCAGAAGGCAAGCTAGATCCTGCCCCTCTCTGACTGTCCTCAGCAGTTCAAGCACTACCAAGGAGATGGTCATTTGTGATGGTTCATGGCCTTGCAGTGTTCATGAGCTGCAGTGCTGATTTCTGACAAGCTGGGACTTCCCACACTTCACCAGAAATGTTCCTAACAGCTACAGTGGTTTCTCCAGAGTAACAGGAGATAAACTGTCACTTTTACTACATGACTCACCTGGGATTCTTGTCTACCTTAAGATGACACAAAATCATGCCTGAAATCTACTCCATCCACTGAATACAAAGAAAGACTAGACGAGCTCAGTTGCATAAGTCTTCACAGCTGTCATTTAATATCAGAGAAATCTGTAGATGCCACTTCTAAAACCCAGAGCACTCACTGGCTTGGCCTGTCAGTGCTGTAAAATATGGTGTAAGGCTACAGATTTTTACCTGGAATGTCAGAATTTGCATTTGAAATCCTGTAGTTTTTCCTCAGCATCTGTTACTGTAAATCTTGGGTACTTTAGGCTTGCAATGCATGATTAGTCTCTAATAAAATTTCCAGTCCTTCTTCTTCTCAGTATTTAGATGTGATTCTGTTTCATCCAGAATAGTGTGAGAAAACCTTGGACAGACATTGATTTGGGGATTTTCTTACTTCATTGTCTTCTCTTCAGAAGCTCTCAAGTCCTTCTATACCTTTTAGTGAAAAACATTTGGGTGGACAGAAAGGGGATTCTCTAAGGGATGATGAAATCTACTCACCATATTTCATAATTCAAATTTAAGAAATACTCAGGGGAAAAGACATATATAAAGGCAGCAATACCTCACAGCAGGTCTGGTTTAGATGTGGAGGCTGCTGCTACAGAAATGGAATTGCTGAGCTCAAGTAATTAACAAGGTTTAAAGAAACAATTAAGTAGGAAACAAGACTATCTTGTTATCCTAATAATTCACAAAAAATCTAGAAATACTTCCTCATCAAATTATTGTTTTATTAGAAATCAAAAGGAGAACCACGTAAGGTGAAAATTATCTGTTAATGCAGATGTTCTGAAACATCTGGCATCAGACACAGTCACAGGAGGCAAAATACTTGGCCTTGAGTCTAATTACGTATGAAAAGACCCTTGTTCCTTCTTTGAAATCTTTTTTTAATATTAGTGTTTTTAGCAATTTGAAGTTTTTTACTGTATCAGTCTTCAAAACAGGAGCAGACAAAGGTTCCCAGTGAAACACCAAAATGTTCATACAACGGATCACAAAGGCATTTTTAGTCTGGTACATTTAAATTTTTTTAATCAGGGTAATATATTTGGTATTGTGCTCATTTTAAATACTACATTGCTTGTCACACTACATTTGGCAATAGACCTCTTCAAATATATTTAACAAATTTTTCCATGAGTAATAACTACATATAAAATATCTTCAATGATTAAAAAAATCCATATATATTTTCTTAATGAAATACAATATATACATTACGATCTTATAGTTTTAAGGTACATCAAATTCTGGGTTTAAACAAATTCACAGTGTACATATTACCTCTGTAATAAAAATCTTCACTTTAGAAGTGCCTAGATCTCAAACTGTGTATATGTATTTTCTTTCAATGGGTTTATGGAGACTGAGGGATTACCATCAATGAGTACTACAGCAGATCCAAATTGTGTATTACAATGATCAAAAATTAAGACTTCTGATTACTGAAAGTGAACACTGACTGTCCCGGTTACCTCAGATTCTGACCAACAGATTTTCTGATGAGCTTCTCTCAGATGGAAGATGAGCAGCACAGCCTCTGACGCAGCCATTCAGTGGAGCTGAATGAACTGCCACTATTTCAGAAAACCAGGCCCAAAACACTCAGGTGGAACTCCAATTCAGAGTCTACTACTGGCCAAGAGAGATGGCCAGGAACCATCCCGGAGCCAAAATGCAGTGAAGTTACTGTCACGCTGCCTTCCAGCCTGAGGTCACACCAACTGCCTTTGCTCTACAACCTTTGAATCCTCACTTTCTTTCTTCTCCCTCAGAGGAAGAAACCTTCAAAGTTTCTAAACCCTGAGTTCATTACACCTGAGACCCACAGGACACCCTTTGCCTCCCCAGACTCCATTTGTGGCTAAACTTTCATTTAGCCAAGCACTTCCTCCAAAGCATGACAAACACTCCTGGGGCAGGCTGACCTCAGTCCCTGACCTCCACCTGTCTCCAAGTGATTTCAAAACCCATTCTAATATGTGGTTTTTGTCCCTGAAAAGACACAGTGATTCCATCAACATTTTTTTAAAAAGAACTATCAATAAATCTAGCTGGAAACTAATCTAGATCCATTAAAAATAATCTCCAGCCTAAAACGGAGAGGCAGAAACATTCTAATACATTCCACAGTAAATAAGTTTCACAAAGCTGATTTTAAAGCAATTGCTGACAAGCTTTTTTAAGTCTTGTTTCATAAAAGTCTTTTACAGGTGTGTTATACACCTTGATGCCATGTTATGATTTTTCACAGCCCTTTCACTTAAAGCCCTTTCACTTTCACTTAAAGAGAAACAGAGATGCCCAATGTAATGTATAACACTACCAGAATTAGTGACTGTCCAAACAGAGAAACACAAATTACTGTACTAACCAAGGGGAAAATTACATGGAATTTATGCTGCTTCTGTCTGGAAAGACAGAAACCAGCTGACTGTCCTGTATGGACATTGTTACACAACAAACAGCCAGACAAAGAATGGGATACCTCATCTGCAGTTTAACAGAAAGAGACTTTTAACTATTGCACTGGGCAGGGTGAAAGTGCTGGAGCTTTCATTACCATATGGAGTGAAGATTCTTCATTAAAAGAGTCCTAAAGAACATAGCACAAGAGCTGAGCTTTCACTGGTGAAAAAAAGGACAAGGGATGCAAATCCATAGAAGAAGAGATTTTGTGATTTTTTTGCAACAAGATTGTTTTGTTTGCTATCTATATGTATGAAGAAAATTTAATCATTTAAACAGGTTTAACGTAGAGAAACATGGTCCCCCATGCATGACATTCCCAGAATTCAAAGAGAGGTTTGCACCTAACATTTTAAGACCTTCTACTTCAAATGAAAATGTTACAGTCAAACCCCTAACCTGCAGTTTGGGAGGTTCAGTTCAAGACATAAATGCTGGAGAACTTGGGAATCCTGAAACAGATTGCTACATCAAGGGTTAATTATTTTGGATTAAAGAAGGTTTTCTTCCAGCCTCCTAGCCTCAGAAACAGCTTTTCAATAAACTTGGTGAAAAATATTTCTTTCTTAATGCACTAACTCCCATTGGAACCTAGGTATCTTGCAGAACACAGTGCTGTCCTGATATCTACCTCCACATGGAAACGTTCATAGGTTTATTTCAATATCTTACATATTTTTAAGAAAGGCAGTTAGCTTTTTTTGGTTTTGTGGTTTTGTTTTGTCTGGTGTTTTTTTTTTTGTTTNCCTGGATTTTTCTCTTTTGCTTCACTAAAATATATGTAAGAATGCTTACAAAAGGAAATTTGCAAAAAATAAACAGTTAACATAAGAAAAGTTTAGATCTATGCTTTGAATATTTCTTCACTGGGCTTATCAAGTTTCCACTGGAATTCTAAAAGAGGTAAATGGAGTATTTAAATTATCTCAAATCAACTATTCTTCAGCAGCTAAAGAATAATCATCTTTACTGAAGTGGTATGGCCTCCCTACTGTAGACCCAGAAGATTTTCCACTGCGTTTTTTCAATAAAGAATTGGAATGATTTAATTTCTCAACCTTTTTTAGAAATGTGAGTTAGACTTGAGGAGAACAAAAATATGGCTTTAAGTGAATTGTTAACATTCTGTTGCATATGTCATATTTCTGTTATCTCTTGCTTTCTTCTTCCTTAGAGTCAAGTGACAGTTTTTCCCCAAGTTTCCTTATAAGTTCTGCCAGATCTTCAGTATTCTGAGATTTTTCCTCAAGGAGTTCATACCGGAGACTTGAGATGTCCTGTTTAATTTCCTTCAACTCACCTGTAACAGATTTTAAAAGAACACAATATTAAGAAACAAATGAAAAAACCAGTCAAGTATCCAAATATCTCATGATTATCACGGTTTTTTTTTCTGTATTTCTTTGTTGAAACAGAAGAAGTAGATATTCTGCTGCCCATTGGTGAATCACAGGATAGTCTGAGTTGGAAGGGATCCACAATGACCACTGAGTCCATCTTTTAAGTGAATGGCCCACACAGGGATTAAACACAAAATCTTGATGTTATTAGCAGCATGCTCTGACCAGCTGAGCTAACCTCAGTGGAACGGTGTCTTGGAGATAGGAATATGAAGAGGCAGCTCAGGAACCAAACAAATCTAAAGGCAAAAGTGTGGCAGACCATGAGTTCACAAAACTCCCATGATCTATTGGATGGAAGATGCTGTTCTGCTGCAAGAGAGATCACAGAATCATAGTCACAGAATCATTTAGGTTGGAAAAGACCTCTAAGATCACTGAATCCAATCATTAATCCAGCACTGCCCAGCCCACCAGATCATTAAAGAACTAGGTGATCTTTAAGGGCCCTTCCAAACCAAACTATTCTATGATTCTTTTATTACTAGACATAGCAACAGGTTTTAAAGCTTGTCAGATAAGTGAGAAGTTTCTGATGGGAGTGAAGAGACAGAAATCCCATCTCCTCTTCAATAGCATGTTAATTTTACCTCTTGTACTTGTGAACATGTCAAGTGGATTAAAACTTTTGGAAATATGTAACCACTTTAGCTTGTTTTGATTCTCTGATGAAACATACAATTCATCAACATACTCACCTTCATTGACTTCATCACTTTCCTTGTCTATCTGAGCTTTCAACACGTATCTTTTAATAAGACGCTTCATTATTTTCTGCAGAGAAGAAAGAAAGAAAGACAGAAAGGAAAAAAGTTTTCTTAGTTGGACTAGTATTGTTATGACATTTCAAAGTAAGAGCTCTTGTCCTGGTCTAGCTGGGACAAAGTTCATTTTCCTTTTAGTAGCTGGTACAGTGTGAGTTTTCAGTGTAGTATGAGAATAGTGTTGATAACACACTGGTGTTTTAGTTGTTGCTGAGCAGTGATTACCCAATGGTGAAGACTTTTCAATGCCTCATGCTCTGCCACTGAGCAGGTGCACAGGAAAATGGGAGGGAGAATGGTTGGGACAGCTGAATCAAGCTGGCCAGAGGAATATTTCATACCACAGAGCATCATGTTCTGTATAAAAACTGGGGAAGGCTTGGTCTTGAGGGTTGATCACTGCTCCGCTATCTCTCCCTTTCATTACTACTGCTACTACCACTACTACTAATTTTTTTCTTTATTTAAATTAGTGAAGTAGTATTCACTCACAAGTTCTACTTTTTATGATTCTCCTCCTCCCATGCAGTTGGAAGGGGCAGTGTGAGGACACTGAGTAAGCAACTGTGTGGTACAGTTGGGGCTGACAGCTGGGGTTAAATTATGACACCTTTGTTACCTTCTGCTGCATTCAGATACTTCAGTGTAGGACTTGACAACTTAAAGAAATTGAATGTAAAAATCTCTGCTTTCATCAACAGGTGATATTTAACCTTTATGATTCTGCATATACATATATATATATATGTATACTTGAAAACTAGAGAACTAAAGACAATCCTATGAATGCCCATAAGAACTATTAATACAGCTGCACCTTTGATCTCTAAGTAGATGAAGCCATCTGGCCTTTATTGCTACCCAAAGATGATAATGACCCTGCTTAGCAGTGCTAATTGCTAATCTCTTTTGTTGTCAGTTTATTTGAACCTACTTTGATATATTTGCTAAGTTATGTTTCCCCAGTGTAGGGCTTGCTTAGAGAAAATGGGACCCAAAATTCTAAGTCATTTAAGTATTTCAGCTGGGACTCATCTAACCAAAGACAGATGTTTTCTAACGTAAATATCCATATCTGTCACCTTTATTTCCTTCTACGGATAAAATGAGCAAACCTGAGAGCACAGTTCGTCTGAGACAACTAAAACTGATCAAATAGCTCATACCATGAGAATGGCCAACCTCTCTGCCAATAATAAGGGGAAATTAGGCCATTTCTTGTAAATTTTACCTTTCCAGGAATAAATTAATTTTGGCCCTGATTCTCCCATTAGCTCAAATTACTTAAAAAAGAACAAGGTATCCAAGTACATTTTAGGATATGTATTTCTGCCTTGGGACTTAATATTTTCATAGGGTGTAGTTCATAACAACACAATACTTTTTCTTTTCCATTTTCAGATATAAAACATTCATAGATTTATATGTCTGCTTTTGTCTCCACAATAATAGAGCTGACCAGAGCTGGTTTTGAGGTGAGTCATCCAGGATTAGTGGTCCCAGGCCATCACTACAGTCACAGTTGCAAGGTCAGCAGCTGCACTGTTTATTATAATAATCCAAGAATGTTTCAAATACAAAGCCACACTAAATGTTTATAGGGTAGATTTTTAATCTTAGTATCCATCCCTGCATCATAATGAAATTGGCTGTGAAAAAGTCAGGGAGTTTTTGGAACAGACTTGTGTAGACACTGTGCTACATAAAAGTGGAGTGGAGCTAGCCTGCCCCAGGGAAAATCTCTTTTTCTGTCTTATGGTCAATAAAGTACACTTGTTTTCTGTACCCTTTTTCATTCAGATTGTCTTTTTATATTGCCCAGGCAGCTCTTGTTTCTTCCTTTCCACCCACTTCATAGTATTACAAGAAGGAAAGAAGCAGTCTCTGGACCAGAATAACTGAGATTTATGTGGACTCTGCTGGGTCTCTTTATACTTAACTGCACAAAAACTCATTGCAGTTGTTTAGGAGGCAAAGGAAAAACAGATTGCATTGATAGGATAAAGGCTGACAGATACTTGCAGTGCTTGAGGCATTTGTATGTAGAGGTGGACCACAATAACTGATCTGCTTCAGCAAATGGAATGGGAAGATTCTGGGTTTATTTTTGGTTCTCTCAATTCACATTGTGCAGCTGAGGACTCAAGTCTAAAATTAAAAGCATTTTTCTATAGCACATTAAAATATTGAACTATAAGGGTACTATTTAAGAAACAAAGAGAAGAGAAAAACACCTTCAAATTGTACTGCAAATATCTAAACCATTTCATTTATTTCTGATATATACAAGGTCTGTGGATTTATTCTTGACTCATGTTGTTTACCATAAATTCAAAACTGTCCTCATGCTATCAGTCTGCCAGTTCTACTACTTCATGATTTTATTTAAAAATAAACTGGTTTTTTTACCTGGTATTGTCTTGGAGGATTGTTTAAACTGTTTAAGTGGATTTCATCTGAGCTTCTTATACTTGATTGCTTCCTTTGACCAAGCTGAAATGGAAACATTGTTTATAGTACAAAATAAATAAAAGATAAATATGTATATCTCATGTATATATCCCATGACAGAAACCTAAGGCATCACAAAATGGTGAACTGGGACTCAGGCTGAATGACTGGGCTGCAGAAAGAGTGAGCAGGAACTGTAAAAACAAATGGTATTACTTTAGCTAAAGAGCGGGGCCAGTTCGACAAGTAGTAGTGCAAGAAATATACATCACGATGGGTCTGGATGAGGAATAAGTGGGACTGTCACTAAAAATTCAGTTCCCTGAAATTATACAAGTCTAACAAAATTTTTAGTGTTTCGAAGGACAGGACTATCAGTGCAGTGTCTCAAATCTTATGGGATCATTTTGTGTTTCCATTGAACCTCTCTATGTTGTGACCTAATACATCGAGCATCTACTGATAAGCACATTGGGGCACTTAAAGCCTGTTAAAAACTCTGTGGGATATGCTGGGATATAATTTCTTGGGGACAAAAATAGGGCAGGATTCGATGCTTATGCAGCTGTATGCTGGGAATAACTTAAATACCATTAGATTTTGTTTAACATTCCATAGAATCATAGAATGGTCTGTGTTGGAAAGGCCATCTAAAAACAGGCAGTCCAATGCCCCTGCCATTGGCAGGGAAACCTTGTATAAAATCAGGCTTGTATTTTGATACAAAAATGATTACATCGATTGGTAAAATGTATTCATTAGCAATTAATATAAAGTGTATACTGAACTTAAGAATTTGTTTGTTCTTTAGAAAGATTCACAAATCTCTCTGCCCGTACTTTTAAAAAAACATTATTTATCTATTCAGACTATGTTTATTTGACTAATAAAAATTAATTATAAAAGATCAAAAATAAAACATATAACCCAATTAATATTTCTCTTATACATTAATCTACATGTGGATGGAAATTAACGATGTATAAAAAGAGCAAGTTACTATTTTTTTGGGCTTGAATAAAGCTACTTCAGATATTTTGAATATATATTAGAAAACATAATCTTATCAAAATGTTTTAACTTAAACTAGGTATTGGATTTATAATAAAAAATAATGGCTAGTGAGTTTTAATCACTATGTAATCACTATGCTTTTCAGGATTTTAGAACTAATTATACGCTCTCTTGGTCCTCATCTATAATACTGGGTTAAAAGAGGAAAACAGTCTTCCTGCTATTTCAGCTTCCGGATTTTTCATGCATCATTTTTAGGAATAACATAGCAGAATAGGAATAAGACTATACTTCCTCTGCAGCAGCAGAGGAAAGTTGCCTTGGGTATTTATTACATATTTTATTACATATTTTAAAAGAAATGTGTCATGCTAGTTACCAGTGTCAAACTTATGTTACATCAGTTCATCTCAAAAGTTAATCCATTGCTTAATTACAATTTTTCACTTAAAATAGCAAAATTGGTAATAGGTAGGTGGTGAGATATGACACTGCCAACTTGTAAAACCAGGCTCACTGTAACGCCTATATCTTAACCTTCAGCCTCCAGCACATTTTTAAGATCATAATTCACTTTTAATTAGCTACAGAGTGCACCTTGAAAATTGGCAGGTAAATCTGAAGTGTGTAACTTCATCAGATCTTCTTATGGGTACCAGTAACAGGACACAAGAACCACTGTAAATTGCTGAATGACCACTTGGTGGCAGAGACTGCCAAGATTTCATTGTAACATCTAATAACATTTTTAAACTCTCTTTAAGCTTCCTGCCTATGACTTTTTTCTTTCTCCAGAATTACTGCTAGAGTACACTCAGCCTGTCACATTGATGACTGACCTGGAATTCGTGTTTTTAAGTTAACATTTACTGAACATGAATAACCAGAGGGGAAATTATGTAAATTAAATAAAACAATTATATAAATCCCAACAAAAATAACACTTCTCCTGGAGTGCTGGGTGAAATTTGAAATGCAGGATATATGGATCATTGCTCTTTGAAAACATCTTCATCTTTAAACTTGCCTCTCATTTTGTTAGTCTCTTGTATTACTTAAAATTCAATGCAATCAGAATAATAACAAAATTATTGTAGCTGTTTTGTTTAGCACTTTATTAATATCTTAAATCAGAATCTGCTGTCATCTTGCAATTCCAAAAAAATGTACTTTTTGTATCAGAAGAGAGAGTTCCCAGAAAGTGACTCTGTTTGTGCTCCTATAACCAGATACCACTTGAAAAAATTTGAGCAACACTGTTTTACATTAGGAAAGTTAAAGTTAACGTATTTTTCTTGTTTGATTGAGGGCTTAAAGCTACTTCAATCAATCGTTGTGCTTTCCTTCTTTTCTGAAGGGCCATGTTCAAAGAATAAAATTTACATATATCATCTCTCACTGCGGATTTTTAGCTCAGGAAGAGGAACAAGTTCTGTGACACTTGAGCAATAAACTTCCTCAATCCCAACACAATTTTTAAATTTAGAAGTCAAAGTAAATTTTCTTTAAAACTCTGCTTTTTCTTCATTTCTTTCTCCCTTTTATTGGTTTGAGTTTCTCACACACTTGATGTTTAAAATGACAATTCTAGCCTGAAACAAGACATTTATAGATTTTAATCAACAGCCTGAAAGAAAATATCTTCACAGTCTTTAGTATTGTATTTAGATATGTCTCAGGAAATTAATTTCTGGTTTACTACACTTTGAACACAGCTATGTAAATTACTTGCTGTTTAGCAATGACAGCATCTGGCTTCATTTTCTGCTAGCAATAATCAGGGCAGAGCTGGATCTAGGAGTAGAATTTCCTTCCTTCTCACCCTAATGTTTGTCTTCACAATTACTCTGCTGCTGCTTTTGCACTGAGAAGATGCAGGCCCTGCAGCGGAACAACCCACAGGCTGGATGTGAATCAGTAAACTCAAGTGTGTGTTAACATTACTGGGCACTGCAATGCAAAGTCTTCCATCAGTAAAATTTACTGTCCTCCCAGGCAGGACTTGCACCAGAACACCCTTCCTCTATCTTCCTAGGCACAGTTTGGCTACTGGAATGGTTTGGGGACAAGAGGTTTCCTACTTTCTGAGGAAAACTACCTGAATAGGGGCAAACCATTCCTGACTTGGCCTCAATACCCAGATAAGCTACCCACATTTTACTAGCACAAACACAGCCATCAAGTCTCCGGTCTGGTCCCACCAAATCTTTCCTTATCTTTCCACAGCTCATTTTATTTATAGTAGCTCCCTGCACAGGTAGCTCCTTGCTCAGCAGTCACAGCAGCATCAACCCACTCAGCACTAAATGAATTGAAAGACAAAATCCCAAAAGCCTGAGAGTGCCTTTGAGAAGATGCCGTGACAGCCTCAACAATAATGAACCGTCAACAGTGGATCAAAAGGCAACACAAAGCCACTTCAGCTACTTCTTGGAAGCACGCAGGATAGCAACAACTCATAAGATTCAAATAAAGTCAGCTCCACAGCATGTAGCAGCCCAAAAGTGAAAATGTAATCACCTGCCAGTATCTGCAGCAAGACCTGGGAAATGAATAAATACGACTCAGATGCTTTATGTTTTTGAATGTAAAAGTTTTAGTTTGTTTTTTTTTTTAAATTTGATTTGCAGTTTTATAGCTGCTTTGGCTGGGGAGTAAGCACAACTTATTTAGGATTAGTTGTACTAAAATCTGTGCTGAGTGTAAAGCATTAATATTTGAAGACTTAAAATTAATTCAGGGTTAGGAAAAAAATCTGATAAACAATGTTTGCATCCCTTCAGCTCTCTTTCAGAGGGACTGCTGTAAAAGCTGACAAACCTCCTGCTGTTTTATGAAGAGCTGGTAATTATCACACTTTGCACCTTTCTGGAAACATACTAGAAAACATTAATTGCTAGGTTTGAATGGAATGATAAAAATACATCTTTACTTAGGCTGTACAAATGGGACTTGTAAGAGTCCCTGTTTTATGGGAACATAAATTTCATGCTAAAAAGTCATTAAAACAAGCTTGTAACCTACTTATGTGCTTTTCAAATGCACAGAGTAAGTGAATTAGGAAAAGAACCATTTGTTGTTTTCCACCACCACTTAATTTTAAGTTTATATGCATCTCCTCAAATGCACAAGATTTTAGTGATGACATTATCACTCACAGAGGTTTTAAAATCAGGTTGCATCAGGTTGATGATAAGTTTTGCAAACGTCAGATTCATTAAAAACCTGAGTTAATGCAGTGTCATTTCTGTCAGGTCCTAAATACATTAGGATTAAATTCCCCAAATAAAATGAGGTGAGATCTGTGAAACACCAGGAAATTTACTGGTAATAGAGATGAGACATTTGAACTTAAAAAATTTTTACTTTGCTGACAGTATTTGTAATACCTGTATTTGTTTACATAAACTTTATAAACTTACCCGGAGGTACAGGATTTTTCCCTAAAACTATATTTTTACCTTCTAGGATTGTAAGCATTTTTTCTCTTTTATTCTTCAACATAATAGTAAGTGTGAAAAATGTGCTGGTCACATTGGTGACAGAGAACTGACAGATGCATGTAAATTCTTTACTGGTCCCCAGTCTAATGACTAATGGCTCTTGATTACAGACTCAAGAACTCATAACTTGGGACAGGCTTCTGCTCAGACCCCTGCCACATTTAACAAAGCTCCTTCCACACTTAAATTTCCATTGAAGAAAATTTTGTTTTGCCACCATGACAAATCCTTTCTTTTTCTGTGTGTGTTAGCATATGCTCACCTTTCCTCTCACTACATCTGATCAGCTGCCTTTCACAACTCTTCTTCCCCGACATGTTACAATAGTGCTAGAATAGTGCCAGTTTTTACATTTCCAGCACCACCTAACATTCCATGTTCATCTAAAGTAATTGATTTGATTTATACCAAGACAGTGCAGGAAAAAAATACATTGACTACAAACTCTTTAAGAAAGACCAATGAATCAACTCAAGTGCTTTTTACTGAAGCTATGTAAGTAAAACAGGTAACAAAATATTTTACAATAAAAGCAAGGGGCATTTTCAGTGGAAACAGAGACAGGCTACCAAGGGAGAATTTAGAAACTGCCCAGATGTGAGGGTGGCATTAGAAAAGACAAAGCTTGTCTTGAGCTGACATTTGCAAAGGCAATAGGAACTTCTATTGCTACAACAGCAAGTAAGGCAGAACAAGGAAAAGGCAGCCTATTGCACAGTGGGGAAACTGATTTAAGTGACAGCTGGATGAAGGTAAGAATGAGGGACTTGATGTCTTTTTTTTTTGCCTCAGGCTTCATCAACAGTCTCTCAGGCCTCTGTGCTTAGTAAAGGAATTCAAGCAGACAGCAAGAACTTGACCCAGGCAAGTCCACAGGAAGGTACATCTCAGAGAGCAGATGCGCCCCTTGCAAATATGCCGTCATCTCTGAAAGACCATGGGTATTGGGAGAGGTCCCCAAAAGCTGAAGGAAGGCAAATGTCAGATCCCTCTTCATAAAAGGTCAAAATTATGATCCAAGCAACCTTGGGCTACTCAACCTCCCTTCAGTGACTGGCAAAATAAAGGAATGAAAAATGAAACTTCTTGGAGCACAAGCAAGAACAGATCGTGACTGGAAAAAGCAGGTGTGCATTTATGAGAAGTAAAATCTGTCTGACCATCTAGATGGCATTCTGAGATAAAATGACTTGCAGATAAGGGGAAAGCAGGAGACATCATTGGACCTGAACTTTAGCAGGGATTTGAACTATTCTATTCTATTCTATTCTATTCTATTCTATTCTATTCTATTCTATTCTATTCTATTCTATTCTATTCTATTCTCCCAACATCAGTGACTGACTTCAGTATGAATTAAGTATGTTAGGAAATTCATGAGTAAAGCAGGGCAATAACAAAAGTGAAGTTAAAATTGGCTTTATATTCTAAAATTAGCAGTCAGTATATACAAGATAAAATTACCTTGTTCACCTCTGCATCTTCCTGAAAGCTTTTCTTTTGGCACAAAAATGGTTTAGAAATACATTTTTTTATTCTGATTAGGAGGTACAGCAACGATTTTGGGCTTGGCACTAAGTTGAAGGGTACTGGAAGAGTTCTCCCTTCTTCAAAGTAAGAAAACCAAAGTTTAGCCCTTGCAAATTTCCATTCTACATCAGCATCATCCTGTAAAACAGAGACACAGCAGTTAAGACACTGTTAATGCCACTTTGATGACTGAAGATGCTCTATCTAAATTTTATGTCTATTTTAAGTGTAATTGGCTGAAGTAAATCTCAAACAGATCAAGATCTATGAAAACCAAAATTTCAATAAATGGAGTTGGTTTTATTAATCCATTTAAAATACAGCAATTGCAGAAGAACAGAATGGATTTAATTTAAACATTGTTTATTCCAGAGTGAGTGTCACTAGTCTGCAATACAGGATCACAACGTCAGACTCTATTGCTAGTCTACAGACTCTATTACTCTAAACATGAAGTTAAAAAAGAAGAGGTGATTCATACCTAACTCCTTCAATTTGCTGGAATATATGATAAACCAGATATACTATCATCACCATGGTTTATGTTTATCATTTATGATCACCGAAACACTCACATTATTTCTCCCTGTAAAGTTTAAGAGGGTTTTCTGCAGAAAGAACTGACATCAGTTTGAGGTCATGACTCTATATCGCTGTACCTATTTCTAGAAGCTGTTTTGTAGAGTCACTGTATTTTAATCCTCCAAACATGACAGATTTGCTCTGTGGCCTCCTGATTCAGAAGAATGTGAATGTCCCTAGACAATATGTTGCTCTTGCTCTACCTTGACAATGCTATGGCCTCCAACCAGAGCCAAGAATGAGGGACCAAAGTGGAGTCAAACCTGAGTTTGCTGCTCTGGCAAGAGCATAGGAAAGTTTGGGATGGCACAGATCCTGGAGATCTGCTTACTTTCTTCCTAAACAGTGATAATGATTTAGCTCTCTGTTTTCCATGGAATGCAAAAGGTCATGCTAGATTTCAGCAGCCCTGCTGATTACTTGGCCAAGCAAAGTTTTGTTCACTGAATAGGTCTAGAGTAACCCCAGAGTAACCCTTGTTTTAATGAAAGAGGAACACAGCATGTGGGAAACCTGCCTGCAAGGTCAAGGCACAGGAAAGAGAGCATCCTTGCAGCAAGAAAGACACTTCTCAAGTAATTACAAATGAGGCAATTTAAAGATTCACAAAGTCACACCAGGTAGCCTATACTCTTTGGGAACATAACACAGTTCACCAGCAGTTTCTTATTCCAGTCTGGTTCTTACTATTGCATGCACATGCTACCAAGTAATTGCCAGATATTTTTTAATAAAAATGAAGAGTGGAATTAATATGTTCTTCTAAAATATTCCAAAAGCTTATGTGGTACTTGTCTTAGATCAGATGCAAATAAGAAAATTTTCCAGGAGCCTAAGACAATTAGTTGTAACAGCAAATTGGGTGATATTTCATCATAAATGGACTTTTTACCTCAATTTCCTGGAATGAACTGTTGATCATTGCGATAAGCATGTTCAGTAAGACGATGACCATGGTAACATTATAGACTCCATACAGAACATAACCAATATTTTCAATAAATTTGTGTTTATAATTGATAACAACTGATTTAACTTCTGAGAGTCCAAATATAGCCCAGAACAATGTTTTGAAACTTTCTTCAACACTAAAAGGAGAAATTGGACACAAGCATATGTTATTGAAGAAAAGCTGTATATTCTTATTGTAGAAACTGCCAGTTATCATTTTTATACAGTGTACAATATTTTCCATTATCATAATGTTGAAGTCCACCTCCTGCATGAAAGTAGACTGTCTAATTTCATAGGTACAGGCTGCTGCATGACACAAGATTCCTAATATTTAGGACTGACAATAAAACCATCTGATTCATATCAGATTGTTTGAGGAATCATATATCCATCCTCAAAAGAATATTTCAAAGATTCACTTAACTACTTTAATCTACAGGCTACAAGCTTGCTGTTAATATTAAAGTAAATTTAAAAAAATAATTAATCTGTAATTATTTTATTTAAATTGCACCATTAGTTCACTTACTGGGAATTATTTCATCATTAATATGACAAATATTCTGAAACCATGACAAGGACAGGATATCAATTTTTGAAAAACTAAGTCTTATGGACCATAATCTTCCAATTGAGTTTTTTACTATTCCACAATTCCAGGGTAAAGCCATGGTGTTGGAATAGTGATTTTTTTTTTTCAGGTCAGTTAATTTAAATACATATATTTCCTTCTTATCGGTTTATAAATAAACATGAGCCCAAACCTCTGAGGTAATTTTTCCTATCTCCATCTGTTCAAAGACTTATTTTCTCTTGATTTGATAAAGATATCTCAGTTCCTCACATCAAAAAATATAATAGCATTGCAAAGAACATTTAGTTTTTTATTGTTAAGAAAACAAAAGTTACAGTTTAATCAGTTGTACTTACGTTGTGAACGCCTCATTTTGTTTTGCCCCCAGATAGTAGGAATACAGATTAAACATGCCTATCATGAAAGCCACAAACACCATGATAAATATCACCATAAACTTGAAGATGTCTTTCACAGTTCTCCCAAGTGATATCTGCAGTGGTCCAAAGCTTTCATTCGCTGGTAAGATGTAGGCTATCCGCGAGAAACTCAACACCACTGCAATTGCATACAGCCCTTCAGAAATGATCTGAGGATCAGACGGATCCCAGTTTATTCTGGCTGGAAACAAAAGATGAGAATTACTGTCAGTATAACATTTGCTTATCCATGGGAGGACTTTTTTGACCACCTGCTGCCAGTGCTCTGCCTAATGCAGGCCAAGATACCACTGGCCTTCTTTGCTACACAGGCCCATTGCTGGCTCATGTCCTGCCTGGTGTCCATCAAGTTATGTTTGCTGCCCTATGAAAAAACCTGGCCTTAAATATTCACTATTAATATTATCCATACACAGATGCTCTCCAAGCAGACTTCAGTGTACATACATACATGAAAAAATGCCTTAACTAGTCACTTTTAGAACTTCTGTGAAATGTATACCTTTCAGAGAAAATTTAAAAGACTACAATTTAATATGCTTCAGAACATACAAATTTTAGTTGCTCTCCTTTCCTGCAGTCTGGATAAGGCAGAAATGCAACCTGATCATAAACAGTATCTGAAGCACTGAGTAGAGACAGAAACTGATGCAATTCCATATCTAGAGAAAAATATCTAATAATGGTAAGAGATCAGGTGGTGTTGAGAATGAACATAAGTCAAGAGAAAAATATCTAATAATAGTAAGAGATGTGGTGGTGTTGAGAGTGAAAACAAGTCAACAGTGCTTCTTTGTTTTTCTCATTTGGCAAGATACCTTCTAGGAATTCCCAAATATGCCAAGAAAGTTTATTAGCATTTTTATCTCTTACTGGTAAAGAGGGTGTATTGAGAAATATTAAGAAATATGATAGAGTCTCTGAGTCTCTAATATATAAAAGATATATTGACTTTGCTGGTAAAGCAGGTTTAAGAACTTCCTCAGTTCTGTCCCTGCATTAAAGTACCTTAAATTTACGGCTGCAGCACCACAGATTGGTTTGCAGGACAGTATTGTGCAATTGAACAGATTAAAATGATCTAGAAAGGGTGTGGGTGACAGTAAAGTTATTTTGATATTAGATCATTTCAGTCTAGAACCATCAAATAGATGTATAAGCACAGCCAGGGAACTATGATCAAATAGTAGAATCACAGAATCACAGAATATGCTAAGTTGGGACCCATGAGGATCATCAAGTCTAACTTCTGGCCCTGCACAGCACCATCCCCAGGAGCCACACCATGTGCCTGAGAGGGTTTTCCAAAAACTTCTTAATCTCTGCCAGGCTGGTGCTGTGACCACTTCCCTGGGGAGCCTGTTCCAGTGCCCAGTCACCCTCTGGGTGAAGAACCTTTCCTCAATATCCAACCTAAACCTCCCATGACACAGATTCTGGTCATTCCCTTGGGTACTGCTCCTGGTCAGAGAGGTCAGAGAGGTCAGAGAGGAGATCAGTGCTTGCCCCTCTGCTTCCCCTCACAAGGAAGCTGCAGACTGCAATGACGTCTCCCCTCAGTCTCCTCCAGGCTGAACAGACCAAGTGACCTCAGCTCTTTCTCATATGACTTCCCCTCAAGGCCCTTCACCATCTTCATAGCCCTCCTTTGGACACTCTCTAATGGGTTAATGTCTTTTTTATATTGTGGCACCCAGAACTGCCCCCAGCACTGGAGGTGAGGCAGCCCCAGTGCAGAGCAGAGCAGGACAATCCCCTCCCCTGCCCGGCTGTGATGCTGTGCCTGGTGCCCCCAGGACAGGGCTGGCCCTCCTGGCTGCCAGGGCACTGCTGGCTCATGTTCAGCTTGCCCATGGGATAAGAAAGAGAAGGAGTAGGAATTTCTTCAGTACTACATTGTGAAAATATGGTATTGGAGACCTATTAAAAGAAAATCAGTTTGTTTTGGCCCAAGAAGTGTGCAATGAACTCACCCAAAGTGTAGTATTTTATGTTGGGCTCCAGTGTTGGACTTGTCAGATCTTTCATATTTGCATCAACGATGTTCTGGGCTCTGGATGCATGCCAAAATGCCATAAACCTTGCTATAAATGATGCCGCAAAAATTGCTAACATACCAAAATCAAGCATATTCCATAACTCAAACAGGTATTCCTTTGGACCTTGAGACCAAATTTCTTTACATTCAGACCATATCATGCCTGTATAAGATAGAAGAGAGAAAACAGGGTGTTCTTTATTCTTCATGCTTGTTTTATATTTTATTATATATAGGACATACTCATGGTTGCAGTTAAAACAATTTTAATCAGTGGGAGTTCAAACACAAAATTAAATCCTTGGACCTGCAAATTCATATATATTCTAAGACTTCTTTCTCATCTGAGTAATAATAACAACCTTTCAGACTGCTTTTTCCTGTAAAACTACAAAAGCTTTCCAAGAGAGGAATGGGATGTGAGTATAACCATCTGTTATACACATCAGAAGAGACAAGAAGAGCAGAAATGCTCTGGCATGATCATATAGTAGTGGCAGAGCTAAAGTGAAATTAAAAATTTCTTATTTGTCGTTACCCTGGGTACAGTGTTTCTCACTGAAATTGAAAATATATGTGACAAATCAGCATGAAAATAAGACTCAGACCTAATGTTTTTTGACTAGGACAAAGGTTTGATTCCTAACTACTGTACCTTAGTAACAAAATGAAAGTACAGTATCAGCTTATGACAGCTTTTTTCATGGTGAAAATCCTTTTTTCTTTTCAAAGTAAAAATTACATAATTATGAAGTACAATTCTAGGATTCTAAAGAGAGTTAATAACTGAAGGGAATAATGTCGCTAATTTTTACACTTATCAAATTGAGTGCACTTTTCATCATTTTCAGATAAGGATAATAATAATGTCAATTACAATAGCTAAATTTAATGCCACATCTGTATGCATGAATCAATTTTTAATAAACTGTCTTATGCATTACACTGATATAAAAATAGATTAAATTCCCAAAGTAAACCTTTAAACTGAGAATTTATTATTTACTTCTTAATTACCAGGTGAAAATATTGATATTTATAGACTTTGGAAATCTAAATGCTATATTATTCCTAAAATAGAAAATTATAATAATTTACAAACAGCTTTACAATTAAATAAATAAATACTGCCAAGGTTTTTAAAATTGTAAGAATCAGCTGGTATACAAATTTCAATGACAGTGAGATTATAATAGCAAAATACTTTAAATGCATAAGCTCTTGGATAGCTTGAATTTAGCTCTCACATGTTACTGACTTAACTAACAACCAAAAACCAGATCCTTCAAATATTTGGTCATGTAAACCCTACTGGACTAAAACATAGTAGACTTGTAAGTAAGAATCTGACAGCTAAAACATTTTGGAAGGTCTGTGCTCAAGTGCTGATGCTGAAGAGTTCTACATCACCAAGTTCAATGGGTCAGCTCAGAGTACTGCTCATAGCACTCATATCATTCCTGCGTTGGGATGAAAAAAATCTACCACCAAATCTTCAGGGATCTATATTCTTCTCTGTTGTCACTAATATATTCATCAAAACACTATCAGTTCTGCAAGCATGCTTGCAAAATAAGAGAGTAAGAGACAATTGTACACAAAAAGTCTTGGCTCATCATTTAAAAATCTTTCCCCTTGGATGCTCACACTGTGACTCAACCAACCCTGAAAACTAGTAGACACTTTGCTTTGATATTCATAAAACTGAATGAATCATATTCACATAATACAGATTTCACTTAAGTACTTAGTTTGCATGTTTGTGATCAACTTGACACATGAATCCTGCTGCCATCCAATAAAAAACACAAGGTCCATGTGGCAATTCAGATAGCTGAATAAACTCCCTTTGCTGCAATTTTTACACAAAACATTAATAGAAGAGAATTCAGTCAGGCTCCACTTCACTTGTAATCATAGCAAGACATACTGAAGCAAAAATTTTTACCTATTACCCAAGAAATAATAAGCATCTCCATCCATGAGAAACAGGATGTTTTCATCCTAAAAAGTTGTTTTACATTGTCTGTTGTTTCATTAGGTCGGAGTTTGGTGCCATCAAACCTGTCAGCTGCATTCATGACAAGCAGACCAAGAAAAATGGTGAAAGAGGCTGCATGGGCTACAAACTTCATAAATGGTCCACGCATTATCCTCCCCAGCTGCAACAGAAATTGAGAAACACAAGGATATTGCATTGACTGATTCCAAATAAAATGTATATAAAAAGAGCAGTAACATAGATAATCATATATTTCAATAATACAAAAAACCAAATATTTGAAAATGTTTGGACACTATGATGCCCTGTTCACAGTTATCTTCAGAAGTTTCTACTGATTTGCTGTTTTCAGAGGAATAATCTATTAGTTTTACTGTTAGGATACCAGCAATAGATTAACGGGGAAACTGAAATGAAAAAATATATGTTTTAACTGGGTGATTTGAAATAATACTGTAATAATTTTGTGGCATCCATGTCTACTATAGATAGTCAAGAGAAAAATCTATTACAGTTCTTGAATTTCTTAATACTAGCCAGGTTAATTGTGAGGCAAGACAGAAAATAAGATTTTGACACACTTAACTAAAAGCATTATCACTATGAGTGAATTATGAAGAAAATAATTCCCTTTCCTGACTGATATGACACTCAATTTAGCACAGTTATTGTGCAGTTTTCCCAACTTATTTTCTTTTTTAAAAAAAGTCGTGACACCTCAAAAGGTTATATTTGTAGTTCTGTAGAGTCTTAATTTCCTCCTGACTTGTACAGTGGAAAAGTTCTCAGCTTTGTAATGACATGAACAGCTTAAAAAATGGTTTAGTGCAATGCTTTGAAAACCTAAAAATTCCATACAAACTCACATGAGGTTGAACTTTTAGCAATTCTTTACTTTGAGAGTGCCTGTATTAATATTAAAAGTCTTAACTTGTCCATGTAGTTGGTATCTGCAGAACAATACTTTTTTTTTCAGACTGACTGTGTTTGTATATTACACATAAATCATTAAAAAAAGGAAAATAAAACATAGGTAAGTCACTACTATAACAGAAACCCAATTACTGAAATGTGTTGCATCTCAAGGCATTTCAAGAGAAAAGTAGTCCTAAAACTCCTAGTAACAATACCAGAAAGTGAAAATGATGTAACTTCATTTTTACTGTCTGGATTGAAAGATGTAAAATAATATGGCAAAACTTAAAAGGCACACCTTTCTTATCTCAGAGAACAATAACAAAACCAGACAAAGACCCCTGTCCTTTCTTTTAACCTTCCTCTTCCCCTGAAATCATACATGCACAGAGTTCAACCTGCTAGAATTGTGGATCTCATACTGCAACATGTTGAACAATCCTTAGAGGAGGCCATTTGTTCTATCTAACATACTTGGAAAGGAAATTTTCCATTAGTGTCCACTCAAAACGGGTACTGGCCAGCTGAAACAAGGATTCAACACAAAGCTCAGTGAGGTCAGAAACTACAACCAATCTTTATTGGAAAGGTTTCCCATACTGTATATAAACCAAACCAGACATATTGGCAGCATCCAATCCCAGACAGCCCACTGCAAGTGAATGCAGGGCAGGTTGTGCAACTGCTTTGAAGACCTCATGAAATACGATGCATTGTCTTGACTTTTATCAAGTTATTTTTAATTATGGAAAAAGAAAGTTGCCTTTGAGGCAATTGGAATCAACCCACAGCTTGAACTTAGTTTACATCTGAATCAATGGAAAATGAGTATCTTCTGCTCCTGCCTGCTAAGGCAAGAACTAAATGAAGAACTGTTTGACTCGTTTATAAAGCAGGATTTCTATAAGGCAACTCTTGGTCAACCATTGTAACTTAATTTACTACATACTGCAATTAACACAACTCATTTACCTGTCTTAGTTAAAACGCTCTGAACATGCAACCTTGCAGTCATCCCATTCTAACTGGGCTTTAAAACAACACGTTTCTGAAGTATTATTTGTGTTGTTGTCATACAGGAATTTACATGCAGGGGAGTTACTGGGAGGCCCTGGCAAGGTTTCCCAGGCTGACCTTACTGCAAGGAGCAATCCAATAGGCCATGGAGAGGAAGGGCAGTCCGACCGCAACGGCGAGGACAACCAGAAACTTCACTGCCATTGTCTGCTGCCTCAAACCCGACAAATTCTCGTACCAAATAGAGAGGAGCTGCTGCTGGCAGTTGGGATGTGCCACAAACTAATGAGAAAAAAAAGACCACAAAAATATTACTGTTATCATAATGACTTCTGTTAAAATAGAGCTATAGGAAGTGGATTAAGAGTGCTGGAATAGTGAAAATGCAGCTTATATTCAAAAGGGCATTAACAGGGGCATAAGAAACACTATTTTGATAGGCCAGATCTCCCAGCAAGCAGGCAATGTTGCCATCAGCAATAAATATTTTAACTTTAAAAAAATTTTTATTAACACTACGTTCCATCACAAACTATTAATTTTATCTAAGGCTAATTTATCTGGGCAAACTCTATATGTTTCTGACATTTATCATTTTACTGCTTCAGAAATTCCAATACTTTGAGTCTTTTGTTCGGCAAAAAACGCTACATAATCTTCACTTAGGAAAGAAAGTATATGTCCTATTTTCACTCGTTAACACAGAAAATACCATTTTTCTCTGGCATGAGAAAACAGCTGTCACATTTGCAGGAAATCAGATGAGAATTATTTTTAACTTGGTTCTGGAACCGTTTGGACAAACTGCAAAACAAAGAGGTCGGTCCTATAAGGATCTTTGTGTCCTCTGGACAGTATAGGAAGCATCTTACAAAGCCAGATGTTAAAAAATAATAGATTCTTGTGCACTGTACATTTTTAAATCCAAATCTATAAAATAAAAATTTAATTGAATGTAGTAATTTTTTCCTAGATCCTCTCTCTATACTTAAAAGATGACTGGCTGAAGGTACAAGAAATGTCTTTACTGAGATAAGAGAAAATGTTTCAAGAAAATTCACACTTGCAGAAGCATTAACACTCCAACAGTATGAAAGATCCAAGCTCCATGTAATCTGTTCTCTTCAACAGCTGTTTCAGCTCTCTTTAGTGGCTGTAGCTTGGCAAGTGTTTTGCAGGTTTGTGTTCATATACTAGTTTAGCCAAAATGTTTTTTTTTCTTCTCTTCCCTTCATGAACACATAAATACACCTCATCTTTTGTGTGTCCCACAGGGATGCAAAGTCAGGTTTTGTAAAAATTGCTTTTGAAGTACTTTTTATCTGTGTCCTCTTGATCCTTGGTTGTACAAACTTCACCACACAAATAATTTCTCCCTGGTCGACACAAGTCACCTAGAATTTTACAACCCATATTATTCAAGACAAGTTTCCTGTTTATACAGCTACAAACTCAGCTGGTTTCACTGAGCACTATTCAGATGGAGAGCAGAGTATTAAACTGACAGTAGAATTGAAAGCAAGCTGAAGAAGGGCCAATAATTCCTGTAGTTGGCACTGCCTAAAGACTGCTTTTTCCTGAACTAAGAACTACAGTACTGATATTCCTTGGCTGGGTCTTTGATCCCTCCGTACAGACACAAATACAGTTTCTGTGAGACATGCAATTGCTCCAGGTTTTCTCAAATTTCTGAGCAAGACACAACATCTTGACAAAAACCTGTATCAACATTTATCACATAGTACACTGGGACTGATGTGCTATTCTCTAGCTTTTATCTAACAGTACATTTTTCCAGGCTTCAGAAGAAGTGCAAAATTTTTCCATCTTTTTTTCTTTAAAAAACAGATGCAAAATAAAAATATATATTAAAAAATTTTGCACATAGCTACGAATTGTTTTAGAGTAATTTGCTCTCATGCTCATTGTGACCAGTATTCACCTTAAATATCTGCCTCTTCTCTGTATTGCAAGCAAGGATTCTTTTCATTGCAAAACCACTGTGCGCAAAGGGGACAAATATTCATTTCAGTGTTGCGGGCTACCAAAACATAAAATTTAACAATAGCACAATTTTATACCATCATCATGACATGTCTATTTGATCAACATAATTGCTTACTTTTTTAACTTCATACTTGATGGCGAGTTTTAAGCGGCTGAGGCTGGGACGACCATGCTCTCCATTATTATGGCTCATCTCTACATCACCATTCAAAATAGCTTCCACTTCTTCTGTATTTCTGCATAAATCAAGCAGTCCGACTACAAAATCTTTGCATTGCATTGATAGTTTCTTGTAATCATTCTAGAAAACAGAAAGAAAGAAAGAAAACAGAAAAGAATCTTGGTGTTTAGGTCCAACATGAGAGAAGCAATTCTACATTCCACCTACACCTCTGTGAACATGAAGCTTCTTTGCATCTTGTTATGCTTTTTTTTCCCCCAAACATTCGAGGAGTGGGATTCATCTCACCTTGGTTGTCTTGCCAATCTACATTATCAATTTTTACACCTGAGTCACTCCTCTAGACATTCTTTAAAGGAAATTAAAGTAGAAAAAAAAAGGAAATCACTTTCAGAAACGTTGCATGACACATTTTAATGACCAGCTCAATTTGAAATGTATAGTACAGGGGAAAAAATTCTATTCACTGTCACAGAAGTCTAGAAAAGACATAGAAAATTGCGCTGTAGAGATACCAATTGGACAAGATGAGCATCCTACACAAAATATATTGAAAGAATTTGCCAAACTTCTTCAGAATTGCATAAGTACACTGAATTTTCTAAGGCCTAGAATTGTTCTTGTAAACTTTGGCTTTTTCCTTTTCCAACATGTATTCTAGCTTGCAAACACAAGGTTTGATTGCTGCTCTCTAGCAACACTGCCAGCAGGGGTACAGCTCATGGGGTGCTGTACCACATCTCTGAGTGCAGCTCTGCTCTAGCTCAAGGATCTCACAAGAGACTTCACTGTGTGAGCCAAAATCCCTGGGCACTGTTTTCCAGAAGACATAAGTCAAACAAGAAAACAGTATTTTGATCATTGCAATCTGTGGGTCATTAACCACTTCTTACATACAGCTGTGTTTGGGTCATAAAACTTGGATATGGCTGGGCAGACAGGACTTAGGTATAGATGTGTATCTAAAGCTAAAAGAAATCTCACAAGAGATTAACTCATGCATGTCAACAACTCCTGCTATTTTTGTGATTTCTGCTCATTTTATCGTCTTAAAAAGATTAAATTACTGTAAATTTTTTCCTAAACAAAAGAATGGAAGAAACTTCCATCTATCCCACAAAACTGCTCATGTAGTCTCTGTGGCATGTTCCAAATAATTTTCTACAAATGCTTTTACTACACTGACACATTTCCCCCTCTTCCAGTCTGTTCTTCAGAGTATTTCCCCTTCTTCCATTCTTAGGCTCTATTTAGCCCCTTTTCTTTAAATATTTCCTTCATACTAACCACCATCAAATGCATCCAATACTTCATCCTGGAAGAGAATGAGCATACAGGATACCCTAATTTATTTGCTGAGGGTGTATTTCATGCATCTGTTTGCTTTATTACCCACAACACTACGATAACAGTTTATTACTTGGATATAATAAAGGATTGCATCCAAGTTTTACACTTCACTTTTCTTAGATGGATGCAAACATTCACAGACAAAATATTTACAGACACTATTTTACATCTACATAAACTGCTAGTGATTTATTTTTTTAATAATATAACATAAACAAGGTAACTCAGATCTGTCATAAAAGGAAAAGACACTTTAATGCCATTTATCTACAAAGACAACAGAAGCTAAGTACTAAAACTAATAATTTCCTGTCATTCTGAATAATTTATTTTTGCATTATTTGTTTTCCTTCAGTTCAGATGAATAACAGGAGAGGTGAACCAAAATCTTTACTTCTGGCACTAGAGAAAGATATTTTTTGAGAGAAATATTTCACCTTCTGTTTGGCTTTCATTTTTGTTCAGAAACTAAGATTCAGTATTCTGTATTTTTGAATTTTCTCATCCAAATGTAAGGAAAATTAGCCATTTTAAATTCACAGGCAAAGGAGAAACATAGGGCAACTAGCCACCCTTGTATGATTAGGTACCAACTCTTCCAAACCGATATTTGACCCCTGAATACCAATATAAAAAACCAAATAACTCTCAATAAACATAAGAGCAAGATCATCTGGTTTTAATAAAATCTTCTGAAGCATTGTAATATATTAGTATGTGTATTTTTTCCTGGTAGAAGATAGGTGCGCACATCCACACTCACACACATCCTTCATCAGTATTTTCCAGCTCAAGCGACTGACACCTGACATGAAGTTTCAAAACAGTATGTGAGGAGACCATTGCTCTACAGGGGAATTACCCCTTTAGAATTTAGGTTTGTACACAGTACATATTAGCACCCTGTAAATTCATCCATAAAATCTATCAGTTTATTTTCTCATTTGCAAATGCAGTAAAACAATTCCCCCTCCCATGAAATACTGTCACAGCTGTGACCAGTGGTGGGAGCCAAGAGGAAAAGTTCTCAGCAGTCAGGTTATGGCAAACGAGCTTTGGGAAACTGAGCATTGCCCATCACTGCCTCCATCTCTGCTGTGGCACAGGCAAAGTCAGCTGAGGGCAGAACATAAGTGAAATGACAGCAAAAATGATCACTACACACTTCAATGTCTCTCTGTCACACACACAAATAAAGCTTCCCCTCCCTGGGTCTCACAAGTCTCCTACAATTTATGTGAGCCAAGGGAATGGAGAATATGTTTGGCTTAACATTTTCAAAAATGGACAAATGCATGGACAATGAGTTCTCCTTTACGGCATGTTGTAAACTTCATGATTTAAAAAAAATAATAAACATTCCTGAGAAACTTTAAATGGTAGTTAGAAATTAAATTACAGTGTAGGCTCTAAAAAGAGTCAGCACTGAATTCTGCAGTAAAGCGTGCATGCTGTGTTCTCTGCATGTGACAACATCAGTTCAGGGCTCCCCAGCAGTTAAGGAAAAAAACAAATTGTGCCAAATTTCACGACACCAAGGATGAGGGAGAAGCACTAGCTGCTCCCACCCTGCAGAAGGAAGGTGATGATTGGGGTGAGCACTGTGGAGGATGAGGAACTAGGGGAACAATGGTGGTGGCAGAGGGCAGAGGGTGAGAGTAGCACCGCTGAGAGTCACTCACCCTTAGTGCTCGTGGCAGCTGCAGACTGTCTTGGGGTGCCAAGTAAGGGAGCAAGCAGGCTCTCGTCACTCCGGAAACCCCAGCTGACCATGCCCTGCTTTAGCTCTGGCCATGCAGCAGGAGACAGGAGAGCATCACTACCGCTGTATCTCCCAGAAGAGTCTTTTTTCACACAGTCCCCTGTGACCAGTCACAGGCTCCTGCTGTCCCCCAGACTGTGCCTAGGATGCAAATGCTCTCAGGATGCAGGCTGACACTGAACCCCACAGATGAGATGGAGCAGTGCTCCAAACCACGTCCTGGCTCTGCTTGGGGAACTGTAGAGGCCAAGATCAGAAATATAGGTACTGCTACACTAGGATTTAGGATTTCAAAGTGGGATGTAATGTTGGATTTAGGTATCACAGTAGGTAGTTAAATACATTATTTCCCCTTCAAAGGTGGCCCTTATGCCTTAAGTGCTTCACTCCTTTTTCTGTAACAGTTGATGTTGCTTTTTCTCTGAGGAAAGCTGACAATAGCTGTACTGAAGATTGGGGTCCCATTTCTCTAATGTGGGTTATATAAATGAAAAAAAACCCAAAAACCCAGAAAATTAGACTTTGAGATGATAAACTGAATTTTGCTTCTCATTAGAAACGCAAATTCGGATGATCTTATTAGTGGCACTACTTTACATCAAACAGTGATTTATCTATGTTTGACTTAAAAATACATTTTCCATTTCATCCCTTTAAACAATAAATCAGTCAGTTGCCATTATAGTTACAGTGGACTTTATAATAAATGCTAATCATACTCATTTTGAACAGCACTGGGCCACAGCTGTCCCTCTCAAAACTTCAGGCCACATCTCTGCAGGACAACATTTGTCATATATCATCTACATCTTTATGCACATAGTAAAGTTATTAGCTCTTATGTGGAGAAACAATTGAGATGACAGAAAACATGAACGCCATCTCCAAAAATAAAAATATTCTATATAATATCAAACTTTGTAAAGCTGCACACTAAACCATGTCCTGCACATGTGCTGAGGCAACCCAAAGTGTAGGCACAGGCTGGGCAGAGAATGGATGAAGAAAAACCATGGGAAGTAGGACTGGGAGTGTTGTGGATGAAAAACTCAACATGAGCCAGCAATGTGAGACTGCAGCCTAAAGAGTCAGCTGTGTCCTGGGCTGCATCCAGAGCAGTTTGGTCAGTAGGGCCAGGGAGGGGATTCTGCCCCTCTGCTCTGCTCTGCTCTGGTGAGACCTCACCTGCAGTGCTGCAGCCAGCTCTGGAACCCCCAACAAAAGAAAGAGGCTGACTTGTTGGAACAAGTCCAGAGGAGGCCAGTGAAGACAGTGAGAGTGCTGAAGCACCTCTCCCATGCAGACAGGCTTGGAGAGCTGGGGCTGCTCAGCCTGGACAAAAGAAGGTTCCAGCGAGACCTTAGAGAACATTCCAGTAACTAAAGGGGCTCCAAGAGAACTGGAGAGGGACTTCAGACAAAGGCCTGGAGGGACAGGACCAGAACCAATGTCCCTAAGCTGAAGGTGCATTGGTTTAGACTAAATATTAAGAAAAAATTCTTTACTATAAGAGCAGTAAGGCACTGGAATAGGTTGTCCTTAGAGCACTTTCCATACCTGGAGATGTTCAAGGCCAGGTTAGATGGGGCTTTGAGTAACCTGGTCTAATGGAAGGTTCCCTGCCCTGGAAGTGGGGTTGGAACTAGATGATCCTCAAGATCACTTACAACCTAAACTATTCTATGATTCTATGGCACAAAACTCAATTAAATTGTTGTCATAAAATCCTGAAGATCTCAGAATTACTCAGGAAGCCTGAATTAGCTATTTGTTTCGCACAGAAATATTTCTACACTGTGCTTTATATGTCTGTCCAGTTATTCCTCCTTCAGAAGTAATTTTCTACTTTTTTCTGATTTTACTCCTAATTAAGTATTTTTCTCCAAAATGCTCTTAAATACTGCAACACTTTTAATACCTGCAACAAAATGCAAAAGGCATGTAATGCTACGTGACACTACTGCATAGGTTCATGGAAAGAAAGGGGTTTATTCCAGAGAATAATGGTTTCTTCTGACTGTGGCATTTCCTGTTTTGTATTAATCACATTTTCATGGTCAGTCTTCTCTCTAATGTTAGGAGAGAGGAGCAATTTATAGGACAATCAAAAACAACCAGCATCACAGTTAAGCACTGATCATTCCTATTGCCTATGAGAAAGATCTGGAAATTATCTGTGCCACTGGCTGCTGTAGGCAACCACTTGAAACTTGAAAGTTCCCCTGCTACAATACCTTATCAGCACTATACAATATGTGACTTGAAATTGTGTATTACCAGAAAGCTCAGTTTTAATTTAGGTAAGGTTTGAAATACTTTAAATGGCTCAGGCTAACTCTAGGTGGAGCTAAAGATTTGCCATGTCCAGCTAACTTATGCACTAAAAATATACTTGCTTTGATTACACTAACATAGGTAAAACATTTTTACCAAACCCACACTTTTATGCAGTGACTACACTGTCCAAATAATTGTAGCAAACTCCTGAAATAAAGCAAGGGTAAAAAAATTTTAGATTAATTGCTGCAAGCAAGGATATGAGCTTGCAGGACTGCAAACAAGCCCAGATTCAGTAAAGCTGACAGCTTCCATTTCTTGTAACTTTTACACACTTGTACTCCAGTGAACCTAAGGCAAGTATTTTGCAGTCAAGTCCCTGGCCTGTCTAGATATTGTAAATGTCACTGCTTATCAATAGTGTAAATGTCAACTATCATCAATTCAGTTATAAATGTACTCCATAGTCTTTAATATTTATCCAGAACCACCACATGGTTTTAGTATCTATAAAAATGGTCCCAAAAGACCTTAGGTTGCCAGTTGCCTGCTCTGGGTAAAACCTTAAATTATTGGAGAGTTAAATTTCCATGTTGCCTTGTGCTTGTGCTTCTCACTGTTGCTATTTCACTCCACTCTATCCCAAGAGTATGTAAATTCTCAGCAGAGCATGGAGGATTAATGCTCAGCAGTGTGGAGCTGCATTGTCTCTAATCTCCTGTTTCTACTGAGGGACGGTATCCAAAATCAGATAAAATTCTTAGTACAACACTACACTAGAAGTGAAGCTCTCATTTGAGAGAAAGCAACTGAGACAGAAGAGGAACCAGAAAAACAGAAGTCAGCAAAGCAGGACCTCCTCATAGCACTTCAGAGCTGGCTCCAGAAGCTTGTTCTGTGACCCAGCCTACTTGGGTTCTCACCTGCGTGCTCCATTCCCTGCCTGGTGGTGCCATGGACAGGTACTGTGCTCCCATTCATCTCACTGACTGTGCTCTGTAGCATACATTTGAAGGGCACCTCCTGTTGTCTGTTCCAGATGACGAGTTTATTTATCTTCATAATAATCTTAGCTTGTGTCACTCCTGTGGTAAAAAGATCTATACAGTCCCTACACATCAGACATGCTATTTATCTCAATATAGCTGTGAACTTAACAGGCTGCACTTATGGTTTATGAAAAATGGTTTTCAGTTCTGTTCTAAATTTACTCTGCTTTAAGTTAATCAAGTCCTTTTGTTCCCATCAGCAGCTGCTAAAGAGAAAGAAGTACGTGGTTTCAACACCCTTCTCTGAACTCTACATGGAATCAGTGGATGAAATCTCAGTCCACTGAAGTCCTAAAGGTTCTCCACGGGCAGATATTCATCCTCTGCAAGAATCTGAAATGGTCCTCCTCGCATTTTGGTTTTTCCTCCTTCCCTCCAATTTCAGCAGTCCAGCTGCTGTTTTTAAGATGACCTTGTACATTCCCTCTCCTTATTTTCCCTCTCCAAGAAATATTCCAGCTTCTTATAACAGACTGGTGCCACAAAGAAATATCTATGAGCAAAAGTCCAGGGGAATTCATTCAGAACTGCAGCCTCAGCTCAGGTCGGCTGCGTAGAGAGAGGTTCACAGCCTTGTGAACTGTACCACTGCTAAGATTATTATTAAATATTGATCATGATAACTTCAAACACTTGCTAACACAATGTTGGAAATTATTCTGTTACAGCTTTGGAAGGATGTTTATCTCCTGCTAGTGAAGTATATATATATATATAACTCTGTTACAGGAGCATCTGCTTTTGACAGGGTCCCATGAGGCAAACCCAGGCTAAGTGATTTTAGCTAACCCAGGTCATAAATAACATTGGCAATGTTTGCACAAGGCCTGACTTTGCATTTACTGACAGATAAAACCTTACCTTCTTACTGCCTTAACTCATGCTTCAACAATCTATGGAGCCTGGGTCTCAACTATTAACATTTTTTTCAAAAATATGCATTTATGAAATACTAAAATTTTTGTGTAACACTGAAAAAGCCTTTTACCTCTCGAGAGTTCACATATAACTAAGTACAAATAAGTAAGAAAGAGGAAGAAGTGAACAGAAATACGAGAATAGAATATTAGAAAAGGATATTTATAAAGAATCGCCCTTGTGAATGACTGCAAAATACTTTAAGAAGTATGAAAGCTTCAAGTCCAAATACAAGCAACTAAAGAGAATGCACAAGGGTTTAATAGAATCATGCAACTTGTCTGTCATAGGTGACTAAAATGTACCACTTTAGTCTCCTCCTTTCCCTGCCCTAAACCATCTTCAGCCATGGGTTCAAAGGGCCTCCTTCACTCTCCTGCCTAATAGGAAGTAGGAAATTAGTTCACTGGCATATTCTTCACAAGCAGCATAAATTACAACCAGCGCACAGCAATAAGATATTCACAAAGATTTAAATCTTCCATTCAGTAAAAAAACCGTATCTTTTCCTACATTATCTTGCTGACCTATGAAGGAAAAAGTCTGCAGTTCTGTGTCTGCCAGAATCAGTGTCCCTCTACTCACCTTGAACTCTTTTTCAATGTTGGCAAGCACGGCCAGCTCATTGCTGAGCTCTAAGGCAGTCATGACAGGGTCTTCACTGGACAAAGACAGATAAGCAGGGCTGGCCAGACCTTTGTAGGCATTGATCCTCGATCTAGAATGGCTGAAAGAGTCATGCTTTTGTTTCTGATTGCACTCACTGCACTTGCAGAAATAGTCATGCGGCCTATCGATACGAGCTCCTTTCCGCAGCAGGGTGTGCACGATCTCGTACTCGTGGCAGTGAGCAGCCAGGATGATGGGCGTGACGTCGTGCGAGAACCGCGTGCCATCTTCATCGTACGCGTAGAAGTCGTCGTGCTGGAGCTCCGACTGGCTGGGACTCAGAGCCAGCCTCTTGCCTTCGGCAAACGCGGGGTGGCTCAGGATGGCTTCCACTATCCGAACGTAGCCTTTGCTAATGGCCAAAAGCAAGGCATCCCCCACGCGGGCCAGGTTCTCCTTCTTCAGCAGCAGCTCTGTGATCTCCAGGTGCTCGTTGGCCACCGCCAGCTGCAAGGCGTTCTGCCCCATGTAGTCCACGCAGTTGACGTTGAGCGAGGGACATTCTTCCAGCATTTTGCGAACCACCGGGATGTTCCCGTACTCGGCAGCATCCAGAAAGCGCTCCTCCTCCAGAGAAAGGCTGGTGGAGCGGTCATTGAACATGTAGGCGGGCCCCCGGCTGGCCTGTCTCCTGCCCTTCTCCCGCAGGATGGTCTGCCGCCGCAGCGCCAGTCTGTTCTCGCTGCCCCGGCTGTGTGCACACAGAGAAACTGTTAGTGCTTCTTTATGCAAGGGCATAGCCATTTTGAACAATAATTAATAAAAAATACTCTAATCCTTTATCTGCTGCATATTTTGAGTGCAGCAGAGACACCAGAAACCCTGCCTTCGATGCATTTTGTAACCACTGTAACCACAGCCTGACAATCAGTAGCCAGCTACATTTTATTTCATCAAGAAGAAAAAGCTGCACCGATCATCATTTCAAACTACTTTTTTTCCTTATTTTTGCCCTCACAGCTCAGAGGGGGAACAAGCCACAGTGTGGAAGGAGTCAGCAGTCATGGGATGAGAAATGAGGGATTGCTCAGGACAGCAGGACACACCAAGATGGAAACTCTCTAAACTCCCTTCTGGTTCACAAAAGCCATCAGACTGACTTCCCTCACTCTTACTCTCTCTACTTCAGCAACCATCTAACTTACATTTTGGCTCTGGCTTCTCCTCTTCACCCTGCTGATGTCTTTCTGGCAGCTATAATTGAATGCTCAGGCATTAACTGAATCTGGACAAGATAAAAGCACATCGAATATATTGTATGACATCTCTTACTCTCTATCTCTGCCATTCTTTTCATTATTATGATTCATAATCTTGATATGCTATTTATTCCTTCACTCAGGGACTTGCCAACAAATTCTGATAAATCTTGATTCATGATCGCTCTGAAATTTTGTCCAGTCTGCCACTACTGAAATCCCCAGCCATTTCCAACCATAAATGTTAAATATCTCATTAATAATTATTTAGTGGTTATTATAAATAAAGTGAACATATCAAACCTAAGTTTTCTGAGAAATGTTACAAAATATGCTACATTCTCTTTAAAAATAAGAAAATCTAATTCACTAATTCAATCTTATTTCAGCCAATTAAGATCCTAATTTTTAACAGAAATTAAATTGCAATTAATTTTCTCTTCTATAATTACTCTGCTAAACTACTTAATATTCCCCATAACTTCATCTTTTTTCTTTATTGAATAGTAGCTTAATTATTCTTCACATTCTTCATATTCTTCACATATGCTTCACATGCTTAAATACACTTCACTACATTCAGTAATTCCCACAAAAAATCACCATGAGCAATATTTTATTACTTAAATACTAATTAATATGAATTTAAATGTCAGTTAAGAAAAATAGTCCTTTGTGATTCAAAATTTCTTCACAAAAAGTAACATTAAAAGGTATTATTTATCCTAGGTTGTTTAGATTTAGCTTTAGCATAAATTTCTTCTCTGCTTCTTGCCTTCTCTGTTCTAGAGATACAGTCCTCTGCAACACTGGAAATACTTCAAATTGCCAAAGTCTTAAATATAAAAGGACCATTTTTCTGCAAGATAATGATAGGTATGGAATGTGTAACATATCACAACTGAAAACAGTAACTATTAAATATAATTATTAGTTTCATTATTTGATAATTTTAATAAATAATTTCTCAGAATTGTTAGTAGGGAAGCACGTCGTCTTGTTTCACAAAATATTTAAATCACACAAAGAAATATTTAGTTTTATTTCTAAAGTCATTTCAAAAGCAAACTTTTTTACTAGTGATAAATATGAATCCTTTGAACTGTGAAACGTAGCTCTGGAAAAAAGCTATATGAGCTTTATTTTATATTTATCCTTGTTCTCCTGTGTATGGGCTGAATTTTGTAAGCTCACCGTATTTTCCCAATTCAGTGTATTCCTGTGACATCACATTTGTAGAAAGTCTGAAAAGCAGTGTGAAGTTTTCATACACATTTTTTATTAATTTCTTCTTTTGTATCAGTAGCAGTGTGAGGCACTACCTACATTTAAAGCAGACTGACCTGGGCTTCGGTTTAACCAACCACCACAGAGTCCTGAGACCTGGCATCCAAGGGTGCAGAGGGAGAAATGGCAAGGTTGTTCTCTACCATCTTCTAAGTGCACCAGGTTTTCCAACTTTCTTGGCTCCACATTGGCTTCTCAGTTTTAAGTAAACTGATTATTCAACTGCTGTAGCAAAATAATCTTAAATGCAGAATCTATCCTATTTAGCAGCATGCTGCAAATTCCCTGTCTTGAACTGCTTCTTCCTTCTGTGCATCACCAATTACTGCTAAACATAATTTAAATCATTTATACGGAAGTTATTTCACAGAAGGACAGAATCATTTAGGCTGGAATAGACCTCCTAGATCATCAAGTCCAGCCTTTGACTGATTACTACCTTGTCAACTACACCAAAGCACTAAGTACCAAGTGACTGCACCACCTTCCCAGGCAGTCCTTTCCAAAGGTTAACAATTCCTTCCATGAAGAAATTCTTTCTGATATCCAACTTGAACCTCCTCTGAACAGATTATAAACAGATAATAAATTCAACTCACAAAAAATCAACATATTTTTTAAACTTCTTCCAAATAATAAAGATGTGTTCAGTGTAGATTCAAATCTTACTTAAATTAATTGTCAATAACATCAGTGATATAAAATACATATCTTTATGTGCCCTGCAAAACAAACCCAGTATAAAATAATTTTGCTAGTATTTTGTTGCTATCTTTGAGCCCCTAGCAAGGCCCCCGTGGAGAGAAAATGCTTAGTCATGTACTTACCCTACTTCCTAAGACCCTGTATTATCTCCCTGTAACACTATTGGCTACATTCCAGATGTCCTAAGACTATAGGTCAAAACACCAAGACCTCAGACTATTGGCTAGTTATCNAAACAAACCCTTCAACAGAATCTTGGTCATTATTTTTTCCTGAGATGCATCAGCTGCAGCAGTCTGGGGTGATTAACTGACCCAACATAACGCTTATAGGGACAGATCCTACTGTTTAAAATTGAGGCAAAGGAAGCATTGAGTGCCTCAGCCTCACCTGGCTCCTTTGTCACTGCGTCCACGAGCATAATCAGTCTGTGGTGGTGAACTGACACAGCCCACAGCCAAAAACTGCTGCTCATTAAATACTTCTTCTTTCATTTTCCAAATAATGGAATGAGATTATATTTCTCTTCTAGCAATACATTCAGTATGGTTTATCAAAGGGTAATCATTGCTAGTGAAGAACACTTAGAATTAGCGTCTTTGTCCAGTACCGCTTCCTCTTTCTTTGCCTGCATTTAGAAGAACATCATTGCTTAAATGGGATATTAAATACATACATTCCTTATACAGTAGCTCATCATGGGAATTAGAACCTATTATAGAATCAAACAGAATATATTTTTATTGTTTGCTGGCCTGTACCACATGTCTGATGCAGACCTCTAAAATCTCAATGTAATCCATTTTTCCTGCAACAATGCATTTCATATGCGTGAAATGAACATCCTGGTTTGTCCATTTGCAACTACAGTTAATTAAATTTAGGGGTCTGTAATTAAAACTTTTTCTTGCAGCACAAGGCTATAAATATGCTTAATTGCAACACAGAAAGCTGAATTTTCTGTTTTATTATTTCTGCTTAATTAGACAGAGAAGCAAACATTACTTCAGGAGTTGGTTTAGAAAAGTGTAAGACACTTGATTGGCTCCAAGCACAGGAAAAGGAATTTGATGAACCAGAAGAGTATGTTCAGTTTTGTTATATTCTGATGCTCCTACATTTATTTTACATTCCCTAAAGTCCTTCCAGTTCATTTTTTCCTTAAAGAAATGCCCATGTCACAGGTACTGGCCATATGAAGCCACTTAAAGTCACTTGAAACTTCATCCTTCTCAGACTATAACTGTTGGTTGCAAGACACTGTCAGTGTACTTTGGGCAAATGCAGTCTAAAGTACCATACTCATTACTCCTTAGTACTGAAGAGCCAGTATGACCAAGGCTGGAATATTATCATCATTTTAGATATCATACTATAAGAAAGAGTTCTACAAAATTAGAAATTAAATGCAAGAGAGCAACAAAGGTCACACAGTCTCTACCATATACATCTTCCACCTGAAGCATAGTAAGATTGATTTTGTGAATTATACAGGATGGTTCTCCACTCATTTCACTTCCACCCTAGGATCTGTAGAATTCTGGTATAAATTAGTCATTTTTATCTTCTCTGTAGATAAAGGAGAGACATTTCTCCTACCTACTTTATAAATGTAGAACCTATCTTTTTGCATTGTTTCGAAGAGAATCCCAACAGATTAGGTGAGAGGCCTCCTTTAATGTATGGAATTTAACAGGAATATAGACCACAGAAGGATGATGGACTAAAGCCCCTTACAAGTACAGGTATCACCTTAATTCCCATTAAAAGATCAGACTCTGTCTTGAAGGAAATTGCTGTCTTGCTGAAATTTTGTCTGTCACTAATCACACTGAAGGACTAATCTTGAATTTGACTGCTCTAGTACTCAGAAACTTAATTTTCAGCCTAAATTTAAAAATCCCCAATTTAAATCTATTTTACTCAAACTATACAGCACTTTCCCCTGATAGTTACCTGCAAAACACAAACTCCTAGCAATCATATCCCCCTTTCAACCTTCATCTTGCTGAGTGAAATTAAGCTCCTCTCATTTCCTGCTACATTCATGCAGTTAAATCTGCCACAGAACAAAACCCTTCTTGAGTTCAGCTTCCTAAACTTAAAATATAGTAATCCCTTGTGCCACTGTTTGTAGTAAAATTATTAGACACATTTTTTTTTTTTTTGTGCAGAACATCCTTGGCTATCTCGCAGGTGCATTTACATCCAAGAAATTATTTAGGCACTATGGATTCTTCTGAGAGGCAGAATTCTACCTTTGCTGACTTTCCTTAATTAGGTGTCAGACAATGAGTCTCAGATTTATGAACTGAAAGAACTGTGCTGAAAGATCTGATTTTGACCCTCAACTCTCTTTGAGGCTATGAACTGTCATTACAAAGAGTTGTGAAGCTGGGGAAGTTTGAGCATGGGAAACAACTATGAGTATCCACAGCATTAAAATCCAAAATAAAATGTTTTGTAGGAGATTCTGCAATATCTGCTAGAAGTGACAGGTTACAGTCCTTATCTTCCTTTACTCACTTGAAAGAGCTTATAGTGCTTTAAAATTACCTTATAAGAGTAATCTGTTAATACATTTAAAGTTGAGGTTTGGCATTCCTTCAAAAGTTTTTAACCTTTAGAAGAAGACTGAGCAACATCTCAAGAAATTAGAACATACAAACTCAAAAAATCCAACTTTGCTACTGTCTTCAGGACCTTACTTTATTAAGAGACTACACTGAAGTCCCTGACTTGCATAATTAATACAAAAATCAAACATAAAGTATCTTGTTCTCATGAAAAGTAAATCAATGTGTACTCATGTACACTGCCAGCAATGCAAATCCACAGGCTGGAAACACGGCAAGAAACAAAAGGAGGCTGACAATACTGGCAGCATCCTAAAGGAAAAAAAGTCATAGAGACAAAGGCCCTCAGAGCAAACTAAATGGAGAAAGTTGTGCTGACACACTGGTTTAATCACAAACTCCTCAATCTTGTGAAGTTCAAGAATTTTGAAAATTGTCCAATCACTGTGGCAATAGTATCCACTGTTTGTTCAAAGTCGAGTACACAGCTGAAACAAGGTTGAAACCATTAATAATCACTTCAGAACCAACTCTGTGGGGAAACTGACAGAAAACTTGAAAAGCCATGAACCTATTTTACAAACAGAAGAAAAAAGATAAACTAAATCAATCATTTTCAAATTTAATTCTTTTATGCTATTGGTAAATTGTCAATAAGTAGCAATTCACTAGGAGATCAGATAGGAAGTTAATACCAAACAAGATCATCAGCACCAAACACACAATATTAAATTAGCTTGAAACTATCTAATTATTTGGATTTGGATGTTCCGTTCTTCTACTATCCTTTATCATATTTCTACATAAAAATATAAAAATATAAAAATATATGTAGCATAGAACCTAATAGTACATAATCTGCCAAACATATTTTATAAAATTAGATATTGATATACACAAATTAATAGCAGTATATAAAAAATCAAATAATATAAACTCCATCTAGAGATAGGATGGGAGCTTAGACAGACACAAGGTGTGAACCTCTATGTGATACTATGCTAAGGGACACAAAATTACAGGCTGCAGAAAGCAAGATTAAACTGAAATTCCAAATGTAAAGACGGTAAACATCTTGAAACAAGTATCTGAAAAAATGGGTTTTCCATTCTTTGGCATGAGGATCTAAGGTTCCTCCATAACCCTTAGAAGCTGGTGGTGAATTATAAGTGAGCTGGGGCTGAAAGACACTGTAAATAACAGTCAAAACCATCTGTGTAAAATAAAGCTTACAAGTAATCAGTGACAGTGACTGTCTTAGAAGAAAGAAAACCCAATAATGAACATCCCTTAAGTATTTAATTTTGTAGAAGATGAAAGGTACAAGTAAGAGTATTTTTACTCTTGTAGGGTTTTTATCAGAAGGTGTACACAGATCTAACACACAGTATGAAATATTTCATCTTTAAGACTTTAATTTTAAATTTTGGTGAAAACTGATTTGCCTTCTGCAACTGTCCTGGAGGTCTTTCTGAGACCTGGACTGTCAAACCTTTTTTGTTTACAGACTCCTGAGATGTGTTTTCTCCAAGCTGATTGATTATGTTTGCAAATGCTTTCATACAGAAGGAGTTAAAAATAATTATGTTTTATACAGTATTTCATCAATCACAGTTTGTGAACCTGGAAGGGTAATAGTCTGACAAACATTTTCTTCAGGAAATAACAAAAGATTTTTCTCTCTCTCCTGCAAAGGAGTTTAGTGGCTATCTAATGGATGATGGAGAGAAAGCACCCAACATAAGGCAAACAACCAGTTCTGAGGCTCCTTATTTCATCTGTCATTCATTCACCCTAATTTTTACCCTTAGCTGAGTATTGATGGAGTAGCTTCCAACCACTGAAATGGTAATGACAAGTAAATAGAAGAATTTAGGGAAATGATTGGGAAAACAGCATCTGAATAAAAATGGCTTAAGGAAAAAAGTAACTTGGAAAACTGTAATCGAGTCAGCTTACAGATTTATAAGAAACAGCACATAAAAGGTCATAGCACTCAGATTGCTTGAAGCTTTTAAAGACGAGCATGAGATTTAAATTCTTTCCTAAGAGATAGAAGAGAGTGCTTTACCAGCCCAGAGGCTTTCATGTATCACAGTTGCAAAGCAAACAGATTCACAGAATATTCTGAGCTGGAAGGGAGCCACCAGGATTACTGAGTCCAGCTGTGATGTAAACAGCCCATATGAGGAACCAAGCCACACCCTTGGTGCTGCTAGCACCACAATGACCAACTGAGCTAATCTCAGGGTCAGCACAGGATGGTAAAGCAAGGCAGATGACGTAAACAAATGGGTTGAGACTGCTTAGCATGGAGTGTCAAAAGCTATCATCCTTTTCTTTGAGGATTACTATCATTTTAACCTTTGAAAGACTTCTATGGATCTGGATTTTGTAGATCTGAAGATTGAGTTGTACCTGAGCACATTCATAATTTCATGGTGGCTGCTGAAAACATTTGACGATAAACTTTAAATATAAATTTTGAAGTCTAATTTTAGTGTCATTACTGAAAAACTGAATTCCTGAACACCTTGCTCAGAATGGTGTCTAGCTGTGTCTGCAAAACTAGTCCCTTCCTATGTAACACCTGCTAAAACATTTTTCATCAACTGTAAAAAAATGTTGAATTCACCGTTTTAAACACACCTTAATTAAAGTGTAATTGCCTGTTTTCACAGCTTATTTGATAAATGTGCAATCTCAACTCTGAGGTTGTTCAAAGATAGGAAACACTTCTTTTTTTCCACTGATTCTTGCATATCAAGGTGGCAAAGAATGTTGGTGTGTGCCCACCAGCTGGAACACCTTATTAAACCTGGCACTTGATAACAGCACTGTGTGAGGATAGAAATCAGTGGCAGGAAGTGAGCAGAGAAGAAGATTTGATTCTAATACCAGTCTGTACCACAAAAACTACTGTCTACAGTAGTCACTCAGACACAACTGTGTATTTTCCTTCATATTTTCCCTTTGTTGAACCTGTGAGCTCTTACTCAAAACAATAAGCTACAATGCAAAATAAAGGGGATTTTTTTAAAACCTGCACTTTGTATTCACTCATGAAGTGATCTATCTGTGACGATGACAGATGATCTAGAAGACAGGGGAAAAGCAGAATAGACAATTTCATGTGTATTTTCTCTATCAAGCTCTGGGTTGTGCTTTCCCATTTCACAACCACATAAAGAGAACTTGGGCACATTAATCATATTTAAACTAATAATAGCAGTCCTTCAGCTGAAAAAAACAGAAAATGCAAACCTGAAAAACACTACATCTCTAGTTTTTGTGAATCCTAAGCAGAAAATAGGTTGAAACCTATGGGTCCAGAAGGGCCAGGTTATTTTCTCAGCATTTAATGCTCTCCTGTCCACTCACTGTCTACAGTTCACAAATAGGATGCCTGCAGCTGGCACCCTGCTCTGATTCTCAGCCCCAAGGACTGTTCATGCACAGCTCTCTTGCTCACATTTCTGAGTCACAAGGCCACTAATGAAGAGCTACAGAGGATCCCAGAGATTGGCTGGGAGCTGATAAAGACCAGAGACTCATTTACACACACACATACACACACATCTCTTCCATCTGGAGAACATATGCCAATGCACTGACAGAACAATACTTTTAAACCTATCTGGAGACACAGCATCACCCTTTTATAGTGCATTTTCCTTCTGCTACGTCTTTCTCAATTTTGACCACAAATGTGTATGTTTTTAAGTAGCACTTGGTGGGAGAGCTGGTCACTTATTCTGCCTGTCCTCCTTTCTTTTGTATTTATTTTTTTGCAGGAACAAGCACAAGCAGAGCCTGTAACTTATCCCTACAAAAGAAAAGGGAGCAGGAAGTAAATTAGCAGATTACTAAAAGTAAAGGATCTTTACTTTTTGGAGCACCAAAGGAGGTGCTCCCTCCTACTGTGCAGATAGTACGTGCAATGTGCCACACAATGCTACAGGTGATAAAAGCTAACAATAGGCTCAAGGGGCAGCTAGACAAATTCAGTCAACAAAAATACACTGCTGGGATACAATTGCCTTTTTAAAAAATATATTTATTTAGACACTGAATCATGGATACACCAAGTAATACATGTAATTGTTTACAGGTGCCTAACTGAAAAGGTTTTCTTGAACCATTCCCATGTCTGTAGGTGTTTGCATAGCCTACAGCACATTCCAAAAGCTTCTGTTATAACCTATTCTAGTCTCAGTAGTTTTAATATTTGTATCACATAGATGAGTCCATGTTGTAAAAATTTAGCATAATAAAATTTTTATGGACGTTTTGTTATGTAAACTTGAGTATGGATAAAGATTATTAAATTAGGCAACAGGAAGGTACATCTATATATTAGAGACCAAATTACATCTGTGTTGCTCCTCCGAGTAAAGCCACAATTTATCAGAGAGACATGGAATCTGATTTAGTACAGTGGTAATTTGGAGTTAATGGATTCATGTTTATAAAAATCACTTCACGCTTAAGAGGAAAAGAATAGACTCAAGAGGTTAATGTAAATAAATTTAAGGAACAGAAACTGTTCTGAGCTGCAATCTTCCCTGAGAATTTGAAGAACTCATGCGTTCAGACAGCTGATCTTGATTTAAGTTCCTCTATAATAAATATCAATGTCAGAAATTAAACAAGAGCTTTAAAAGACACTTACATTTGTGTGTAATGTACCAGAAAGACAGGGAAATCAACCATTAATTGATTAGCTCTGTAGCCGCCCATTCTTCATCAGCCCTTCCAGGGCTGAAATGTCAAAGTTCAATGGCACAAGTTCTCAGTGCTGCAAGAGCCTATAAACTCTCCAGCAACACTGGTGGGTGTAGTACTGGTGCCATATAGCATCATCTAAATCTCATTCCTCTTGCCTTTGCAAAATCCTGTACAACAATGGCTCACAGCTATAGAACAACACGGATGTAAGCCCCACAATTCTGATGATCAACTTCTTCCTACGTGAGTTATTAGCTGTAAAATACACAGCCAATGAAAATTTCCCGTGTTCTCCCAAGCTAGTTTGAACTTTTGAGTTCTTTAAAGTACTTGACAGCACAGTCAGAACCCTTTTCTAACAGCTCCCCTCATCCAAATAGTTCATGCCATAATGTATGAAACAAACTTTGCATAGCATATCTTGACCTTTAGAGGGGAAAAAACACTAGATCCAAGTACATGGGGTTTCACTTTAATAGGATTTAATCCCATTTAATAGTGCTTTCCTACTTGTAAAGCTTAATGCTGCTGGGACCAGGTGATTTTGAAATAAAGGCAGGAAACCTCAAATACCTAATTTAGGATAACAGGGCAGTTCATATTTTGTGAAACTACGGTTTCAGGCTGTCTGCAGTCAGGGAAGTGACACTGTCCACAGCTACTAGGTCATATTCCCAAAGCAAAGAGTAGTGGCTGGAGAGGTAGAGACCTTGAGTACAGTTTTGCACTTCTGAGCTCCAGCAAAATCCCAGCTGTAGAACCTCAGGGGCTATGATTCCAGATGGCCACGGCTGAACACTGTGGATAGGTGCAGCCTAAATCTCTGAAACAACGAGCAAGCATCATCTAGCAGCATTGAATGCAGTATTCTGTTCTACTTGCTAGAATGGGCAGAGCTGTAGAGACTGCACAGAGGTACAAGAAAGATTCTGGTTGAATTTTGTTGACAAAAAAAATGGAAAACAGAAAGAAAACTCAAGCAATGATGGGGAAGGGTATATTTAAGTCATGCCTCAGATATGAAGCAATGTCCTGTTACAGTCCTGAGGCATTAGCCTTCTAATAGTAGTGGAGTTGCTATCAGAGGCTGTTTAAAAATTAATTTCACTTCAGCTCATGTTGTCACATTCAGGAAGATATTTTAAAAGCAGAGAAACTCCACACAATTGCTATCATTGCTATTCTTCAGTTTAACTGTGCCCTTTTACCACAGCCATTTTCATTCTGCTGGGGTTTTTTTCATAAACTGAATGCTGCTTACTGACATATGTGTTAATTAACCTCATTTGTGAAATGCTTCTCCCCAAGCACTTTCTTAACTCCTTCACTTATTTTTAAACTAACACTTCTTAGAGACAATATTGTCACCTACTTTATCCATATTTAAAACCTGCCAGAGGATATTAAAAAAAATCTTGTAAATAATAATATACAATAAAAAATATCACACTAGGAAAAAACTGGAAAACACCACAACATTCTTCCCAGTACTTCGGGTTCTAGTTTTGTGTGTAAAATTAAAGGTATTTAAAGCACTGATGGGCTGCACCTCATATGGTTTGAACCTAGAAAATAGCTGTTAATAACAATCAACTGAACCAGATCAGGCAGAAAAGGCATCCTACTTAGAAATTCTTCAGGGAATACAGACAGTGAAAATGTTGAACAAACATTGCAGGGAGATACACCAAATTCTGGCAGACAGATAATTACCTACTCAGTAATCAGGGCTCAAAATTCCTTGCCTTTAAGAATAAATGCAGAAGTTTTAACCCTAAAATACAACAATCCAAAACAGATTAAATTAAAAAAAAAAAAAGGCAAGCTTCTCTACCATTTCTATTTCTGATTCTTTAAAATACAGAGGGTGTGTTTACTTTCCCAGAAAACATAGTACAATTTTTTTCAGGATGTAGGACTACATTTGTCTCTCCTGTCTGTGCTATTACCACTGTTCAACTTTCTTTCACCCCTGAGACATAAAGAAGCCCAGCAGTATAATAAAATCTCCCTTGTGACAGAAATAGGCTGCTGGATTACTCCAACCTCAGCTCTGTTCCATTAGGAAAAGATCCATCTATGGCTGTTTCTTGGTTTCTGGAAATTGGCCAATATCCTATTTCATCTTTCACTCAACCCCATTTTTACCACAGCTCATAATCTCCAGGAAGGAATCTTGTCAAGTGATTTTAGAAAACATGAGGCGGATCACTTATCTCATGCAACATATTCATGGTGCTTGAAAGGACTTCAGAAAATTAACAAGGCTTGCTCCCTTGTTTTCAAACCTTCCTGCCACTGATGGATAAATAATTTATTTCCATGGATTCTCCAACTCCTTAAACCACAGAAAGGTCAGAGGGTTCATATAACAAACAAGTCATTAAATTAAAATATTATAGTCATACGTAGCATAGATACCTACTTTTCCACAAACCATTTTAGAACAACCCAGCAACAGAAGAAGTTCATTGAAGTACAAGAGTTGGAAATAACACAGGAAATAACACAGCTGTATTCCTTGTAATACACAACCTGGATTCACTTTCCACTTGCAAGAATGCCGAATTTACATTGACAAATTTTATAGCAAACAGTCCTAAATGTGTACAAAGAGCAAGGCATCTTCTAGGGCTACTGACCAGTTTTAAGTGATAACTTGGGCATTATACTGAGCCCAGATAGTCATTACTTTTTCAGCAGAGTAAAAGGGGGAATCATTATTCTTATTATTCTTCATTAGATTTACTAACCACCTCAAGCAATTACTTTTGATTAATTAAACTTAATACATCCACTCCCTATTCCTTTTAAAGCATACCGTTTTTTTGCTCTTTTTTTTTTTTTT
>VXBU01008800.1:85492-141460 GCA_013400315.1 Bombycilla garrulus
TTTTTTGACTGAGCTTTCAGAGATCACTGGTGATGCAGAAGAATCAGAACATGATAGGTCCCTGGTTGGATTTTCCTGATGCAAATTCCTGATTTTATTCTGAATATACCTCACAAACATGCAACTTTTATTGATATAGAGATGAAGCAGATATATGGAAACTGAAAGGAATCAGACTGAAATTGCCTCTGGAAGGAAAAGGTGTGTTGAAGTACTTCAGGCTGTGCAAACTTCAACTGTACTGGAGAACAACTGCTGTCTATCTCCAGCTCTGTTCTGCTTAGGAGATTTGTCTTTCATTGCACAAAAAAATCTGTTTCTCAGTGCCAACACTGAATCTACCTAAAATAGACACAAATCTTGATCTTCCAGGAATAAATAACAACAGTGAACTTAAGCTATAGCCAGTTTTGATGAAAATTAATTGATAACTTTAGAAAAAAATGTACCAGACTGGGATGAAGTAAGGTAATTGTGTTCATGCAAGCTGTCATCAAACAGGGTTTCAAATATTTAGTAACCCTTTAAGGAGAGATGTTTGTGCAATTTTTAATTCCATACTGATAAAGAATACTAAGCAAATGTATTGCACTGTTTTAGAAGGTATTCAATCAACCTATTCAACTGCTTATTCAACATTAGCCAAGCTGGTAAATAGACCACGGTCAGCCTGAACTGCTTTTCCTGCCAGTGAGCAGAGAAGGTGATATATCCCAAAGTCTAGTCCTCACTTCATTATACCAATAATCCAAATCTCCTCACAGACTACCTGCACACTGCCCAAAGAAAACCTGTCCACAGAGATGCCTGATATCTCCGCATATAAGACAAACAACAGGGAATGATCTCTATTCTGAAAAGCAAAGTGAGAGCATTCCAGTGCTTAGTACTAAAGGGAAAAAAATATCAAATTATCTCATTTGTGGAAGCAGATATAATTCTGATCACCTAAAGCTGTGCTGAATTTAGCTTAAAGAAGTTTGTGTCTGGTGTAACTGTTACCCTTGCCTTAGTTTGCCACAAGTTTCACTGCTGCTCAATTCTAGAGAGGTAGCTTTGGTTGCAAACACAGACAAAACTAGATTTCCTCATTCACATTTCATTTATATTATATAAAATTTCCCACTGTCTTCTTTCTGTGTGACCTAAATAAAAAATTCTTGTAAGTAAAGAATGAGCTTTTACTTTTTTTTTTTTTTGTTAAAAAATACTTTGCATTTCACCTATAAATAAGTAATAGTGATATGAAGCATCTGGCCCAAGTTCACTGTAGAAAAATTAGGTCAGCTATCCTAAAAAGTTAACAGATTCATTTAATGCTACCTCTAGTTTCAGAGTGGATTAATTTCTTACTGAAGCACCTTGTGTGCCTCATTGAATGACTGGTACTAGCAGATGTTAAAAATTCTATGAAAAATATGGTGGATTATCTCAGTCTTTCTTTTTGAGATCTGCATTTTGGATATTGTATTTTATGGTTGTTAGTTATGAAAAATACTACTGGGGGAAAGGGACGGGCATTATGGGAGTCTGAGAAGAATCATGCAGAAGAAAACAGATTTCTCTTACCCATTACAAGAAAATTTATACCAACAGTTAAAGAATTCAGAGTGAACGAAAAATAGCTTTGAAACTGAATAAAAGGAAAAAAAGAAATAAAGTAGAAACAGATGTAAAAAGCTGACTATTCAATGCTCCACTTAATTTTACCTTTATCCTGATTAAAGGATTTTGTATAAATGACAGTGCCTCAGAATTACACACAAATACAAAACCTAAGTTCTCAGGTCTTCATATATGAGTTTTTGTACTATTTCTTCCTATCCCCTCTTCATCAGTTTTTATATTAGTCTCTGAGTCTTACAAACCTTCTGAAATTTGGGCCAGAGATTTTTATGGAATTTGTTTTAGTTCTTTTCAGTTTATTCCACTCTCCAGACAGGACAGTAATAGAAAAAGCATACCTATTTGCTGTGTCAGTCTCATCCTTTCCAAGAAAATCAATATATTCTCATTGCTATGGCAAGGAAAAAAATAAATTTATTACATTATGTACCCTTTGTCTGCGTCATCAAACATAACAGTCTATTTATCATGGTCTAGCTCTTCAGTGTTCCTTTGCATAACTTTTTACGTATAATGCAATTCCTAGAGCAATGACAACAGCTTTAAAATACTGAAATGAGCAATACTCAACAATAATGAACTTGTTGAAAGGATGCTAAATTTATTGCAAATTTACTAAAGAAAAAATATACCATGACAGAGAACACATTTCCTTTAACTTTTGCTGACTCTGAGGCATAATTTCTCAAGTTTTTGACTCATTTCCATTAATAAAAAGAAGAAAGGCAGACATTAAAATATTTTTAAATTAGTTCAAATCAGAAACAGGCAATCAAAATAAATATCATCAAATATCAAACAACAGCACTGAAACATCATCAGCAATAGGAATCTCAATGGTTCATTTTTTCTTAGAGAAAAGAAAACCTGAATGAAGTCTGAGAATCTTCTGAATAGGACTGGCTGAAATGGCTCATAAAAAATTCATTAAATGACCTAAAAGGGTTGTGTTATCATAATGCAGCTCTATCAGAAAACCCTGCTGACAAGAAAGAATATAATGCAAGAAAACTGACTCATAAACATACTTCTCATGTTGGCCAGGTTAAATAACCTGAGATTTTTAAAGCAATTTAAAAAAAAAAGAAAAGTCAGTTGATCTAAAGGGGAAAAATGTTCTTTAAATAGAGAACAACATGAGAAAATTAAAGGAAAAGTTAACAACCAGGAATTCAGGTCAGGAAATTACTCAAGAATACTGTACTCTGTTTCCTGAAACAGTACAGTACCTTGAACATTTCTGTGCAATACTAAAATCCATGGGTGTCACAGGCAGCCTGAATTTAAATCACACATACTCCAAAAAAACATGCTTTCTGCCCCTTTCTGGCTGTGTGCCACCTCTCCTTCTGCATCATAAAATCAGCAGATCCTGGCTGAGGCTTTAGTCTGGCATAACCTGTTCTACTCCCAGTTCTACTCGCAGGGTCTGTGTGTGTGTCAGGGGAAAAAAAAGAACCAATAAAAAACCAGAAAAACAAACCAAACACAAAAGCAGTGAAATAGCAGCTGGTGAAGCATTTGATCATTACTTTCACATGAAATAATGGACAGCATCAATAATGTATTAAGGAAACAGTCTGAAGATGTTGCTGTCTTACACCGCCAAAATTCATGTTGCCTAGTACCCAGGAAAGGCTTCTTACACTTATTGCAAGTTCCACAGAAATACTGAAAACCTGCAAGTAGACCTCCCAGCTGAATTACTGTTTCAGCGGAAGTAAAAAGAAAGTAAATTCCAAGTAAGAAATTTGCAGATGTCACTATGTGCAACACTGAGCATCCATAACCTACTTGGCTTTATATCTGCTGGCTGATTCTGTTTCCCTAAAAAAGGTAACAATTCAAGCTGAATTCCCTTCCCTCAAAATAGCAGGAACTCAAATCCAAAACCTGACGACAATAAAGGAAAAATTCCCCCAGAGGTTAATTCATTTGGAGTAAGACCAAAGGATGAAGCAGCTTATTTTCTGGGGAAACTTGTTTCTCAGTTGTTCTGAAATTCATTAGTGAGGAAACTAAAGGTTTTACTGACTTCAGGCATGGAGCAAACCCCAAATACTAACTTGGAATTCTCTGCAGGGCAATCAGTGCAAAGTTCAAAAAAGGTCAAAAGGACACGTTTTAATCTTGATATTCAAGGCCTCAAGCTAATTGCTAAACTGTTGTGTTTGTGCCTTAAAAGGGAAAAACAAATGCTTGGTTTCAGTGGCCTTGAAATGCAACCATTAATTTCTGTCTGCTTTTGCTTCTGGAAAGAGTATAATTGTGTCACCAAACCCCAGAGCACTTAGGCTTTTTGCAAAAGCAAAACTACTAAAAACTGAATAATAAATATCATAAAATAGATCTGGAATAAAACACCACCTTTTTATTGTTATATCTAGGATGTTTTTGTGTTGAACGCTGTCAGAAACTAAATAATGCTCCCAAATAACCTGTTTTGCTAGATTTAAAGAAGTGTGTCTTAAATGCTACCCTTGGTAAAGAACTAATAAATGTCCTGTATTCTGTGAAACATCACTTTTTGTGTTCTATTTTCTGAGCTTCTGAAATTGCTTTTGCGACAGGGAGCCACAGCTCTTTGCATCAGTTACCCGTATCTGGTTATGACTGTGTACATCAAATCTGCCTTTGAGACCATACACAGAATAAAACCTCACATCCATTTCATGTGTCTTGAATTCAGTGATGACACAGGAGTTATTTGAAAATGCTATGCAAAACTAAATAAATAGCACTCATCTTATGAGAAATGTTTTGCCCTTATGATTGTTTACTGATGTAGCTCCTAATTCTTCTAATCCTTATTTTTCTGGCTGCTCCACAGACACCCAGGAAGCCTCAGAAGAACTTAGAGGAATCTTGATCTCTACCTCTATGAGCACCATCTGTCATAATTACATTTTTTTCAAAGATGACAACCGACAATCAAACACAGTAATTAACTATCACGGCTGTCTGTGGGTTCCCTATACGCGCCCTGTCACCTCAATCAATTTTATGGCAAGGCTAAATATGTGTGAAAATGCAGGGTTCATACAGTCATTAATGACCTTGCCCCTCTGTAGGTGTCATTTGGAGAGATTTCAGAGAACAGTCTCTCATAACAATGTTTTATCATCTCAATTTTCAAAGTAACAAGCCAATTTGTGGCTTAGCTCATAAAGGGACACTTTTAGATAGGTAAAACGAGCAAAGAAGGGATGTGTATGCATTTGTGGGTAATAGGGTTTGAAGGAATCAGGAGATAAAATCTGTTGTTTCAGGAACAAGTACTGTAATTGCTCCCAGTGCAGAAGTCCAAACACTGGGCAATAACTTGTAAGACATATCAAAATATGCCATCAAATTCAAGTCACAGATTTAGCGGAGCTTGGTATGGTTAAGTCTATAACTTTGTAAGTTTAATTTCTAAATCAACGCTTCAATGTTTTACTTTGTTTTAATCACAACTCAGAAAACAAGAAGTTCCTTACGATCGCTTCTTCTGGCTTTTTGACAGAGTTAGTAGACTAATCACTTTCCTTTGAATGGCTGCAGAATTTTTTGAAGGACTGTTTGAATGCCAGCAAGTCTGCCTAGAAGGACCAAATTAGACTCTGATTCTCATATTATTACACAGAAGACTTTAACACACCTGAGCAGAACACCCCAGGCACTTCCAAATACTCCCTAAAAAGGACTCAGAACATTGACTCACTCACATTTCTACTGCTAGTGAGATCCAGAGGAACTCTTCTGTCAAGCAATCTTTCTCCTGTTGTGCACAGCCTACCTCACCACACTAGATCTTTCTGACTTTAGCTGCACAAGAAACCCATCCGCTAGTAAGAAACAGTGCATGTCAGAATGGCCTATTTTTCCTTCAAAAAATTTAAACATGAATCACTCAGCACAGTAGAAACAATCTGATGCTTTTAATGGGGTATACTCATGTTGACACCAGAACTGCCTTGGAAAATGAGATAATATCTAATCATATCCATTATGTGTGACACAATCAGACACGATTGATTTGACTAAATATAGATGCACACAATGCACACATCTGCAACTGAACTCGGCATCCCGAACCCTCCACACTGCTGATGGACAGAAATAAGCCCTTCCCACAGCATGATTCACTGCCCCAAGTAAATGTCTAAATTGAACTACACATTAGAAGTGCTTGTTTATCTCCACTTTTTGTAAAAAAGCTAAACGTGGTTAGTTGAGATGTAGATACCTATACACACATCACTAAAATCATCTGAGAAGATTAAGACTTTTTCATGCTCTGATTCAGGTCTTCACTAACTGGTCCAAGAAAGGTATTGCCTTTGTCCCCAGACCTTATTCTGCCGACATCCTTCAGTCATTCTGACTATATATTGTCTGTAAATTGAAGCAAGTCATTTTTTCAAACTCTGCCACTCAGTAAAGCAGAATGCAGGGAATTTAGCTAGAAGTTGTCCCAAAAATTATATTTAAAGCATGGATCTGACAGATTCATGTAAGAAACAAAGCCCTCTTAAAAAACACACTTTTCTGATATTCAGTCTAAGCTCTTGCAAAAGGTAAAAAAAATGCTGTTAAAATTCCCCAGGCAGCTGCATTTTCACCTTGGCAGCATAAGCTAGATAAAGCCAAATATTTCCTTGAATGAAATCCAAATGTTACTGACTTGTGTGGGAACTGGTCTGGACCTTTAATGTTCAAAAAGGGTCTGAAAATTCCTGTAATGAGATGGAATAATGCTATCTTTTTGGAAGAAAATCATTATTAAAATATGCCACCATCTTACTTTATTTAGCACAATGTATGAGTACATCAGTCTTTGAAAAACAAGGCAAGTGAACAAACACCCATGAAAAACCTACAGAGATAAAACTCTTACTTGATCAATGACAATATAAAGCTCTATTGCTCACTTTAATGAGGCTGGGATTTTACTGTATGACTTGGCTGTATGTCATTATATATTAAAATGAAAACTCCTAAGAAATGTATTCTACTTTGCTGCACTACGTAAAATATTAGTCAACCTATGTAAATACAGACAAATTTTGCATATCATATTTTCTGTGTATACTTGAGTTTAACCCTACAATTAAGATATAAATGTTCACACGTGGAATCCCAGATAGCAAGGATAAAGCTCATTCATTTCCCTGGCTTTTCAGCACACCATTCTGTTTTTTTCACTCACTCTTCTTGATCTCATATGCTATGTGCAATGAGTTGTTGGATCACAGGGAAGGCTAGCAAGCTGTCTCTGGCACACTGGGTCCTTGAAGGTTTCAAGATCCTGCAATACTAATAATTCCCCAAGAAAATATACACTCCTCCCTTTACTGCAGGAAACAAGAGTCAAAATAATTGTTCTGTCCTCAAAATAGGACGCATCATGTATGGTTACAGAGAAAGAGAATTGCAGGTGCTCTCTGCTGCTTGCTCCATTGTCCTGGTCCTGTCCCTGTTCATACTTGAGGACCTGTCTGGAGCATGCTGTGATTGCCTTTCAGCTAGTAGATTAATTTTGCTTCTTTGGAAGACTCAAGACATGGGAAGGAAAGCTGAAGAAAATGATGAGTTAGAGTATATGTGGGACACACATATGGGAATACATACTGGTATATCTGCACCAAAAAGTGAACTGGCAGTGAACAGCCTCTGAGACCTTATTAAACCCTGTTATTTACCAAAACACGATGGCAGCATTCAGACTAGCTAATGGAAATTTTCCATGGCCCGGGTTAACTCCTGAGCGCTGCGTGGGAATATTTGGGAATGCTGCTTGGCTTATCCTAAAAACATACCAGGGACCATTCTAATAATTTAGCCATACAGAGTGAGATCTGCTGCCCAGGAACATTCCCTTGGCACACACTCATTTATTAGTACAGACATAGCCTAGGGACTAGAAATTGAGCAGAAACCTGTTGTGTGAGATGCTGTCCAGACACATAAGAAAACAGTACTTTTGTGACCAACAGGTTTACAAATGATAAAATTATAATTCCTAGTAGTTCCTCGTAGTTACTGATTCCATTTACAGGTGTTGTGTGAAATTGCTGGGTACACTCAAAAGGTTGTAAAAGGCACATTGGGTCCTGAAAGGAAAATGTGTAGAGAGCAGATGCCCAAGAATAAGCCTAATAAAGCTCCTGTGTTTCCAAAACAAATAATAAACCTTGCATATCCCAGGAAACATGGCTAGCTGAATGACAAGACTTCCCTTCCCCCATGTATTTCCAAGGACCGGGGATGTAAGAAAACAAGGAGAAGAAAAGAATACTTGTAGTTATTGACAAATTTAAGAGGAGAGGGAGGCAAAAAAGCCTGAGGTTTTGCATCTGTTACAAATGTATGACACTCCTAAAACCAAAAAAGTCCTTTGTACAAGAAGTAGCAGCTTTTCTTCCCAGTTTTCCTTAACTCCTTTTTTTTTAAAATCAATTCAGACTTACATATATTAGAAAAAAAATGAGCCATCTGTTTTCTCTGGACATGGTGTTTGCAATGTAAAAATGTAGATATTATTGTACAATTAGAAGATATTTGTGATGGATCGGCACTAATGCTTATGTGAATCTGAAACAGGAGGGAGTTTGAATAATGGAAAATTAAAACAATTGAATGAAAATGACATTTCAGCCCATGATATCTCTAGGGCTACAACTGTTGTAGGCTACATCAAGATATTTTCTAGAAAATGAAACAAAGTGAGGAAAAGTCATTCAAAATGGACAGCATAGCAATTTCGTTATAATTAATGGCCATATCAGGATCCTATGGGTCTTTTGAATCCTTTTATGTAGGCAATTTGCAATCTTTCACCTGTTTGTAAATGTAAGGACTGAGATAAGTGGAAAAATAGAGCAGTAGGAAGAAACAAAGAAATCTTTGAAAGTGTTCTGAGATATGAAATCAAAATAAAACTGCAAGGAAAGAAATATTTTAGTGGAAGCAAAAGATTGTAATCAATATGTTATTGATAAGCAACAGTACAGTATCTGAATTACGCTTCAGGCAATGGTAGAAATAGAATAGATCATACACTTGTAATCACTGCAAAAGTCTCCTTTTCCCTCATGCAGCAGAAAAGCCATATGGAAGTTCCTGGGCAAATACATTAATGGACATAAAAATTATACTCTGACATCTGTATAATCCCTGCCAGCATGCAAGGGTTCACTCTGCTGACTTTCTAAGCTGGCCTGATGTGAACCTCCACCAAGTGCAAAGCTGAGTAATCACAGCTAAACCACAAGTTGAGCCTGAGCCATCTCCCTTCCCACTGAGTGCAAAACCCAAATGCTGCACCATACCAATGGCATTTATGAGCTAAGAGCAAGTTCAGGCCAAGCTGGCATCCACCTGCGCAGGACTGTGAATACATATCCATGTAGAGGTTCCCTGTGGGAACAGCAAGATATTGATATAATCCATATGAAACACCTGACTTTGGAGAGAGGCATAAAAATTAGGTGCATATATGCTGATAGTATACGTGGAAATAAAATGAGAATGCCAAGTAATTTCTTAACGAACACAGAGTAAAAGGCTACTAATAATTCTGAAGTTATATTCTTGAAGTTCAATCATGACATTTTTAGTTAGGAAAGGATCTTTCCCCCAGTTATAACAGCACAAAGTTGATTTGAATCTGTTATACAGAAGCATAAATCCTTGTATCCTGTCACCTCAGAATCTCATTGGTGTAACATAATCCTCAGAGAATGATTTTGAGAAATGCTCAAGAAACCTGTCTTCATTTTTCAGAGGTGAATTTACTGGAGGAGTAAAGGATTCCTAATTTTTCCATTGCCTCGTTTTCACAATTTATTGGAACGCTGCTTGTTCTTATGTTACCAAGAAACATTGGACATATTTATTCAAATACAGCCTCATGAAATAGAAGTGATTTATATGAAAAGAGGAATCTCAAACAACTTTCTGATGGAAATTCTTTATACTTATCTGTTGAAACCAGAGTTCAAGGACAGTCAATCACAAATACCTATGAAAATTATTGAAATGCATATATATGAAAGAAACCTACTTTTGAAATCCATGGTTGGAACTAAAGAAAACTCTTTAAAATTGAAGTATTTAAAAAAATATTTTAAAAGCTCCTCTACAGGATTTAAAAGAGAAATTTATGTGACTTCTCATGTTGGAGGCAATATTGATAAAATGTGAGGAGCTTTTAAGGAAACCATTATTCATCTAGCAAGGTTTTTTACTCTTCAGGATGAATTAAACTTTAGGCTGATGAGTCTTTTTGCCGTAACTATTTGCAGACTTTTGCTATGTCCTTTCTCCACCTGGAGAAAACATATATCAGACACAGCAGTAAGAAAACAATCTGGGTTTAACAACAAAAATTCCCATAAGAAACCCTTGCACAGCACAAAGAAACATTTATCAGCCTTACATTCATCTTGACCTATGGCTGACACCTCTTTCAGTCATGAACTGCCACTACTGAAATTATCAAGAAATCTCACGCCATAATTACTGGCATATAAGTATTTTTATTTTCTGCAAACCAATATTCCTACATAGTTAGTGCACCCAAACTCTCATTAGCAGCCTATTAGCACTCTAGGATTACAAAGATAATAAAGAAGCTGTGACAACATACACAGTGGGAGTGTGCTGCAGAGACACAGCTATTAGAGTGTCCAAAGGAGGGCCATGAGGACAGTGAAGGGGCTGGAGGTGAAGCCATGTGAAGAGCAGCTGAGGTCACTTGCTCTGTTCAGCCTGGAGGAGACAGACGACAGACCTCATTGCTGTCAGAACTTCCTTGTGAGGAGGAGGGGCAGGCACGGATCTCTGCTCTGTGGTGACCAGTGACAGGACCTGAGGGAATGGCCTGAATCTGTGTCGGGGGAGGTTAGGCTGGATATTGGAAAAAGGTTCTTCACTCAGAGGATGTTTGGGCACTGGAACAGGGTCCCCAGGGAAGTGGTCACAGCACCAGCCTGGCAGAGTTCAGAAAGTGTTTGGACAACACCCTCAGGCACATGGTGTGACTCCTGGGGATGGTGCTGCAGGGCCAGGAGCTGGACTCAATGATCCTCGCAGGACTCTTCCAACTCAGCTTATTCTGTGATTCTGTGAACTCACACTGCACAAAACAGCCTACAGCTACCATGCTGGCAAGAAACTGAAGCTATTGAATCCACAGGACTCCAGCAGTGTCCCATCTCTCTGGGATAATGAGAAACAACTGACTACAGCACTGGAGTAAATGTGGGCCAGCAGAGACATAAGCCACAGTACCCAGGTACTACGTGTCTCCAGCAGCACTGACTGATGATGAGATGGGGATTCTGCAGGAGCCAGGTTTGACCTGTCCTGGCTGAAGAGCTCCAGTTCAGTACAAGTCATGACATCTCTATCCAGGAAAAGATGCCCATCACTGCAGAATTACATCGATATGCCAGATTCAAATTCGGCTACTACAAATGCAAAACCTTCGTAATTAGTTTCAGTAAATTGATAAGAAATACCACATAGCAGAGTTCATGGAAGTCAAATATTCCCTAGAGACATTGCAAACAGTAAAAGAAAAAAATTTTAAAAAACCCAAAACCATACACTGTGAGTAACTTTTCAATTAAATACTATCATACAGTAAGTTCATAAGTGTTGCGCTAGCCAATTTTTCCTTTCTGCTACTATGACACATTTTTATTTTATTAGAAATATTTGAGAACACATTTACACCTCTATTGTATAACTATAAATATACTGCCTTCCAGTGTATTGTCAGAGAAGATTCTTTTCAATGGTTACATTATGGCTACAATATGCAGCTAAATTAAACTGCCATAGAAGATTTATTTATTAAGTCCCAACTCTGCTTTGAAAAAACTGCAGAGTTATATGACTCCCTCCTAACCTGCATATGAGAAGTTCTTTTGTATAAAGCCAAACAGAGATAGGAGGGGAGTGGGGAGGATAGAAATGGGAAAAGGACACTGTGATCCCAGAAGCTTCCAAGGTATGTGTCAGGTGCAGGGCTTTGGAAGTGTGAAGGGATGGATTTAATCAGTTACTCCTTCAGGCTTCCTTCTAGAATCAGCAGGAAGAAAACTTTTTGAGCAAAGAAAACCAATGTAGCAGTTGGGGATGGGGAGGGGGGTGCTAAGACAATCTCTTACTATCAGTGAATTCTCTACTTAAAACTTTCCCAGGTCAGGACTGGCTGAGTGCTTGGAGGAACACATACAGACACACATAAATTTCTCTACAATTTGTTCTGCATCTCTCCCCTTTCTAGAGCTAATGAAATTCTTCTTTCACAGAACTAATAAATGTGTTCTTTTAATTGTCACTAACTGGTACAGTGTTTTTCACAAGTTTAGTCAACTGTTTGCACAGCAGGCCTGGGAGGCTAATCCTCAGCGACCTCTACACTGGTTAAAACGAATGTTTCACTACAGCCACTGTGTTCAGTTCCAGTAAACTCTCTCACTGTTGAGAACAGGGTGGCTGCATGAAAATGAACATTTCGAAGCAGGTACAGAAACACTCTCAGTTCTTAAACTGTGAAGGGAATTGTTTGCCGTACAGTATATGGATTAGGCAAAAAAAGCAGGAAGGGAACTTTCCAACTTATTACTCACAAACTAAGAACTGGTAAAAAATACAAAGGTCATCAAAAGCCCTTGTTGATGTTCCAACTATCATCAGGAACTGTGAGGCTGTACAGTTCAAAACCCTGAAAGAAGGCAGCAAGACCAACAGAAATAATTTTCTTGGACTTCAGGAGAGCAAATATGACCTTGTTTAGAAAGCTGCTTGGCAGCATCCTGTGGGAAGGCAAAAAGTCAAGGAGAACTTTTTGGTTTTCAGGACACCCTTCTCAAAATTACGAAAAGAGCCCTTTGTGATACACCAAAAAGGCATTGTAGGAGGCCAGCATGGATGAACAACAATCTGAACTGTCCTGAATGAGCACAGGTGTGAAAAGGAAGCACAGGGATGGTGGAAGAAGGAGGAAACTACTTGATTTAACACAAAGATACTGTCCAACCACACAGGGATGGAGCTAGGTAAACCAAAGCCTGGGTAAAATTACAATTAGAAAAGGAAATTAAAAGCAACTCTAAAGGTTTTTAAAGAAGCCAAATAGTAAAAATGGAAGGCTGAAGAGAAGATAGGTCCATTACTCAATGTGGCAATGAATCTAATAGAATGAGCAAGTCTGAGTATCTTGGTGTTTCCTTTGCCTTGATGGGCAAAGCTTGTCAAGTTTGTGAGCCAGCTATCAGAGTGCAGGGGAGTAAAGCATTACCTACACTACCAGAAGATTAAATTGGGCCAACTGGGTATACAGAAGTACAACTGATCACTTCAGACACATGCGAATTTGCTGAGGGACATTGCCAACACCACTGCAAGACTGTCATCTACTATCTTTCAAAGGTTTTGGCAATTGAGAAGGGCTCCTGATTCTTGATACCCAGAAAAAGGCAAATGTTGCATCCATTTTCAAAAAAGGGCTTCCCCAGAGGTAAAATGTGCACAGCTGTAGGTGAATCAGCCCAATCTCAGCATCACAGGAAGTCTGTGGTAAATTCTGCCAGAAGACATTTCCCACACATGAAGGATAACAAGGTGGAATAGTCAGCATCAATTTACTAAACAGCAAATCACACCTGACAATTGGGAATTCCTTCCATGACAAGATGTTAGGATCCTGCACTGAGCTAGAGCAATGGCATCACATAAATCCTTGATTTTAGCAAGGCCTTCAATATGACCCCACAGCGGGACAGACAAATTGACATGGTATGGCTTGGAGAGGGACAGGATAACATGAGCACAAAAATGCCAGGGTATTTGGGATCAATGGATAGCAATAAGCACTGTGAAACCCAGCTACAGCTGGTTACCAGTGCATCTCTCCTGGGACAAAACTGGTGTTTAATAGTGTTTAGTGTGTGACACGGATGACAAAGTAGAGCTCACCTTTGGGAAGATGGTGGTCCAAGGCAGATTAAACCAATGCAACAAGCTGGAGAACAGCTGGAGAGTATGCAGAGTTCCACAAAGGAGCTGAAGGTCGTTGAGGTAAAGAAGACTCAACAACGTGCCCTTTTGGCAAGGACAATCAACCCCTACAGTGCTGTATCAGTAACAGAGCAGATCAAGGGAAGTCATCCTTACCCTTTACTGGGCACTGCTGAGACTGTGCTGGGTACATCTGGAGTACTCTGTCCAGTTCTGGACTCACACACCAAAAGTAAGATATGGACATAACAGGGCAAGTCCAGCAAGTGCTCAAGGGTGCTGGAGCTCAAGAAATGAAAGAAAAGATTGAGGAAACTGTTCTTAGCCATCTTGAAGGAAAGAAAGCTGAGGTAAAGATCTTACTTCTTTCTATAAAGACTTGCTGGAAAGATATGAAGATAACTGAGCCAGACTCACCTCAGTGAAAGGACAAGATGCAATAAGCAGAAGTTGCAACACAGGAAATTCCGATTTGGTTTAAAGAAAAACAATTATTTCCCCTGCCGTGGCACAGACTGACAAAATAATTTGTGGAGTCTCCACTGATGGAGACTGAAATTGTTAAACTCAGCTGAACATCATGTGCAACATGAACTAGTTGGACCTTCTCTGAGAAGGGGTTTAGTCAGAATGACCTTAAGAGGTTCATTTCAGCCCACACCATTCTATGATCTGATGACTCTATGATCAGTTTAAACCATAGAAAACTGCATTGCAGTATTCACCATTATAAAGGTATCCTCCCTTTCTACACAGAAAATGAATAAATACATATGTTTTGGAAGCAGAGAAACATAAGAAACAGGAACTATTTCTCAGAGGCAACTATGTTACAAGTGATTGAATATGGACCAAATCATCACCAGCAAGGCGTGATGTGGAGCAATAAATTATTAAAAGTCGAGAAAAGAGCTCTTGAGAAAAAATTGAAAGAACTGGATTGCTTCTTCTTAATCTGGGAGGAGCTCTACTTTACAAAAAAAATTCCAGATATATAATGCTTCAAAAAGAAAAGTAAAAGCTATTTCCTTGAACTAAGCAAAGAGTTACATACGTTAAACATTTGGAAACCAGAAGTCAACCCCGATTTCCTTCCACCAAATCAATTTCTTCAATGACAACAATATTTCCTAACTTAACAAATAAATTCCTATATGACATTATATCAAATGCATTATTGAGTCCTGGTACATTAATTCTTATTGTCTTTCTTATTAATATACGATTAATCTTGTAGTAGCTGGCAATGTGCTGCACTTCATTTTGTCTTATTGTTCTTTTCTTCAATTTTCTGTCTAAAACATTGTATTCTGTTCCTAAAATGGGCCTGGTATATCTACCATTCATTAGCCACAAAATATCACCCCTATCTGATAGAGCTATTAAAAACTGAAATGGCAAAGAAAAGGCTGTTTGCCTTTAGAACTGAAAGCTTCTGATAGGCTTTGAAAAAATATTTTTATAGTTTCCCTATTTCTTTATAAGACATTTTTAATCAACTCTACAGACATGAAATTTCCTTTGAAGAGACAGACTTCTAGTTCTTCCTCTGAGCATCTATCTGACTGAAATGTAGCTTAATTTTTTACGAATCACATTTCATAAATTTATAATTATTGACCATATTTAGGATAGTCAAGCTTGTTTGAGGGTCGAACGGCTTCTAAATTTTAAGGACTCCAGCTGGTGATGTACACAACCCTTTGGCATTTCAATACCCAGATGAGAATATGTTACAGAGCCTTTCTATTGTGAATTACTGTGTCAAGTGCCTTCAGGCTCTAAACAGGAATTTTGGTCATTGAAATGTACATTTTAGATTAAAGAAAGCACAAATAATAACCTGCTTCACTAAACTCACCTTAGGATATGGATGTCACAGTATCCATTTGCCCTGAGTTGGAAACCTTCACCTATTGCAGAAAAACAAATCATGACCTCTGTCTGGTTCAGAAAGCACCAAAATCAAAATTAGATCAACTCACAGTATAGAAGTCCCTAATGAAAGCTCTCAGCCTGAAAGTGTACTATATATCCTGAGATGTAACTTTAAAATTGAGACTGTTTCAGTATTTTTCAAGCTCGAAGGTCACCATTAGCTTTCCTTGAAGTTATTACACTTGTAACTGGGAAAATATACTTAAATGAGTACTGAGTTTCTGACAGACTAGTACTTTCTCAGCAGGATAAATTTTGACAGAATGCACATAAAACCATTCTGCCACAATCATACACAGGCAACTTTATCAAATCTTGAAGCTCACATTAGGAAATTCATTTGAAAGTCACAAAATCAAAGATATTTTAAATCCAGTGTCAGATACAAATAATCAAAGACAGTTTTCTCACAGTAGTTATTGCTGTCCATGCAGTACGTTCCTTGATCTATAAGTGGTGTTACAATATGAACATTCATAATCAGAAAAATTAATCTTCATAATCTTAAAATATATTTACTATTTGGAGGATTTTGCATGTATGAAAAAATGGCTTTTTAAAGTTCATAAGTTAGTCTTCAAATAAAGTACATCACAGTGCTGTCCATCTGTATAAACTTTTCACAAACACTGCTCCCTTCCCACAGTCAGTGCCATAAATAAGGGTGATCTCCAGATGGTGCAAGCTGTTAAAAAAACACTCGTCTTTTCCCAGCTATGTTGACATGTATAAATGCCCCATTATCCCCATTATATTTATCTGTGTCTCACTTAATTGAATTTATGACATCATCAGCACCATGATTCCAAAGAATTGTTTTTGTAAATAATAGGAACATCAAAGATAAACATAAAGAACTGAACTGACATTAAAGAAAGTGGATGACAACCTATTTTTTGTAGTTTTGCAAATTAGAAATCATCCAGTCATCCACTTAACGACTAAAAATGCAAATTTTTAGGCTTCTCAAACCAAAACACGACAGCCCTCACAAGACACAACCAAAAAAGGTAGTTTAATCAGTAAGAATGTAAGTCATCCAGGTAATCAAGAAACCACACAGCCCTTCAGCCTGCACAAGGAAAAGCCAACCAGTAAATACCTGGAGAAATGCAGGAAACAGTGCACAATTTTTATAACTAGAAATGAAACTGTTACATAAGTACAGCAATACCCAGTCAAATATAGCTCACCTTCAATAAACAAACTGCAGAGATGTGAGATGGATAAACTAAGCTGAAACTTTCAAGTTTCAAGGCTAGTGCAGGAGAACTATAGAAATAAAGCATTTGTTCTCCCCTCTTGACTGTCATCTGTAGGAACATCTGAAATTCTGTCAGTAGGTACTTCAACAACTTGACTAAAGCCAAGATACAATCTATGTTTTTAAAGACTTTCTCAAATATATCCAGGTTTTAGTGTGTAAGTCCTGCAATTTGCTCTTCAAAATTAATTCAGTAGTTGATTTTTTCCCCCTGTAGTCAGCAGCCCTTGTTCTCAATTTCTTGCTCTTCAACCGGACACAAAACATTGTGATTCTCTCCTCTGACTCAACTGTGAGTTAACACCACTACTCAGTGCTGACATGTTAAAATTATCTCAGGTAGCAAGAAAAAAAGCATCAGTGTTAAATTAATTCTCATTCTAATACTTAACAGTCAATAAAACCTCTTAGGAGATAGAAGTCCTACTGCTCATCTATGCCAAATCATCTGCAAATCTTCATTTATGCAAATGAACTTGTATTTTTAACTCCTTTAAATCTGCAAAACTGACAAGTGTATTAATGCCTTATAACATTAATGCTTTATAAAATCCACATACAGAAACAGATTAGCTCAATAAAAGTACAATACTTTCATGCCTACCCATCCTTCTGTCAAATCATATAAACAATTAACTAATGTTAAATTCAAGAACCAAATTTTATGCCTTTCAAAATTTCTCACTCATATTATCATCAACTCGATTAAATGACTCATTAATATTCAATTAAATACTAGAGAAAATTTCATTTATTGCTTCCAAATGTAATAAATCATAAAAATAATTTAAAACATTTAGAAACACAACATGGCAGAATCATGTTCAGGAGTGTGGTACAATGCGCACACTAGGAAAACTAAATTAATTGGTTTAGTATAATGTATCTATTTTTTTAAGATCAGTAAAATGAATATCCTACATATATGAAACTAGAAAAATATTTTCATGAAAGCAAAATAATAGTAAATTGTTAGAGTGGGTTTTCTTCCACTTCCTTTTATGTAACTAAAATCTAAGTTCATAAAAGAAGTTCATTGCTTTTCATTTTAGTTGCCTTAAAACCATAAGACTTAATCACAGGGTAAAGTGCTCTCTGAATTGGAGGGGTCTTAAGGTTGAATATACATTTCTGGGTAGGTTTAGATAATTTACATTTTCATATTATTTCCACTGCTCCCTACATACCTTTTGTGTACAGATTAATTCAGAAGCTTACAGAACTGCAATTTAAGCACAGAGAATCCCATTTGTCAAAACAAACCAATAGCTATCAAATGCCTTGCAGTCCTCTAATTTTTAAGCTACTAACAACGATTTCTTCACGCATTCCTGGTCATAAGTTAATAACTATTCTGCTTGAATGGAGCCCATATACTCAGGGACAGCCTCAGAAGAAGATGCAGCTTCTGTAACACTGCTTGCCTGCTTCCCAGGTCTGGGATTTTACCTCCCCAGACACAAAAGCAGATAAAACAGTTCCATGTACAAGTGCTGGCTGGCGACTTCAGCCACCTCTTTTATGTACCTGTGGGACAGAGGCACATTCCTATCTTCTCCCTGACTCTCTGCATCTTTGGGTAAGCCTACTGAAGGATATCCAGCTGGCAGCACCATGCATTTCCTTAGCTCAGGAGCTGCAGGGCCCCTTAGTGGTGCCATGTGATGGGGAGGGAGAAGGAATTCCTGACTGCTTTTACACAATTCATATCATGTAAGGTCCAGAGACCATACACACACAGAAATTCCAGCAAACGAGGAGGAACACAACAATATAGTGACAGAATAACAACACAAGCTTGTGCTGGCATTGTCAAGAGCTCTTTGTTGTGGTGCACGTTTTTCCTGATTTCAATGTTAATCATATTGTTGTAGTTTGTTCCTATGTTTCCCCCCCCGTTTGCTTGTCCCAATGGTTTCTTCCTCAGTTGCACCTTCCCCTAAACTGCCCTTCAATGTGTCTCCTCCCCTTATTCCAGTACCTTCCCCATCCATCACCCAAACCCTGCCCCTCCTTCCAGACCTTCGCTTGTCAATCCCCACATGGGCCAATCCCTGAAATATCCACCCCCTTGGAAATCCCCTAAACCTCGGTGCCCCATTGGCCCATGTGACCCCTTTTCTCCTCCCCCTGCCCCTGTTGGATCGTGTTCTGTAAACCCCACCCTATGATCCTCCCCTATGTTTCCCTGATTGGTTTATTGTTTATGCCCACCCCTTAATTTGTAACCCTATAAAATCCCTTGCACAGCTGTGCTCAGGGCTTTTTTGTTCTCATCGCTTCAGTGATGATAAACTTTGTGTTTGGAAGCCGAGAGCAGAAGAGCCTCCTCTCTCCCCTTCGTCTCTCCTTTGACAGCGGTCTGCCTCCATAGAGCCAAAGCTCTGAGGTTCTGTCACTAACACAACACCTGCAGTGACAGTTCCCCACACTCAGCGTGGATGGGCTTTCTGGACCATAGTGTGGTGGGTCAGAGCTAGTTGGGCTCAGAAGGGCCGTGTCAGCTCTCTCTGATTATTTAATCATTTAAATCTGATCATTTGATCATTTAATGACAGAGGGTCGTTTTATCTAGTTCCATTTACTGCTATGTATTTTCAAAAATGGGGAAAGGGAGAACCTGTATGAGCATGTGCATATGTTACATATAGATCTATAAAAGGAAGGAAAAGAAACAATTATCACACACTGCAGATAATGCAGCTCATCCTAGACACTGAACGTGTTTAAATCCAAATGCAATACAGCAATCCACAAACTGCATGGGGAGATTCAACTACAAGGGGAAGCGCTGAACAGAGCTCAGACCAAACTCACAAGATCTTGTTTTATTCCTCTTGCCTGTTCTTCTAGAGGTATGAATTACTTCTGGCATGAGTCAGACACAATTTTCACCATTACCTTTAGTACAGTTTATTTTACAGTTGTAGTCCCAGGCAGTAGGGTATGATATCAGAAAAAAAGGTCAGAGAAACGCAAAAATCATCTTGAACAGGAGTCCTGGAGATGATTAGAAAAATAATGATAAAGGTAATGTAAAACATCTTACAAAGACAGCTCTTCAGGTGGCTGCTTCCTCTGCTACTTGGTCAGAGAAATGCTGCTAAAGGTACCAAGTCCAAATCCATCACTTTCACTTTATAAAGATTTATTTTAGCTAGTCACATTTTGTTACGGTGTCTTCTAAACCACGACTACTGGGCACCCTTTAAGAAAAACATACACACGAGCCTCAGTAGAACTGTTCTTATCCTCTGTAGCATGGAATTTACAACAAAACCCTATCAAATTGCGAAGTACAAGTTCTAGACAGGAAACAACAAGGCAAATAAGATTACTCCAATATTTCCACATGCAATGCAAGTAAAAATAAAAAATAGTGGAACAAAAGCTAAAAAAAAAAGGTTAATTGGATGAGGGGAAACACACCTACATGGTTTAACCATAAAGCCTACAGTGAATGACACAAAACAGTGAGTCTGTAACAGGGCTGTGGCAGATCAACATGCCCTCCAGTCAGTACTGAACTAGGACCCCAACACAGGAATAAATTATGCTTTAATCAGATTAGTCAGTTTCTGGGTTGTAATCAAAAATGAGTATTTCTTTTATCCTCAGAAGATCTATTCAGTCTGTATTTATTTCTTGTAAGTCTGACTACTAATATCAAATGTAGCTGAAGTCTGAGGAAAGCTGCAAATATGAAATATAACAACCCTGAGATCTCATCAAATTCCTAGGTAGAGTCTCCACATTCAGAATTTTTCATGGTGAAATATTATTCAGAGCATATTCTTTCTTTATTTTAGATGTTATACCTGTTTATAAATGTAATATCTTTCAACATATTCTCCTTTGTGTATCTCTCACTAATCTTGACCTATCATGGGTAAGGGCTCTACACTGAGAAATACTGCCAACAAAATAAGGATGGGAGAAAAATATGGATTTTAACAGTATGGATCCTCCATGCTGAATATATGTCTCATGATTGCAGGAAAACTAGAATAATTTATGAATGCACGCGATTGTGGATAAAAGGGGCTGGATATGAAATGAAAGCCATGTAAACAACTGATTAGGAAATTGACAAGCAAAAACCTCAGGACTACTCAGAGTACAGGAAAAAGTACTAAAGATCTTTTAAACGTCTGAATAGAAAAGCAATAGGAAAATCTATTGGAATTGGTTGAGCAATCAGGATTTAGTGGAAGAGCAACTTCCTTCTGCAGAAGCAGCATGTACATTTTCTGCTTGGCGCCTGAGGAAGAAAGAACAGTAAATTGCCTCTGCTTTGCAAACAAAAAAGCAGAAGAGAGTATAACTATACTAAAGACAGTAACTAACATAAAGATTTCAAATAACATAGATATGCAATAATACAGCAAATACAATTCAGAAAAAGGTAATGAATAAGATTATTCAAGCAGTCACATTTGACTGATTCAGGAACTTAATATGCTCATCCACTCGCTCTTCCATTATACTCTGTATACAATAAAATGTGTCCATCATCTAATATGAATCTAGGTCTGACTACGTAATTCTACGAAATTAAAATTTTGCTAAGAAACTGCAATTGTAACTCAACCAATGATGAAAGGCTGACACTAACTTTAACAACCAGGTCTAAGCAAACTTTTCCTTCTTAGATAAAGACTTGCACAATATGCAAGGTTCATGTCCAGGAGACCATTGTTTTTAACAGCTCTGTTTGTGGGAAAATAATGAAGTGTGCCTATTGATATTCTTCCTGCATCTATGTTAGGAATCAGACATTTTCATCATGTAAATGTGATGTATTTTAATTAAAGAATCCATGCAATATCATTAAATTTACTTTAACACACACAATAAAAATTGCAGCAGTATAACTTCAGGATGAAGTAGAGGTCCTGCAGATCTTAGCATGTCAATGTGTGCTTACATAAAAGGGAAAACAATTTTTAAAAAAGGAATTCATTTGGTTTACTTGTATTATCTGTAATTACTGTTATTCAAATTAATTACCTTATAAGAATAAAGAAACTATGATGTTTATTATTTCCTGCTGTGAACAAATAAATTATTTGGTATCATGACCTCAGTGACACTTTTAGAGAAAACAGAATTGGTGGCAAGACACACACACAATTCCAGCAGGAAAAGATCATTTGGCTTTCTCAGGTCTGAGATGTAATGGTGTTTGCAGCATACAGCAAAAGTTAAAAAAGAGCTGTGATCACATTTGATAGATCAAAGGCATAGAATGAGACCTTTAACTGCCACTGTTACTTCCTAATTGCAGAATATTTTGCAGAATATGTAACATTTGCAAAAAATTGTCACTCAGAAGAGATTAAAAGGCCCTGCCCTCTCCTGAACACCATGCTGCCTTTGAGGCCACAGAACAGAACAAATCCATGAATGAGTTAGTCACGTGACAATGTCATTAGCTGTTGTTTCTCTCCAGTTAGGTAATAATAATAGAATAACATATAGGAAGGTTTTTAACATCACTTGACAAAGACTTTCATTAAAGCTAAAATGAAATCAAGAGGTTTGCTTTCACAGGAGAAAAATAAAGCTTTAAAATATACAGAGAAAACCTTGAGACCTTTATCTTCAAAAAAAAAAAAAGGAAGAGACATAAGAACAGTTCTGCCTTGCTAAATTTTTTCTGGCAGATAGCTGTTGTGGATTGAGATTTCTGTTCTTGTGAGTTAAAACTAGTCTTGCAAATTGGTCTTTGACACCCCACAAACCTACCTTATGGCTAAATTCACTGTGGTGAAAGAAAGAGAAATTTTCCTAAGGGGTATTTATTCAAACTGATACATTCATTCAAACTGAAAGAATCTGGAGCACTGACCTTCGGGTACAATGGTAAATACCAATCAAAATAAGTTCTCACATGGTCCTACTTACTGTCAAATTATACCGGATTTGTAACATGCTCCAGAGAAGGAATGTAATTTAACTAAAACTTTCTTTAGTTAAATAGTGTTAAGTGATAAAGAATGATGATTATAACATTGAGAGAATCCAGTGAATCAAAGCAGAATAACAATGTAGAGTGTTTTTTAGCATGAAGTGGCATGGACACTAGGAGAATTAAGACCCATACAATAGCAGTTTGTTGGGATGGAAGGAAACTCTCCTGCTGGAGAAATAAAGTACACCAGGTGAAATATAAATCAAAGTGGCCTTTTCATTTATTTAGTGGTGTATACAGCTTCTGAAAAAAAATCAAAAACTTTTACCAGGAATCCTTCTTGCTTGTCTAACTGCATAACTTCACTTACCAGATTTAAAATACATTAAGGTTAAGGGGAGAAGGAGAGGCTCCGTTACCTGAATTCAAACTTTTGTATTGTAGAGAAGAAAAAAAGCATTTGTATGCTTTGGTTGCTTTTTAAGTGATCAGAAATGTACAGCTTTGCATCAGTTCCACAGCACAATCAGCTACATTTTCCTACTGAAGGGAGACAGAACTGTAGTTTTGGTCACAATTGCTTTGCCTGGGCTGTTCTTGAGAGAACATCAAGAGTCAAACACGGACAAGCAGATTCACTCTGAGTGCTGCTGACTGTTGAGGGAGTTGAGTCATGCAGAGGGGGGAAAGAGTTCAGCAGAGAGCTGGAGTTGTCCCCACCACAGCCATCTGAGGGGGGCATTTAAAAGCACTTAATATTGAATCAACCCATGTATGATTTACAGTTGCTTCAACAAGCCAAATGTAAACATTCTTATTTCAGCCACATGGAAACACTTTTGATTCTAAAAGCCAATGGAGAACACTTCTGAGAACAGCACTGTCAAGACTTATTTCATAAAAAAGAATGAAAGTAAATTTTAAACTATGAAAACAGATACAAAACCAGTAACATTCCACATGAACACAAGTTTTAAGACTTACTCAGGTTTCATTTTTACGTAGGACTTGAGAAAATGGGAACACAGTCTTCATCTCTATTCTCTGTCGGAAAAAAAATGGTTTTTTTTTTCCCTAGCCATAAAAGGTGCTATCTCAGGAGAAGGGAAGGGGAAGGAAATAAGCCCAAAAGACAAAACGTGCACTTTCAGAGTTCTACTTACAATTTTTATTTACTTAGAAACTTGGGGTTTTTTTCCCTCATGATCCTCCTGTAAGTGTTATGCTATGTACTCTCTGGAGCAGCAGTAAGTGCAAAAGTGTAAGGAACAGAGAGCCATGCTCTCATGCAGCAATAATGTCCGGGATATTAAGTTAGTCTAGTGGACTAACTTTATCATTTCTCTAGATGCTGCACATGAAAAGTGTCATGAAAATAGTTTTACCGTCCTTCTCCCCCACTCTGCAATGTCCCATTCCTGTGCCTGAGAATATACAGCAGCTTCATCTGTCTTTGCTGCTTTCTGGAAAATACCCTGAATTTTTAGGAAGATGCTAATTGATGACTGAAGATAAGTGGGGGGAAAAAAAAAGGCAGTCTTAATTTGTACACCCATAACTTTTTCAATTCCTTTTAAACATCCCTTCCAGTTACATAGTTTTTAGCACCTGGACTCTTTTTTTCTTTTTTTTTTTTTTTTGTAATGTATTTAGCAGTCATAATTTCTATTTACTGTCTCTTATATTCTCAGAACTAGTACTTTTGAGAATACAGAACAGCAGTAGATGCTTTCTGGGTTTTTTCTACATTATGTCTCAGCCTTGGGCTCAGGGGTTACCAAGAAGAGTGAGAGGTAAGGTGATCCTATAAATCACTAACTCTTCAGCCAAGACAGTGATGCCTGCTAGTATATCTGAGCATATTCCACTGATGACCATTGCCTGTACTCAGGACAAATGTTATGATTACAGCACCATGAGAACCAGCCCAATGAGCATAACAAAAAGCTGTGAAAAAATAGGCAGGATAACATGATGATACAGCTGGAATGATCTTGACTGCTCGCTGTCATGACAAAGCAGGCAGTACAACACCAGCAGGCACAGAGGCAGGATCCCAACCCTGTATCACATGCAAAAAGAGCCACCTCATGTCCCTTACAAGCAGCAGCCTGCTGCTGAGTCTGGATATGAGCTTGCACAGATGGACACACTTCCATTTTCAGATGACATTCAGTGCTACAAATCTTGTTCCACACTTCTTACAATAAAGAGCACCCATCTGTACTGTGCCACTGCCGAGGGGCTGTCTGCTTGGAAATTCATACTTGGAGCAACATTCCCTGTCTGCCAATATAATATTGATGCATTCAAGAGAATTATTCCAGACACAGAAATTGTTCAGAAATTACATCTCACTTAACAAAAGACACTTTGCAGTTGAATCTGTCATTTAATTCTGATTCTCCAAAACTGTCTATCCTCAGGTCTCTAAATCCATATAGGAACTGCGCCATATGCCCCTGCAGTGAGTCTATTTCCCCTCCTCCTCAATATGTACTTCCATGACTTTTCTGGCCCTCTGGAGATACCAAGACCTGTATGCAGTCAGAAGTCTTGTCATAGAGGGAGTTTGAAAAAGGCACATAGATACCCAGCAGTGCTGCTTGCCAGCACCTTCTTCATTGATCCATGTCCTGACAAAGCTAGTTAAACCACGAAGGATATTCTTTCCCTCTAAGGCGTTATCAGTATTCTCACTGATAACTAGGGACATTTCTGCTGTTTTTTAGATTTGGTGTAAAAATCAGTAACATAGAAACCTCAGGTCATGAAAGATCCTCAGACAGCTTTGTAAAATAAGAGGCATTAGCCTTGTTGTCTCTGCAAATCCCTGGCTAGATTATTTTTTAAGTTTTTCTTCCTGTTATGCATTAAATGCTGTTGCTGATTCTAGGATTGAAGTGGCTGTGGGGTAAAAAATCCCAGTGTATATTTTATATATCAACTTGTTAGGTAAGATCATTATTATTTTATCATACAAAGAAGTTCTGACATTTCACTATCACATCATTTGCTGTTTACCTAAAAATGTGCTCACCTCAGATGTTGCTAAATGATTAAATAGCTTTCTGACTTAAACCTCTAAAATTCTTTCCTGAAGAAAAGTAGGGAACATTAATTTCTTCAGCTTTTGTGCCATATTCAGCATTCATTCTGCAGACCTGGAGATACTGCTATTGCTGACTTTATTGTTAGAAGTGTTCTACAAAATGTTTCAAATAATCTAAACTGTATCTTCTCACATCTGAGAAGCTGAGACTTAAGTTCCTCTCCCCTCCTAATTTTCGGTTGTTTTATTTGTTGCTTAGATGTCAATTCAAGATATTGCTATTTTTGCTTCAACGTATCTGCCATGTTGTTGCAACTCCTTAGTCTTCCCTGAGCAGCTAGAGTTTCTTACAGACTCCCAGCCTCACTGACATCCAAGGGACTTGAACAGTAACATGGATTACAGCCCAAGTTTTCCAGAGCTTTTGATATTGTGTGGTTTTGTTTTTAAGATCCTAAAATGAAAACATCTCACAATGAGAGGCCATACAAAATACCCAGTTATCGTTGAAAAGTTTCATCCCATGTCTACTACTAGAAAATTAAGTCATACTAGCTAATTTTCATAAGTGCTACTTCAAGGGGTGTTGCAGTTTTTATCTCAGATTTCTACACTTAAAAGAGAGAAAACAAATTTGTGTCTTGTATTGGGAGAAGTACTGTTCTAAGACTCACTTGAGACTCACAAGATTCACTCTAAAACTCACAAGAGTGGCGGTCTTCAAAAATTGTCCTGAGTAATTAATAGAAAACTTGTTTTTAAAGGGAGAGGAATATAAAATCTACAGAGAGGAAGAGTCACTGCTGCCTTCCCACAGCCTGCCTGAAGCATCTGATTTGTCAAGACAACTCCACTCCCCAGTGGAGCAAGATGATCCTTTGCAAAACCTGAACCCTCTGAGCAACCATCCTATTCCACATGCTCCTACAGGACAGAGGAAAGCAAAGCACAAGCAGTGGACATGGCACAGGCAGACCTTTGAGTGTTCAGATTTATTCTTCAGGGCTAAGAGAAGCTTGACAGTTCTCAGAGCAAAGGGTCGCTCTTTGAGTAAGCACACATGTAACTTTCAAGAACTCCTCTCACACATATCCCCCAAAAAAGCTCTATAATCTTTCAATTACCATTTCAAAAGCTTTTTGCAGGTAATATACCTGGATCATTTTAGTTTTACTGTAATTAACTACAAATTAATAAATCCAGATGGAAAAAACCCCAAAGAAACATAACTTAAACTCATGTACAACACAACAACTTTAGCAAATGAAGATAATAAACTTGAGATTCCTAGTACATGTTCCTTTCATTAAGAAATTTTTATAAGACTTGAAAATTGAAAGTAATTTTATGTTATCTTAAGGACAAAAAGCATATAACTAAAGATTAGCACAGTGGAATTGAAACTAGTACAGAAAATCAATTACTGCATTGAAAAGCAGGAAAAAAATTTGTTTATAATTTTCTATCATAAAAAAACAGTTCCTTAGGAACAATTCTCAAAGATGTTTACTGTTATTACTACTTGGCAGGCCTAGGACATGTACACAGAGTAGGGCTAACAAAGTTTATCAGTCTGGCCTGGCAACCTGTTCCAAATAAGGGGCAGAAATCATGACTACAAAAGCTGAAATGTGTTGATGGCAGACAAACATCTTACAGAAGGAAAAGAAAACATAAATCACCCCTCAAAGATAAGAGCATCTTCCCCTTTGAAAAGCAGTCAGTGGTCAGTCTTAAAGTCATGACCTTCTGAGCTGGCATCATCTGAACTCACAACCACAATACTGATACTTTATTAATGAGTTGGTTTTTTTAAAGGGAACTACATTCAACTCTTCCAGAAAAGAAGTTTTCTACTTCCCACACAGCTTTAAGAATGCACCTAAAACCAACAATACTTGATAGGCCATTATTTCAATTACTCAGAGTTCCTGTAGTAAATCTCATATTTTATTATTAATGCCAAAGCTTGCCCTTTTTTTTTCAACGTTGAGAAAAATTTATTCAAACATGTAGAGCTGTGCTGAAAAATGCACTATTGGCAGGAAAAGGTGTAGTTGTACAGAAATGGATATAGAAAATAAGCCCAAACCTTAGTCAGTCATCTTCACATTATATTGTCCATACATTCTATTTCACTAAAAATAGTATATTTGATTGTGTATGTCAGTACTAGACAAATAATAACCATAATAACTTCAAGACAAAAATGTTAATGCATTCCAGAGAACACTGCCTGTCATTTAATTACCATTAAGCTTTTTGTCCACATTTAATTATCAAAACTTATATTTCAACACTGCTTATCAACTCAAATCCTTTAAGCCTGCTGTTGAGTAGACTCTGTATGCAAGTGGCTACACTCACAAGTAAATGCACAAACCCATATAAAAGACTCACCATATGCACTTCAAGTTAAAGGCCTTCTGCTAAGGCATTGCCTGGCACTGCATAACAGCCTGAGGTGTGAAACCAAGTTACAAAGAATTTGATGAACACATTTTCACTGCCAAACTTTTCTTTTGATCATGTCTGCAGAGCTGGAAAGTTTAACACAGCTCGATGATGCAGACCCACCACACCAAACCACCTTTCTTTGGGGATACCTTTCTTTGGCAGAAATTCTCCAAGCCGCCAGTTATTATAACCTTCAACTTCTGTGGTGGGAAATGCTGCTGGCAGAGTGTTTGACAAACAGCATGCTGGTTATTAACATTTACATTGAAAAGTATGCCATATGCATCCCACACATTTCTGAATCACTACTCCACCTTCCTCATGAAAATTTAACAAATTACTTATATTTTCACGGAAATCTTCCAGTTTTATAAAATTATGTCCCCTGGGGAGATTACTTTCATTTGTTTGGTGACTACATGAGAGTTAGGGTATAAATAAACTTGCAGATATATTGCAATGGCTCAAGAAAAATTATTGTGAAGTATTAGCATAGGGAACTGATTGAATATTGCAGCTGACCAAAGAAGTTCACAGTTAAATTAGTGAGTTTACACAGCAAACAAAAAAGTGACTAACAACAAAACTCAATAAATCCTACATTCCTTCACAAAAATTAACACATGTGGGGGAAAAAGCCTACCTAATATGAAATAAATAAAATATGTGGGATGTTGAAAGTGAAACATTCTCTTCTACCTACTTGCAGAATACACAGAGTGAACTAAAAGCTGGATTTTCTGGGGCTTGATAACAATCTTGTTGTCCTTGTACTCAAAACCTCAAGGACTACGTTTAGTAGCCCAGAATATGGGAGCTTCAGACATGACTTTTTTTCCAGTGCCGAGTATGAAGCAGATCCCATCAAACCCAAATCACATGATGATTTGTGTTATTTGTTCCATACCCATGGCTATAAAAGGAGATGATCCCCTTCCATACCAACTCTTCTGCCTTTTTGATCTCAACAAGACTATTGCAACATATTTTCAGAAGACAAAGCATCTCATCAAAGAGGCTGATAATCTGAAACACAGCTGCTACATTGTACAGTACTCCCTGAAGAGATTATGTCTAATGAAGAGTCTGGAAAATAATTTTACAGGTCATTTCAAGCAAGACAGTTGAGACTAGAGATAAAAATTACATTATGCCAATGGCAGAAACTGTTATATTGCAGGCAGGAAATAAATCATTAAACATCTTATTTAACAAAGAATTGGTTTTTAAGCATGTACTAGGTTTGGTAATTTCGAGAAACACTTAGCTGAAAACCACAAAAGTTGAGAAACAGTTGATGTCTCAAGGCATTTATGCACATCAGAACCTTTTCCCCCCTTGTTTTCATCTGATAATTCATGTGCCTCATTTATTTTACAACTGACATTTTAATACACAATTATCCCTCCTCACATCTATAAGAAAACATTTATTTTTCACAATGCAAAATATTGCAAAGTATAAATAAGCAGTATAACCAGATGTCTGACTGAATTAGTGTCTTCTCACTAGCTTAGTACACTGACAATCTGTCCTTCACTAACATTTTTTCAGCAGGGAAGTTTACATACAAGTGCTATCGCTTCCAAATCCTACTGCACATCAGTGCTCAGATTTGGGGTTAGATTTAAAATGCACTTTCCATCCTGTTTTAAACCTCAAAACTGGGCTCTTTGCCAATGAAATGCTTGCACAGGAGGGACAAATCCCAACATATGCATACTTTTGCATTCCAGCAGTCAATCTTCTGAAATGTATATTGCAAAGTATTTCTTGATACATAAGGGGCAAGACTCAATGACTAGATGGAAGATCACTACTGGAAAGAAAATATTTACTCACATATAATTTCTAACACATCTTAAAAGTCTTAAGTCTTAAGAAGTAGTCTCATCTTTTGGAAATAATTTATTTACAAATTCTACAAATTGCCCAAAATTGGGTTCTGAATTCAAAAGAAAAGCAGGATTTTTTAGCACAAAATTCTATTTGAATTTTGTTTTGCACCATAACACATATAAAGATAAAAGCCTTACATCCACTGCCAAAAGACTGTGATCCTACTTGGCACAGCTGATGAGCTCAAGATACCTTCTTGAAATCTTTTTTGCACTAAAGGTAGCAGCTACCTTGGATACAATAAAGCTGTTCTCCAGAAAGAGGAGCTAAAATACAGGAAATAGATCTCTGTAAATGGTTGGGTTTTTTGTACCATCCAGAAACTACAATACTTAATGGCAGTCACAAAATAACACATGAAAGCATGTTCTACAAACAACATATGCAGTAACATTAGCATTAGCACTAAATCACCACTTGAGAAAACTATTCCTTCGTATCAAGCTACTTTTCAAGCAATAGTCACATGCCATATTATACCAGTGAGTGTGTTTCCCTCTCAGTAATGTTTAAAAGGGGGTAAAACTCAGCTTTTTTTGGACATCAGCTGTACTCTGCATTACTTTTCTCCATTAATCGCCATAATGAGGAAATACCAGTAATTTGAAGATTTAAAAAAAAAACAAACCAAACCTAAACAAAACAAAACAAAAGTAGAGGAGAGTATTCTTACTGCATGTAGGTGATAATATAAAGATCATATGCTACACATGGCCCAGCTCATTATTTATTAACTTCTTGGCCATATGAAGGCCTCTAGCAAAACTAATATCTTTTGGCTGAAAAGGCATATCTACGAAATGTACTTGAAATGTGATGTAGCTGGAAGTTAGGCAGAAAAATTCAAAAACTGTGCTTGGTAATCACCGTACCCTGCAGGAGCCTGTTCCCTCACTGCATTCATTCCTGGCAGCCAAGGAACTCCTGGTAGTGGCCACATGTAGGCACTGCCTACAGATCTCTGCGAAGTGATTCTTTTCCACATCCAGAGAAACCCCAAAGAACTTCTCCATGCCTAACGTGCATGTGAAAAACAGCCCTTGACAGTCCTGTGGTTAGGGCTACCCTTGTTCTGCAAAGCAACTTGATTGGGATGCAGGCTTTCCTTACAGCTACTGTGAGGTGATGAGAGGCAATCTCCACACTGGGAGTGTGCTGGACCAAGAGCTGCTAGCACCGGCGCTTTTTCACTCCACTCTTGAAGGGAAATTATCAGCACCCCACAGACTTGCAGATTTTGTTTGAAGAGATGATTTGAAGCACTTATGCAAGATCTATCCTCTCACAGCTGCACAACCATTCTGAATAAGTAGATTGCAAAAGAACTTCAGAATTCTCATATTAGTTCGAAGCTTTAGTCCACTAGTGAGAACCAATCTGAACTAAACATCATAAGGCTTTTTTTTCTGAACGAATTTATTAGATAGATGCAGTCATATATTTTGAGACAGGGTTTAAGTCCAATGTGCAGTAATATATGCTGTTACAGCTACATGAGCATACTGAATTAGTGATCCACAAAGACACTCAAGAATAGTAATACAGCAGTAAATTTTGAAAACTCTGGCTATTCTTGGCTGAGTTGATAAATATTCAAACACTGTAAGTGTTCCCAGGTTTTGTTGTTATTCCTTTCTTATATCCAGGTAGCTGTCAAGCAGCTGGTAGGTGGCTTACAGATAACACAGCAAATATTAGGAGAAACTGACAACTGGAATTTACCAGTTAAGCAATAAAATACAATTTGTACAAAAGAAAGTACACAACTTCAGGAAATCATCTGAGATTTCAGGACTCATCTTGCATTGCTTAATACCCATTTTCTCCCTCTGCTGGATAGCTTCTCCTCAGAAGCATTAACAAGTGGTAATTACAGTAGTCATGCTGACAGCACATAACCAAAGGGACACTGTCAACATTGAACGCCAATCGACGTGGACATTAAGTTGTGGTTCCTGGAATCTTCGTAATTTATCTTTACGTAATTTAGCATTTATTGCATATCTTCTTCCACTCTGCTTTAAATGATAACTACCTGCCAAAACTCACATGATTAAATTACATGAGGCTACATGGCTTTAACAAAAGCAATGATAGGAGGATGGGGTTTTTTGCAATAATGAAAAGAGGATGGCTTTATGCATACACACCGGCCGAACGCTCCCTCGGTGGGAGCCACCGATGACAGGAGTTAAAATTTCTGTCATTATTCATTAGACACCATCAGTTTTATGTACACCCGACGCCTCTTGCCCTGCTCTCCACAGCTGAGCCCAAGCCACCCTTCGCCTCCGTGTCAGCGGGAAAGCACCACTGTCTGCTCAGCGGAGACCTGCCAGCCCGGGCACGGCGGTGCCAACGCTGCTCCTCCACCTTTCCAAACACAGCTACCCCGCTCCTCCCCCGGAGAGGGCGAGGGAGGATGACGGGTCCCCAGGCGGCTCCCACGGGCGGTCCCGGCCCTGCGCCGCGGCCCCCGCCCGCTGCACCTGTCCCGCCATCGCCACCGCCTCCCCGCGCAGGGACGGAGCGGCCGCACTCCGGCCGGCGGGACTCACACGGGATAGAAGGCGTAGGGCGGCAGGGAGCTCTCCTCGCACAACTCCGCGTCCAGCAGCAGGTAGTCCTGGCTGTCGTTCCGCCGGGCCCCCGGCGCCGGGGAGCTGCCCTTCCGCGGGGCGTAGGGCTGCGCCTGGCTCATGCTGTCCCGCGGCCGAGCTGCGGGGCGGCGCGGCGGCTCCCTCGGGGAGCGGCGGCAGCGGCGCGGAGGCGCCGGCGTTCGGCACCGCACTGGGCTCTNCCCCCTGCGCGCCTCCCGCGCCGGCGCCGCCGCCCGCAGCGCCCCGGCCCCGCGGAGCTGTGGCCCGCGGCACCGTCCCGCCTGCACCCCTGTGCTCTGTGGGGACTCGCAGCGCTGCCCCGGGCAGGGACCATGGCCCGCGGACCGCCTCTCCTGGACCGTGCCAGCCTCCCGCCGCTTCTCCAGGCTCGCGGGGTCTGAAAGGAAACCGGCCGAACGCTCCCCTGGGAATTCGGCGGTGGCTCCCCGCAGCTGGGGAACAGAACTCTTGCTTGCACTTACTGTGGCTTAGTAGCACAGCCTGCGCTGCTCTTGTGTCCTCGTGTAAGTGGCCGAGGAAGAGCATCAGTGAAAATGAATGCTAATCCAGTACACGCAGAAAATCTGCAACTTTAAGTCTTCCCCATAAACCGGAAAATTTCCTTGGAAATTTTACTTCCTTTGGAAATTCTACTTTCCTTGGAAATTCTAGTTCTTTGCCTCTTTCTTTCATCTTTGAAACATTCTCTTACAAAGTCTGTTCACCTGTTTCAGAGAAGAGCCAGTTTTTAATCACCTCTAGTAATTTCAGTTAAGAGCAAGGGCAAAATATCAAATATAGTAAAAAAGCCCAAAACGGCAATATTTTTTCGGTAATAACACTTAAGCAAAACTAGTCCACTTGTATTTCTCAGTTCTGTTTCACTGGTAGCACTTTGATGACTGTTTGCAGATAAATAATTACAAGCTTTTCTAGGAAAAAATGTATTGCACCTTTATGTATCTTTCACATTAAACATAGTACTCACTATTTCATAAGGGGGTATTTCGAATTAAATGTAAATGTATGGTTAAGATGTTAGTGTGTCCAAATAAAACTACTCCCTCATTCCTGGCCACGTTCACCTATTGAATTCTTGCCAGTATTTGTGTTGGAATAGCACACAGCCCTGTACTCTCTAAGCATGCACACCTTCCCCTGATTTAGTGATGTGCTGACAAAGTAACTGGGCAAGCTCCAGTCGTTTGCCAAATAGGCTGACACTGCTCCTGCTCCCCAGCAACCCTAGCCAGACCATGGTTTCAGTGCCTTCTGGGCCACTGGGACTAGTCTCACCTACTGAAACTACCAGAGGAAGAGGTGTGTGAAGAGACCTGCAGCTCACTTACATGCTCTTTAGAGGAGGTGCAGAAATACCTGCAATCAAATTTCTGAAATTTCTTTCATCCTCCTAGCTATGGCTCTCAAAATTACACTCTAATGGGTTTTAGAAATCTTCCCATCTTTGCAAACCAATTTTTTTTCTCTTAAAGAATATTTTATTTTAAATAGGAAGTTTAGTACCAATGATACCATGTGTATTTTATAGTTCTCATGCTGATTCTTATTTCATATTGCTATAAAAACAGACAATACAAAGTTATGTGTAGGCTTTGCATTTGAGAAGTATGTTGTTGATAATATCTCACATTTTTATTGAAAGTAAATTGTTTTCTAGAATACTTTGTGATGGAATTTTGATGTGTTCCACTGCTCTGGTGCATAACCATTTAATTTCATTTGTTCTACTCTGTTATGAAGAGACAATACTTCTCCACTTAGTGTTTTTTGTATATTTCCCAAATGTTTGCAGTTACTTTTTATTTCAAGTAGCCTATCTGATGTTAGACTATTGTTTCAAATCTTTTCTTCCAGGTACCTTTTTTCTCCCCCTTCCCTTCCTTCAGTTCTTTTTTTTTGCTCCCTTCTGGTATATTTTCTTCTTTCTTAAAGTGAATATCATCCTGCTTGTTGATGGGCTATCAGATCCTTTGATTTCAGAGCCTGCACAGCCACTTTCCCTATTTCATTACGCTGCTTCCTTCAATCTTGTGCTTACTGATTGAGTGCCCCTAGATTATTTCCCATCTTCTACATGATACCTGTGCAACTCTCTCAACTTCCAGGTGACATTTCTCATTTTCTCAGGTGCTACCCTTCCTAGATGCCAAACTTTCCTTGGTCTTCATTCTTATTTCAGCCTCATAAGTTCTGGTATTACCCAAGGCACTCCTACTTTCTCACCAATTCCAAACCTTTCACAAATCCTGAAGCCACACTTAATAGGTGTTATTGATGATAGAGTGATGACACAGCTGAGTGATTTTCCAGAAACACTGGGCAGATAAATTATAGGAAAAAAAAAATGTTCAATGCCCTTGAAAGGAAAAACAGATGCTGAGCTGAAATTCTGAATCTTTTAATCCTGATATATATTTTAAAAAGACATCTTTCAACACACTGTAGCAACTGTCTTGTCTCCATTGCCTGGTTGCAGGGTGAAAACACACAGCACTGTGGGAGTGGGCCATACTTCTACTAGAGGTCAGATAAGAACAGATGTTCTGAAATCTGCAGGTTTTCCAAGAGGCACAAGATGATGGGAATGCTGGCTAAAAGTAGTGTGTTCTTTTGATGCATTTATGTTGGAATAGTTCAGGATATGGGAGCAGACTTACATTTTTTTCTTATTTTAGGCTAGGGATGATAATCCATTCTGTAACTATCTAAAAGCTGGAGAGGTTAAAGAGAGTTACTTTGGATGCCAAAATGCTGGAATGAAACAAGGTGTGGTCCTTTCCTTCTGTGAGAGACAAGAAAAGAGATTCCTAACAGAGAGTATAACTTTAACTATTTATTATGATTTGTGCAAATCTTTCCAACACCAAAATGAAATTTATATATGATTCTGGCTTTCCTAATGACTTGGTATTTCTGTTGCAAAGATGAACATATCCTATTTTTAATGAATTAGCCGTTATTGATATTTATGCAGTCATTTATTAGACATTTAAATTGCAAATTGAATTACAATGAAATTGCTGTTCCGGAGAAAGTTATCAGATCTTCACTCTAGTATTTCCCGTAAATATGTGTCTGTCTGTCTATCTATCTATCTATCTATCTATCTATCTATCTATCTATCTATCTATGTAACATCAGAGTGAATACTGTACTAGAAAAACATGCTGTTTTTCCTGAGTCTTTATGGAGTTTGTGTGGCATGGTTTTGGTAGGGGGGGCTATAGGGATGAGTTCTGTGATAAGCTGCCAGAAGCTTCTCCCATGTCAGATGATGGCAGTGCCAGCCAGCTCCAAGACAGACCCACTGCTGGCCAAGACTGAGCCTTCAGCAATAGTGGGAACACCTCTGTGATACTGGATTTAAGAACTGGGAAAAATTTCTGCACAAGAACGCTTGCAGCCAGAGAATGGGGTGAGAATATGTGAGAGGAACAGCCCTGCAGATGCCAGGGTGGGTGCAGAAGGAGGGGCAGGAGGTGCTCCCGGTGCCAGAGCAGAGATTCCCCTGCAGCCCATGGAGGACCTCATGCTGGAGCAGGGGAATGCCCAAAGGAGGGTGCGACCCCATGGGGAAGCCTGTGCTGGAGCAGGTTGACAGGACACGTGGGCCCCTGCAGAGAAGATCCCATGCTGGAGCAACTTTGCTGCCAGGATTTATGACCATCCGGGGACTTAAAATGGAGCAGCATGTTCCTGAAGGACTGAGCCCTCTGAAAGTGACCCAGTGAGGGAGTGGAAGGAGTCCTGCCCTTGAGGAGGAAGGAGCAGCCCAATGTGATGGACTGACTGCTACTTCCATTATCTGTCCCCCTGCACCACTGGGGGAAAGATGTTTTAGGATTCAGATTATATTTCTCATTATCCTACTTTAATTTGATTGGTAAAAACTTAAATTGATTTTCCCCAAGTGGAGACTGTTTTGCCCATGACAGTAATTGGTGAGTGATCTTTCCCTGTTCTTGTCATGAGCCTTTCCTTATATTGTCTCTTCTGTGTCCACTTGAGGAAGGGAATGATAGAACAACTTTGGTGGGCACCTGGCATACAACCAGGATTAAACACCCAGTGAGATTTTATAACTTGTATACATATTAACCTTTCATTCTTTAGAAGTAAAAAAATACATAGCCTTGACCAAAAAAAAAAAAATTGCAGCATTTACATGCTTAATATCTCCCTTGTGCACCTTTTTTAGTACATAATCATAAAATACATCTGTCTTCTCAGATAAAAAGAACTGATGCATTAATGTGAAATGTAAGTGTAGTTTAGAGTTGGTTTAATTGGTTTTATTACAGACAGCATCAATAATCATAATGATGATTATTCCATCATCATTCACTCAATCAAGTCTAGTGACTGAGATATTTCACTCACGAAGATGAAAAACAAAAGCTGAAAGCTCTTGTTCCCTGTACAAGGGAAAGGATAAGAGATGGAGTGAGCTTGCCTGACAAGTGACAGGCACATTGCTTAATGCACTACCAGAAGTCACTTGGGTGCCATGGCAATGAAAGCTGCAAAGGATGCCATGCAGAACAGCACAGTACCATGATTCAGCCTCACTGCATAACTTAAAAAAGGTTAACTCTATCTAGTGGAATATATATAAGTGCAGTTGTATTGTTAACTTGCAGACCAATCTAAACCTGTTCAGGAACAAGACAAAGTGGCAACATTAGCCTGTACTTCCAAGGAAATTTTCAAGGATTCATACAGTGATGTTTAATTGCTCACATTTAACCAAAGTCTTGTTGTGTAAGCTGGTTGGAATGCACTTACAAGGGTACTCCAGCACACGCTGCAGTCAGTTTCCTGGCATTCTGTTTTGCAATGGGAATACTATCAAAACCATGGTTGAATAAACCAGGAAAGGTGCAAGTCAGTTTAACTGTGCAATGGCTACGTAGTGTCAGTGCTGAGGGTGTGAGTATCACTTGGAAAGAGCAGAAGAGTGCTATACAGCTTGGAGGTGTGAAGGATGTGTATGTAACCTGCCTGATGGAATGCTTTTCTGCTCTATAGTGCAGAACTCAGGACTTGCTTTTAGAAAGCCTGAAAGTGGAACCATTGCTACTTAGTGATTTTGTTAGTTGTCTGCTGTTGCATTGTAGCGCCTCCAATAGGCAGAGTGCTGAGACCAAGAAGAAAGGTGAAGCGGTCTGTGTCCCCCTTAAAAGGTAAAGAGCCCAGGCATTCTTTCCCAATTTGGAAAGGTTCTGAACCAAGACACTTCATTGGACTCCCTGGACATCACACCACCCCTGGAGCTGCCTGGATTGGACGACTGCCAAAGCCCCGCCTAAGCCATAAAAAGGATTGCTGAAGGAAACCTCGTGGCATTTCAGGGGGGGGTGTGTAGCAGAGACACAGATCTATCATCTGTGGCACGGCTTTTTCTCTTTAGAGAGTTTGTTATTTTGGAAGTTACTAACCCTTTTTCGTTTCCAACACCATCCGAAGTGTCTTTTCCCGCTCTTTTTAAGCCGTGGGTATTTGTAAGACAAAAAACCCAAACGGGGATGGGAGCTCTGAGAGCTCATAACGCCTGGCTCAAGGAGAAATCCCATCAGTCTGTATAAGATAAATGGAATAAACATTGTCAACTACTGATTCTAATCCCAGCTGCCTTCTGCCTTTGTTTAAATGTGAATGAGGGCAGAATCATGTTGTGCCAACCAGAAACCCTTAGCTATTTCTAAAATTCTTCCTTTGTATAGTCTTCTGGCCATGATCCAACCTGCTGTTTCACATTCAGATTAGATATTAGAAAGAAGTTCTTCACTATGAGGATGGTGAGGCACTGGAATAGGATGTTCAGAGAGTTGTAAGTACCCCATCCCTGGAAGTGTTCAAGGCCAGATAGGATTGGACCTTGAGCAATCTGGTCTAGTGCAAGGTGTCCCTGCCCATGGAGGGGGGTTGGAGTGACATGATCCTTAAGGTCCCTTCCAATCCAAGTTGTGTGACTCTGTAACTTGGCTCTCAGAGCTGTATCCCTCTTGTTCACACAGAATGCTGCCTGGATGGATGTATGAAACTGAAGTGCACATTTTAATCACTCAGTCAGAAATTACAGATAAATCTTTTTTCTGCAAAGGAGAGCTTGATTAACGTGGGCCGGGTCCAGGGGGGTCAGATCCCCTGCTGCCGCAGATGTTCTGGATAGCGAGGTCCAGGAAGGGACTGCTTTGTCCTGGAGATCTCCAGCAGAGTCCCTAGCCACCAGGCCATCCTAGAAAGCTCAACCTGAGGTAATCAGGCGGTTCACCTCTCAGTGATTTCAGATCTCAGGATTTCAGCTCTATAGCTTGCTAGGGTCTGCTGTGGCTGGCTCAGGGAAGAAGAGACGAGAAGGCCGTGTAGGTGTTCCACAGAATGGTTTAATGCAGGTTCCATGGAGGGGTATCCAGTGACGGCTTCTTCTGCCATACTGGGCAGAAGTAGGGGTTTTTATAGGTTTAGTGAAGATTGGGAAACTACCCAATGGTATTAGGGTCAGGGTGAAACAACCTATTGTCTTGGGACATCTGGAATAGAGCCAATAGTATTACAGAGAGATAAGAGAGGGTCTTGAGGCAGGAAGCAGAGCCTAGTCCATGACTAGGCATTTCCTATTTCCAAGGAGACCTAGCAGCAGGCTCTGTGACTGCAACACTTTATGAGGAGTTAGGCTTAGATGGCTGGTGAGCCAGATGAGAGCAGTAGGACTGGATCACAGAAACATATTCAAAAGCTGTTCAAAATATCTTGGCTAAGAACACTCTTGGATGTTCATGGGCCAGAGATGCTGAAGGATTTTTGCACTGCAAGAGAGTAGGTAGAGAAGCATGGCCTGCAATGAGAAAGAATTAATGTAAGGATGTATTCCTACCTGGACATTTGTACTCAGGACTCCAGTTTGTGGGGACACAAAGATTTCTGGGAGAATCCTTATTGCTGGACTGCTAGGGATGATCCTATTCCCCTCCCTTAAACATGTGTGCACACACACTGCCCCCTCCCTTACGAGATCCCACTTACCATTTATCTTTTTCATAAACACAGTTCTTTATGTGACTTCACACAAGATCTGTCAGACTACACTTGCCCTGGTTTACATGATATATTTAATTATTGTCAATAATTTTAAAATTTTGAAACGTACTAACACCCACTTGTACTATATCTGCACTGTGAAAGTCCAATTGGAATACTGTCATTAAACCCATTGCAGTTTCATTGCATATAATTTTGTGGGTTTTGAATAAATACTGTGTTTCCAACCCAGTAGTCTAAGGCATGTTGCTCAAAGATAAAGATCTCTACTATTGAGCCCCTATTCCCATTACAAATAATAAGATACTCCTTCTCTATTTTAAATGAGTAGGAGGATATTTCAAGTCAAAAGTAGATACAATTAATTATAAAATGTCTTTCTATTTTCTAAGGAAGCAGAAAAGTTTTAACCTTCCAATCAAGCTGTATATGGAAAGAGATATTGGACCAGAGATCATGTATGTCATGAAATGCAAGACTAATTTGACAGAAATCAATAGATTTACAACATAAGTGATATCAAGGTTATATTTTTTTCGCTTTTCTATCTTCTTTCATTACAGAAAGAAATAAAATATTTTCAATTTGTCATTTTAATGACTAACCTAAGAGCTTTTTAATGTCCATTCCATGTTCATGCAAGGCACTATATTAAGGTCTGTGTCCTGCTTGAGTGGTTCAAAGCATCTCCACTTGTCACCTAAATTTGTCACAGCAGCAAAGCATGTGATACACTGAAGCCTTTCATGTACATACTTTGCAGAATCATGTGTCTCTTATCTTGGAGAATTGATTTTTAGACCTGAAAATGTATAGAGAGTAAATAAGTATCATAAAGGGTGACAAATACATCACAGCTCTAGAAAAAAATAGGTTCTTAAATATCCAAACAACTATTCCTGGTATTTAACTTTTGCCTGCAAAGTGTGTTTGAATAGCAAGTTGTTCAGTTTGACATGATCATGTACAGCCATGGCAATGGTGTGGTTAATAATTTGAAAAAAAATATACTTGCTTTTTATTTTAATTTAAGTTCTTTACAAGTTGAAGGTGTGAAGCTTCTACTAATGTGAAGATAATATTTTTGGGGGGTTTTGGGGGGGGGTTTATGGTGAATACTAGAAATCTTGAGTTAGCACTGTCAGCATTGTTACTGTGTCATATTAAGAGATTACATCAGTAGTTACTTTAGTTCTCAAATCAGTTATGCTTGCTAATGATACTTGTATAAATTTATCAGTTATCTGCCCAGCATAACACCAGGAATTTTCCACCTCCTTTGAGAAACATACAAAACCACAAAAAAGTGTGAAAAATATGTTGAAAGGAGACCAACAGAAGAGATTTGTTAAATTCAAAGCAGAGTAACTGCAGTGAGTACCTTCTGAACATCTCACTGCTGTGCTAGCTTCATCATTTAAAGATCCTGACATGATGGATATTAGTGCCACCATTCTGCCTTCAAGATGGAATTAATATTTATCTATATGAAACTGATTTCATCTTGCTGTACTTAAAATAATTAATCACAACCATTTATCTGTCAAATTTTTTTTTCAAAATTATTCACAAATGATATTTATTTTTTCTCTGAATTACATATGTACATCCTCTTCATTTCTAGTAAATCAGTTTCTACCCTAAGTTTCTTGTTAACAAAGCTCTAAGTAATAAAACAATCCTGTCTGGATTTATATTCTATTTTGCATTTATTTTGCTACATATATGTCCTGCACCATCTTATTCAGTGACATCAGTAGTAGAGATTAATGCTTCTCACTATTAATATCTTGAAGGGTTCCCACCTTTTAAAGCATAAAGACACTGTTTTTTGGGTTTTTTTGGGTTTTTTTTTGCATTGTAATTCTAAGGTCTGAGAGCACCAGTCTTACAGAGAAAACATGATGCAGTATTCATTGGCATCCATACTGATCTTTGAGCTCAGACATGTCCTTTTGTTTGTTTGTTGATGCTATAGCTCTGACAGCTATCACAGGGATTTCTCTACCGGCTCCTGCAGGCAGGCCTGTGGTGAGTTCTGTAATTCTGCCACCCTGACTTCTCTGTGTTCTTGCTGCTGGCCTGAGTTGCTTGGCTTGGAAGGCAGGAAAAAGTAAGTTGGGAAAAGAACATTGTGTTGTTTGAAGGGTGACTCCTCAAACAGATCCACCTGAAGACTACAGGTTTTTCTCCATTGTATTGTGCATGACAGCCTTCCCCTCTGGGTGATTCCCTGGTTTCTCTACATTCATGCCTGCCACCATCTGTCATTCATATATTTTTAGATAATAAGGGTTTGTTTGAATAACTGTTTTAAGAGAAAAGTCCTGTCTGTAATCACACATCAACAGTTATATGTGACCGAGATTGTTCAAGAAAAGATGAAAAGACAGTCGCTATCTTTTACTTATTGCTACTATTTTCCTTTTTTTTTTTTTTTTTTTTTTTTGAAGGTCCACCAAACATTCATTAAGAGGAAATAATACAACAAAATGGGGATAACTATTTGGTTATTGTAACTTTAGGAAAAAGACATAAACTGATTTCTGGAATGAAGTTGTTACATACATTACTTGTTGAATTCTATGAATCAAATTACAAGATATAATCTATAATACATATCATATATAGCACAAGTATACATATATCTTGAGAAAGAAAACAGGGCTGATACAGAAAATGTACGACAACTCAGTCTGCTACATAGTGAGTTTGTTATAAACAATTTGACAGGCTCTACCCAACATTCTCAGTAAGATAAAATAATTTGTAAATATATGCTCCATGTATATGTCCTCTATTCTACAATTTGAGCTATGGTGGTACCTTTCAGGACATATTTTATTAGTTCTACCCCTTGTGACTTCAGACCTGAATGAGCAGTCACTGTGTCTCCTGCCACCAGATGGGACAGTTGGGTATTAATTACATGAAAACCTTCTATACTCCATATTTCAGTTCACACACTGACACCAGATGCAATTTCAGTTTCCTAAACTACAGTAAAGGAGGTTAAATTGCTAACATAAATTTGCAAGATGCTTTTTAATTGTGTCTAGCTATACTACCACAGTGTCAAAAATGCTTTTTGCTGTTGTTGATTATACTCTTTTAGTAATTCACAGGTGCCCCAAGTTTGGCTACACCAGATTGCATAACATTTGCCTGCCCCTTCTCCATCTTGGCACTTCAGGAATGATGGTCACTTCTTACACACTTCGTGAAATTTTTTTGATCCAGATAATTTTGATAGCATGGAAGGATTTAGCTAACACCACAAGCAAATAAGAACACAAAAACAGTCCATGGAAACCTGCAAGTAATATATGCATTAAACACAACATCATGTAATTTGAATCAATTTCAATCTAGAAAAGTTAAAATATGAAACATGCTCACCTGCAGTTTCTCTAAAGAAAACTTTCCTTCTGATGGACTTTACAAAATGCACTGAAACGTTCATCTGTCTAATTTGCTACAAGATTGTCCACAGAAAAAGGAAAGTGATAGTGGCTGGGAATAAAAGAGAGGAGGAATGTTTGGAGGCAGAGATATGTCATCCTTGGGCTTTAAAAATACCATATGGGGTGGAAACAATTTTCACTTATCTTTAGATGTTTACAACATAGGCATAGAGCTATTCAGACTTCTTCTTTGGGTAATTGTCTATCCTATTTTCCCCCAGTGATCTTCAGGGAAGCCGAGATAATCACCCCAGAAGCAGATGTTCTTATATTGCAAATGTGCTTAAGCTAAGCAAAATTAATTTGGCTCCACAGTTCAGCATTCACCTGTTATCTTTTAGGCTCCCCCACAATAGTCAACACATAAAACGTAGACCTTGTTGTAGTAATAGGTGCATGAACATCCCATGAAATCATGAGGAAAAAAAAACTGTGAAAAAACATTAAACAGGAACATGTTTCCAGACTCTCATTTTGCAAGTGGAAATGATGAGGTATTTGCATTTCATGCCATGAGCACTTACCAAAGAAAAGAAAAAAACAATTCTAGGATTTAGTAGAGATCTTTTAACATAAAGTTAGTCCACTTAAGAAGAGAGATGAGGTTGGGGCATGGGGACAGACAGGGATAAATTTAGGGCAGGGGAACAGACAGAACAGCTCTACGGAACATTACTTTACCCTTCTGATGAAAAATATTTATCAAAAATTGGAGAAAACCTAAATCTTTAGAAAGATTTGCCTGAGGGTTTTTTCCATTATCATATGACAACTGTTATGTAGTAGGAAATATTTCCAAAATACTGATCTCTTACATTTGGTAGCAGTAAATTGAAGTCTGGTTCTTCCTTTTGTTCAGGCCTTGTAAAGTATCTGCATAACTGGTGTATTCAAATAATGCTAGCAAAGAAATAAATGTGAAGGTGAAAGCATTGGATCTTTATGCTCATATCCTTTTCAGTAAATATGCAGGTTCTTCTTTTATCCCCTGAGACCAGATATATCACACGTAATGAGATTCAGCAAAGTATCAACATGCACAAATACCACATAATCTAGGTGTTCAGTTAATTCCTGAGAAGTAGGATTAATGAGAAATTAATAAATAGGTATGTAAAAATCAAGACTGGATTGAAAGGTAAGTTTTATGGATGTGGTCAGTGTTTAAAGATTACTGATGATCAGTACATTGAAGAGATTCTCCCACAGAAAATTTGTTAGGAGAAAAAATAAGTATTTTGAATATATTTTTGAAGTAATATGAAATAATTTTGAATAAAGTAGGCCAACTGAGAGTTGAGCTAGAGTTATTTACTCAATACTTCCAGGTAAAGTTTCACAGATTTTTGATTGTTTAGCCAACAGGTCTCTGTTTTCTTCCCCAAGCTGAAGTTGCTAAATAACTTGCAATTGGAAAACATCCTTGTCCCAGACTTCACAGTTCTCAGATTCTCACTGGTCTGCTGATTCCTCAGAGCTTAAGAAAACAGACTGCAAAAAATACCTTAACTCTATGCAAACTACAGCAGCGATCTACTGCACACATGAGTTATGTAGAGCACAGTTTGTTCCGTGCAGTTCACCTCAGTTCTGAGATGGTTTTTTATGGAATTAGATGTTACTGAGGTTTTACTCCAAAGGGATTATACCTGCAGTAAAAACTATGCAAATGTCCTGCACTCATTCTCTTGTACTCCATGGCACCTATATGGATCCAGAATTATAAGATGCATTTTTAATCTTGTCTGAGTCCTCCAAAATGCATCGTGGATAAATCTCCTAATGGAAAAATTCTCCTTATTGATATAAAGAGACAAACCACTGCAGTTTTGACTCTTCATGGCATCTTTGAAAATATGAGTAACAGAACATTCTGCTGGGTTCTATAGGATCATTCTGGTTTATCACATTTATGCGACAAAAAATATATAAAAAGGGCAAAGCAAAAGCTTACCTGAAATATGTACTATCCACAAAACTAACCAATATTGTGTCACATAGGTCATACCATTAGTTTTACTTCATAATATTGATTAATAACAACAATAAATTAATATAAATAAAGGATTACTTTTATCCTGTCAAAGAAATTTGTGTCTTTAGGAAGCAGTTCAAAGGAAAACTCAAAAAGAAAGGAAGTTGAAGAACTTAAAAATACCTAAATGCTGTGTCTTATCCAAGATACAAGAGTTAACCTCAGAATGTTAATTATATTCTGATTAGATGATTTTTTTCAGACAAAACTCTTCTCTGCAATATTCAGCAGATGCAGTGTCCACAAAATTGTCAGTTATTACTTGACAGGGTTTTTTGTCTTGGAAAGAAATTATATCCCCAAATGATAAACAGCCATTCTTTGTCACTTCAAAATGTATTCTCCTGATTATTTTTTTTTGTGATTACTTTATTTTGATTTTAGTAATTACATTTGAAAATCTAAAACCAGAAAGAAGTACTTTAAACACTCTCAGAGTTAAATTACTCAGGAAGTGAAATAAACTTGATTTTTTTCCCCGATTAATTAAGCATTGAAACAATTCCATCTTTCCAGACCATTGACAATTAGTATAAACTGTTTGAGTTACTGACAAAGAAAAAAGTTATTGGTGTCAGCTTCCTCAGTAGATAGGCCACCAGAAAACTAACTATTAAGATGAAATTCTGATCCCACTGGAATCCAGGGATGTCATATCATCAATGAACTACAACAAAACCAAGACTTTATCCCGCATGTTAGCAGGATTGATACAAGCTTTAAGCAAATCCCAGCTGTATGGATGAGCTAGATAAGCACCTTTGTGTCATTAATATTTAGTAATAATATGAAAAACTCTCCCTAAGAGAGTTAGTCCAGTGAAATTCCATTTTATTGTTTTGGCCTTGCTTACTAGGAATTGTTGAAAATTACTTTAAAACTGATCATTGCATGAATTATGTTATCTGTGCTTGCAATATTATATTCTATTGAGTAATGAATTTTTGAATTTAGAATGCATTTAGAATCATCAGTTATAGATCCAGTCACCAAATTCAGAAGACCTAATGGGTTGCTATAACACGGCATTTTATAACTAGTAAATTGTGAAATCCTGCAGGATTTTTTTAGGTCTCTGCAGGTGTTGGGGTTTAGGAATGGTATTCCCAATTTAGTGCTCCCTCTGAGACCACTCCAAACCATGTACTGCTCATTCACTCCCTCCCACCCCACCCCTTCCCTGCAGTGGGCTGGAGAGGAGAATTGGAGGCACAAAAGGCAAAGATCACTGGCTGAGAGAAGAACAATTCACTGGAAAGGGCAGTGAGATAAGAAAACCAACAATAACAGCAACAGTACTGATGAAAAAGGGTACAAGAGTGAGGTAAAAAAATTCACATAAAACCCCCCCAGAGAATGCCTGACTGTTCCCTCTGCTGTCCTCCTACATTGACCTGTAAAGGAGCCCTTATCTCATCCTTGGAAAATGGAACTGGGAGGTGGTATCATATAACCTCTGGGTCCTGGCCATTCCCCTTCTGCCTGCTGCCAAAATTATCCTGTCTGTAACCAGGACAGTCGGCATCCTTGTCCTCTGTGGCTGCACTGCGCACATACTTGGAACCAAATACATAATCTTTGCAGAACTGAAGTTTTTTGGAATTGTTCTTCAAATCCCATAATAATCATTAGTATCCACTTTCTGTGCTAAGGTATCTGCAGTGGATACATATTATTAAGTTACTTAGCCTACAATACTTTTTTCTAAAAGTGGATGTTGTTCTACTGGAAAGGAACATGTGAGCTGTGAGACTGGAGATAAGAAATCTCTGCAAAAATGTATTCTCAGTTTCTGTCGTCTTTGTTGTGTCTTTCCTGAAACACCGGTTTTATTTCATAAATTCATGGATGAAACTTCAATGGAACTGTTTCAGAACTACAAGACTGCTGTTACTCATCTCTAAGTGTTGTATATTGTAAATAGCTCTTTGGAATCTTGAGTCAAAGAATCTGCTTGCCTTCACTTATCAGCTCTTGGGACCATGTTACTTGCATGAGGGTTCTCAGTGAAAAAAGCTTTTAGTACTCTGAGTTGCAAAGACAGAAGTGAAAATAATATTCCACTTCACATTCCTCTTGGAAATATTGGTTAAAATATTTCTCAGGCTTTAATGTTAATATCAATTTTAACTTCAAGAATAATAGGAAATTACTCAAATTATAAGGGGGAAATAAAAGCAGTAGATCTCCAGTTTAGACACAGTAGTTCTGAGAAGTTCCCTGTGCCTGTGTCCTCTTCTTATCCACTGAAGCACCAATGAGAGGGCCTTTCCAAGCCCTTTCAACAGGACTCTAGAAAAAGCTCTTTTTTTCAGGTAGGTTAAAATTAGCACTAACTTCCACTCCTATATGAAGAGCTGTGTTCAAAGTGAGAATACTTCTTCAAAATTATATCTTGCAACTGAGAGGGGCAGGGACACTCTTTTGTCAGATTTAAATCAGGAGAGCTGAATTTCCAGTTATGGAATTGAAAAGTCTTAAACTTGGCCTTTTGACAATCAGTCATAATAGTTTTGTAAAATCTATATAGTTTATATGTATTAAACACAATTATACAGGTTTGCTTAAAATCATATTTTAAGCAACATCCAATACTGTCCTGGTGAGAACAGGCAGCAGCTTCTCAAGGATAGATGTATAAATTTCCAGACACAGAGATACTGCTACATTGCATAAAATGCAAAAGGGAAATATAAGAATACCACAGAATCTAATATGTATCTTTGACAACTAGGTAGTCCTCAATTCATAGGTTCCAAAATCTACTTTTTAACAAAACTAGTATTTTATTTTTTTTTCCTACAGTACTGACTTTTATTCTGATTAAAACAAAACTGTAATAGCTTAGTGCAGAACTACTTTCGGGGGAAATGAGGGTGCAGCAATCTCTTAGATTGACACTTGCTGGTGTCATTAATGCTCTTGTGCCACATCTGGGATGCTGCACAGCTAACCCCAACCTACCAGCCTAAGGCACTAGAGGACCTGGTTTAATGGTGAACGTAGTGGTGGTGCTGAGTTGACATCTGGACTTGATCTCAAAGGTCTTTTCCAAACTTAAAAATTCTATGATTCTAAACCCAGTTGAGTTGCTGTGATCCCATAACTCCACTGCGGTACAGACACACTTGAGCAAGGTGTTTCATGGAGTCACTTTTCCCTGGTTTGTTTTCTCTGTATTTTAAACTTAATCCTACTGCAACTGTAATCACTGTTCCTTTCCTCATCTCCTACTGCTCCTTCCTTACATTTCATGCTGCAGTTTTTCATGCAATATGTGTTTACTAGGCTTTTGGATGTTACTGCTGGTGTATAGGAGAGACAGAACACATCCAACAGTCCATGATATATTGAATTTAAATAAGGCAATCAAAGTACTTCATTAATTGTCCATTAGCAGTGAGTCACTATTATGCTATCTGTTTCTGAAGATATCACACAGTATTAAGCAGTTATTATGCACTCCTTCTTTATGAGTCTGTTCCAGTGTTTTTTCACACTAACTGAGTGCTGCATCACAGTTTACATATGCACATTAAAGCTGCCATATTAAACCATTAATTCTTAATTATCATTAGGGTATTAGAAGAATGGCCTGGCCAAACTTTCATTTCCCAGCCAAATCCTTAGATTTGAGAAGTTTTAAAAACTTTTTTCTCCTCTCTTAATCATCAAGCCCTAAACAGAAGATGTTGATTTTCACCTGAACCATCTTCAGCTACTGAAAAAGCCTCACAGAATGCTCCAGCATGACCCTCACTCAACAAAATTTCCACTGGAAGTTTCCTACAAGAGTCTGAGCTGAACAAAGGCTGAGCAATCTTAGAGGTTTTCCCAGAGGATTTAGTACCTCCTGTGTAACACAGCAGTCTTATTGTGCATGGCTTTGTATTTTTAAACCTGAATAATTCAACCATCTGTTAAATAATTAATTTGAGGAAATTAGCATTTCAGAGATCTTTTGTATTAAAAAAAGTCAAATCTAGTGTGCTGCTCTGTTTAACTTTCACCATGTACAATTGCTCGCTTGATTTTGTATCCATGTTTTTATACTTTATAGTCTCATTCTCAGACAGTATAAATAATAAAACTGTCTACAGCCCTTCACTTGTTATTTTGATATCTGATAAAATGCACTACCACTGAACTCCCTCCCCAGTTTCTGAAGAGTTCAACATATATTCTTTCTACCATGTCATGTCAACACTTACACATTACTTTAGCTACGGATTTGGAATTCTATAAGAACCTCAACTAGTTAATGAATCTGTGGAGGAACTTTGAGAGACAAGAATGAAGACACAAGAGATTTTTGATTTGCTAAATTTCAATACAGATGAGAAGCAGAATGAAGAACAAAACTGCAGCCCATGGAAGTGGCCTTGCCAGAGCAGGTTGATGCCCAAGGGAGGTTGTGACTCTGCCTGAAAATTGTATTTCAAAACCATTCAGGCTGTTACAAACAAACATTTTGCTGGTTTAGTTCAGTCCAGCCTATATGTGTGTACTTTAGTGCTTCTTTAGGCAAGCAATTAAAATATCTGAATAAAACTCCTTGCTTAAAATTAGAACAGCTAAATTCAGGAGACCTGCTCTGGTTTGCAATTAATTTCTGTGTGTTTTCCAACTAAAACAAAACTAAATAATTAGGACAAAGCCATTCAAAATTAACTCATTTACCAATCAACTCATCAGCATCTCTTTCATCCCCTTAGTGTTGAAGAATAGCACAAATTTAGCTTTGGGAAATGAGACTCCAAGCATATTAGACCCATATTTGTCAGAATTGATCCAAAAAATTTAGTGAAATATTGAATCTGATTCTGTGGTTCATGTTCTGCTTTATTTCACATTCAGATCACTGTGCAGCAGGAATCCCCTATATGAATAAGATCTAGAAGAAAAAAGGAATAAAAAGCCAACATTTTAATCTTTGCTTCATTTTGACCTCTACATACACTTGTGGGGACATCCAGGTCCACCATAAGTCCAGGGCTCTGGGTATTTTGAAGCCACTAATCTACAGAGAGCCTGAAGACAATTCCTCATTCTTGCTCCCTGCACAGAATCAGAGCAAAAAAGCTCAAAAGTTGAGCTATTTTCCCTCCATCTCAGCCCAGACATGGAGGAAAAACTCTTAGGAAATTAATCTCAACAAAATTGTATGCTTCATTTGTTCATCTTCTGGGTTCCTACCTAGGAATGGATAGCAGAAACACGTGAGACAGACTATTACTCTTTCAAAATTTTCTCACAGATAGGTATCAGTGTATTCAGTAGCCAGCTCTTTTAAAACAGAAACATGGCCCATCTGATACTCTGTGTGTGATTTGCACTAACTAAACATCTGAATTAGAGAAAAGGTAACTTTTCCAATTGGGCTCTTTGAGATAGCAAGGTGAATGGTTTATAAAATCCCATAGCATTTAACAATAATACTTTGTAATTAGAATTCTAAAATCTTATCTTTCTAAAGGTTGATTCTAAAGGCACATAGTTTCAGATTTATCTTTGTAATTATGAAGTGCTGCTACTATTAACCATCCACCCTGAGTCTAATATGTTAACAACAATCATAGAATGGTTTAAGATCTCTATGGAACCTCCTTCTCTCCAAGCTGAACAACCACAACTCTCTCAGCCTTTTGTCATAGCAGAGTCATTCCACCCCTCTCATAATTTTTGTGGCCTCCTCTGGACTGGCTCCCACAGGTCCATGTCCTGCCTGTGCTGAGACCCCAGAGCTGATGCAGCACTGCAGGTGGGGTCTTACCAGAGCAGAGCAGAGGGGCAGAATCCCTTCCCTGCCTCTGCTGCCCACACTGCTTCAGATGCAGCCCAGGGTGCAGCTGGCTTTTCTGAAGCTGAATTATGTCCAATGCCGGACAATGAGAAGCAGTCAGCACCATTGGATGGGGTTTTGAGGAGGCTGAAATGGTTTTAAAAGTCCTAGGTCAGTCTCTTAAAAATAATAGAAGGTAATAGACTTTAGAGATCTGTATGTGCAGAGCACTGCTGAGCATGCCTAAGAGATTTGCTGTTCAGGACACAAATGTCACCAAAATTTTTGTGTGTACTGTTTCAGGTGCCTGTACAGAGGTTGACTTGAGATTCAAATCTCCAATCTAGAAATTTGAATTTCTCTTCAGTCCCTCCCAAACAGGATAGTAAGCACTTTCAATGTGGACTAGATTCTCACATCAGCTGAACAATCCTGATTCACAACATCTATCTTTAAAATAAATAAATTACCTAATGCCTAGCTGATAAAAGAAGAATAAATCAGCAGTTAACTTCAATGTTTTGGATACAAAATAATTTTATTTGAGGTGTAACATGGCAGGCATACTTTTTTTTTGTTTCATTCACATATGGTGGTGGTTGGTGCTGAAATACCTCAAAGTGTATGTTCTTGTTGTTTTTCTTCAAATATTCATACTATAATTGGGTAATTATACTAATAACTAACAGTGTGTGTTGGGTTTGGCTGTTAATGATGGATTTAATTTTCTTCCTATCAGCCTGAATGGTGCTGTGTTTTGGATTTGTGATGAAAACACTGTGGACAGCCCACCAGTGCTTTGGCTATTGCTGAGCAGTGCTTGCACAGCATCAAGACTTCCTTTTTCTTTTTTCCCATTCTGCCCCAACAGCTAGTAGGCTGGAGGTGGGCAAGAAGCTGGAAGGGGAGACAGCTGGGACAAGGGACTGCAGCTGCCCAAAGGGATATTCCAGGCTATGTGATAAACCTGAAGGGAGGGGGCTTTGTGGGAGGTAGCCATTGCCTGGACACTCATGGGTCACTGCTCTACTACTGGTCATCTTGATGCCTACATTGCTCAGGTTTTGTTTGTCTGCCTTTTCATCTTTCCATCGCTTCCTAAACTGTGATTGCCATGACCCATGAGGCTTTTTTTCTTTTGCTCTTCCTACTCTCTCTCATCTCCAAAGGTGAAGAGTCAGTGAGCAGCTGGGTAGGGCTTAGCTGTGGCCAGAGTAAGTCCACCACACACCAGTACATTATCAGAATCTCACAATGCTGCAGACAGAAGGAATTGATTTCTGAAGATAAAAGGTAGGAAAGAGATAATAGAAATATAATGATCTATCAAAATGTCAACTCATCTTACCTATGTAGTCAAAAGGTGTGAGTGTATGTGAACAGGACTTAAAAAATATAAAACCAGGTGTAAAGATTAAATAATACCAGACCAAGATGAAAATTAAGAACACGTAGGTCATAATAACAGTCATAATAGGAGCAAAGGTTGGTGCATTTTTTCAAGAAGTATTACACTATCTCCTGAAAGAAAATATGACAATTGTAGTCAGTAAACTAGGAAGCTGCAGATTGCAAATATCTTGTATTCTTGAAGTAATGATGCAAGATCTGCACACATCCTTCTCCTTCATCCTGCTTTTTTCAGAAGAGTGTAGGAGTCTCTACTAGAAGAGATGAAGCAATGAGCACTTCGCAGAAAACAATGTGCAGTAGAACCTGGCTGCAAAGTAAATATCTGTTCAAAATCTTAGTGTAAGAGCTTCTTCAATAAAATCTACAGCAATACCCCTTTCAGGAGAGGTGACCACCTTAGTCTGAATGACACATTTTTTATCTTTTTGTAGTGTTCAAAACAGCACTAGGTGTCATTAAAAATAAATTCAAACCTAAGAGCAGAGATCCGATCTCATTAGTTTCTCAACTCTATAATGCCTTTGCTCACTAGATGAGATGGTCTTCTTGAGAAAGACTCTCCTATTCCAAGTACACATGCAACATTGCCACCTCTAAAATACTTCTAGATCACTGCATTTTCTTTAAGCAACAAGCATATTGAGAAAGTTCTCCAGAACAGCAATTTCCTTTCCCCATCACACAGAAGGCAATTAGAATTCTGTGCTCTGAGTGTGAAGAGACTGAAGGGAAGCTCTGAGCTTTGTCCATGTGTTTATATGAGTATCTATGCACACAAGCACATGGACATTTGCAGACTGAGCAAACCACTACCAATTCCTCAGTGCTTAGTAGGACACTGTACATGTGTTTATGTTTTATTAAACAAATTTTAAATGCTCATTTTGCTAAGAAAGAACCTTTCAGTAGTGCATATTAAAACTTCATTAAAGTATTTATGCTTTCTCTTTTGAATGTCCTGGGAGCAGCAGTCAGGCACACAGTGGTTATGACTGCTCTGTTCCTGTGCTTTTTCAGGCTCTTTTCCTCTCCAGTCTTAATTCTGTTGTTGACACTCAGCAACTTGCACAAATCAGATAGTTGAAGCTGGATGAAGTGAATCCCAACAAAAGACAGATAATAGCAAATTTTCCCTGTCTGGATATCCACTATTGTGTGTAAAGCTGCTTTAAAAGGGGAATTAAAGAAGGACTCATCTGTCTTCTAATGGTATGTACCTAAATGCTTGTATACCATCTCCCACAAACCAGCCACTGGCAAGAAGGGCTGCACTGAGTCTTTACAGGAGCAGAATCAGAGAACTCCCTTACTTGGCTGAGGCAGCAGCTCAGCCCTGGTTTTTCAACATACAAACTTGTGAATGATGCACCAACACGAGTCCATCAATTCAAGCACTGAGAGATAAGAAGACATTTGTTGCCACTGATTTTATGCAACAATTCGGCTTTCTGATGACATTATACAAAAGTCTGATTTAACTAACTATTCGTTATCGTTCCTCATTTTCCCAATTGATGAAGCATTCAGTGCCTCAGAACACTTTTCAGCAGATTTCTTGAAACTTTTTCATGCTCTGCTCGTTTTTGCAGATCTGCTACATTTCAAATGTTTCCTGTTGTGCGACGTGGGTGAGCATTTTTGATGTTCTGAAAATCTCTTATTGAGGAAAAAAATCATAAATTTACTCCTCATAATTGGTTACTAATTTTAATGTTATTTTATACAAGCAAACCATCCTTCAAGATTAGTTGAGACCTGCAGATCAGGATATAAATTTCAAGATGGAAAATATGCAATCCATACAAATCTGATTTTGGCTTGTCTTTGGCATTTAGAGGGAGAAAATATTTCTGGCAAGGTCATAGTAGAACTTCTATGTACAACATTGCAGTGATTCCTAAGAAAAATATAATAACATTTGAAAAACCACTAATTTTTTAAAAGAAAAATTAATGTAAAAATTCTTCTGACTCTATCTGTTCTCTATTCAATATCCACTTTAAAGAGAGGATTACAAGAAATATTACAAAGTATTTCAAGTATTTATGAGGTCCAGTTTATATACTGTCTATAACCAAGAATGGAGAAAAAGCAAAGTGCCGTGACTTAGCCGTGATTAAGTAGGAATGTCTCTGGCAGACCTATCCCTCATCCTTCTGGTTGCATGGTGCCTTGGAGGAGCAACAGGCTATGCTTACATTTCAGTTAATCATGTGGTATTTTTGAAAATTTCAATGTGATACTCTCTTTATATAAAAACCTTACCCAAATGAGAAGTTCCACAAGCTGACACTTTGTTATGCTTGAAATTTTTTTTTCTAGTACTTTGTTAAGTGTTTTTTCATCTGACAATTTAAGACACATCCCACAGATAGAACTGTGCAGGCCATAATACACATGAAGTGAACTGAACAGAGCCTTTAAACATAGTTTTTGCCTGTAATGGAAAAGAATGGCAACTGAGATATATAAATCAAACTGTTGATCATGGAAATTTTACAGTGAAAGATAAAACTAACAAGAATAGAGAAATGTATGAGGCTGTTTCTATTATCACCAAAATCTGTTTGCTTGAAAACCTAGATAATAAACCATCATTTTGTAGAGTAAAATGAAAGGCTGATGCTTCGTGCACTTCATGAGCCAATCTTACTAGGCATGTGCTCTAATCCAAATCTTGACATTGCAGAGTACCATAAAAAAAGATATAAATATATATAATATTAAAAATATGGAGGGCATTAGTAAAAATTTGATGCAAATCAGTTGCTGTTTACTATTTGTTTTGGCTGATTTCCCAGAGCCATACCTCAGAAAAACAAATTTTATAAAGTGCACTTGAAGTTTTACCTGCATAAATTTATGTAATTAGGCTTCCTACTAGAAAAGGAAACACAAATAACACTCTGCTATGCCAATCCTCAAAAAAATAATGTAGAATCCCCTTTGGGTTATTCGTGTGGCCCAGAATGAAGTCTTAATTTCCAGGAATTTCAGGAATTCCACCTGCAGACCCAGAGATATTTGTAATAATTTATCCTGGAAATATAATACCCAAATTCTGGATTATTTTCCTTGACCTGGATTTTATAAACAGAGTATGATATAATGTTTAGAAAGGATAAGAGACAGAAGTCTTTATCCTCAGTGCTGGTATGTGCACTGTATAATGTATAAGGCACTTAAAATGTACAGCTGCATGAATAATGCCTCTTTAGTTCATGTCCAAAAGAAGATGAGAGGAACAAAAAAAAACCCCAACAGCTGAAATAAAGTTGGGGTGAAGTGGGAATATTTTAACACTATTTTAAAATTCAAGGAAACCTAATTTCAGATTGTCTTGGTTTTGAAAGACAGGTGCCTGCCAAGGAAGGCAGGAGCTTCTCTTGGAATAGAAAAATGTAAACCCCCTCCCTCCAAATTATTGTAATTTCTAAAATTAAAGGG
>VXBU01008800.1:141541-195789 GCA_013400315.1 Bombycilla garrulus
CCCCTGGGCAGAGCATCTCACAATGGGCTGATGTCATTCTATGAGTCATGGGGTGGGTCCTTAATGGCCCATTAAGCAGGAAATGGCTCCCGGAGGGAGTTATCTATGACTCATAGGGCAAGGTGTTGATGGCCCATTAACAGGAGATGGTCCGGGGGAGGAGGCAAGGAAAACACTGCCCCTCCTGGTTTCAATAGTTCATGAAGATGGAGATAAAATACAGACCACCTGGCATATTTTACATTGTAACCTAGGACACAGATTAAACACAAATGTTTCATTCTTCCAAGAACACGTGATTTATATTCCATTTATTTGAAGAAGTTGCCATGTTCTACAGAGAGTATGGCAAGTCCCACCCTACCAGAGAGGGTAAGCTGACCTGAGAGAGCTGGGAATGCCCACCTTCTGCCTCTGGATACTTCATTAAAACATTCTGGCAAAGACCTAAGAAAGTAGTTGCCAAGAGAAATAAATACTTCAGGCCTGAAACAGGATAATATGACAACAGGACTAGATGACTATTCAGAATTTAATAATTAATGCTTTCCTAATTGTTAGTAAAATTAAATTAAATTATTGTCATTTCTGCCTGCAATTCTTCAGAGCTGAGCCTCAAGTCTGCATTACAGGATCTGCCAGGTCACAGGACATCACTGACCATTTACAGCAATTTCAAAACGTGTCTGAATTTTCTTATTCAAATTTACACAACCAAAGGTATAAATCCATATTGTAAGCATGATACAACAATTTTAAAATCAAATGAAACTACAAGACATGCAAATGTTTTGCCAAAGCAATTGTGAATATATCACAATGTTAACCATTCTTCCTTGTGCACTCATTAATTTAATGTCTTTTAATTCCATGTAAGGAAAAATATTACATGTTTTTTATCCATTTTAACAATGGGAAGTGTTTCTTTTTGATTTCTTACTGATGCATGCTTTTTCGATGCTGGCTGCATTTTGCTGTAACCTTGCTCTCCTTAAAACAACAATATTTATTAAAATTGCTGCTATAAACTAAAGAAGTGTTACAGCATCTCAGGTAAGATATTCTGAACAAACCTCTGCATTTCCACAACTCAAGCTGGCTGAAGAACAACCAGAAATCTTGATGGCAGAACATAATCTGTAGCACCTTTAACAGAAACTACATAGCATAAAATACCCCATAAATGACAAGATCTTTTAGGAGACCAATATGAATGAGGATCTCAAATCCCATTTGGACTTTCCATAGGAAAATCACCTGCTCATCAGCTGGGCTAAGTTGTATTAGATCTGGGAGACCCTGCCAGGATGGGCACATAGCTTCCAGTTTCCCACTAACATATTCAGTGTTAGCTCAAGTTGCCTTGTAGCATTAATATACACAGTTTCTAAAGCCTTAGTAAAGATCTATGTATTTTTGCATTCAGTTGTAGCACAGCAAAACTGAAGAATTAAAAAGTGGTTTGTGTTCTCCTTTGTCTGCAGGCATTTCAACTGAAGGTAGTGGAAGAGCCCCAGATCTGGAGAGAGTTACTGAGAGAAGTTAATAAACCTGCAACCATGAGTGGCATCAGCAGCCACTCAACACTTTATAAACACACCTTTGTGTCTCAAAAATCACCCAAGTTGCTACTGGAGTGATGAGTCCTGTGGCTGAGACACACATTGAGGAGCCAAAGTGAATCCTGGGTTGTGCTTTTCATGAAGGGGTTAATTTCCACCATCAAAGTGAAGATTTGAAATATTTAACTTCAGGCTTTCCATGTAGCTCTTCACTATTTGAGGAATAATCCATTGCAAAATCCCAAAGATCTTGTTATCTCAGGATATTTGTTCTCGTCTATTCCTAACCTTTCTCTCGTCAAACAGTGGGAGGAATTATGGGATTAAATTCTCTGCTATTACAGCAAAGGCACTACATTAAAAGGTTGCTAGGGCATCAGCATATGATGATTTGGCTTTTTTGTCATTTCTAATAAGCTTAATGAAAATGGCAACACTTGCCCTCCTTACTTGAGGCATTTAACTTTATGCCTAAGGTGGGAGCCCATGTGGGAGCGGAGGAGGCTCCCAGCATGGCTGTTCTCAATTACCCTCCAAAGGCTGCCTTTACTGCTAAGGGGCTCTGAGTCCCAGCCCATGCATACAAGTCAAAGGTCTAAAATTATCTCCTGGCTCTGTTATAGCCAATTTTCCTGCACTTCACATGGCCAGGCTGTGTGGGACGCTGTGATCAGAACCATACCACACAAAGGTGTTCCAAACTGTCACTCAGGGAAAGTTCTGCTGCCTTGGTAAAATATAATAACCTATAATGACGTATAATTCAGTTTGTGGAGGATTGTAATTAGTGATAAACCAAAGCTGAAAGATTGTGTAGGTGAATTGCAGTTTATAGAATTATAGGCCCTGCTCTTTCTGCCATTTAATTCTGTAGGCACTAAGCCATGGAGCAGTTGCAGTTCCACCCCTCACACCCCACCGAGCAGGGCAGAAACTGAAACTTACTCTGTCTTCCACTGGGAATTGCTGCTCAGCAAGTACAAGACCCAGAGAGATGGAGAATATCATAATCCAAGAATAACTTAGAGCTAGGATGTTTCTAGGGAAAAAAGAGGCCCAAATTCACTTGGGTGCAAGAGGGAATTAAATGTGAGGATGCCACATTCTGAGCAAGTGCTTAAGATAGTGCTCAAAAACAGCAGCATAATCCTAACAAAAGTATAAGATTCTGTTTTAAAAGAAGGAACTGTTCCTGCTTCTGCTTTAGAAGGAAAGAAGAGGTGCCATCCCTGCTGTAGGATTCAGAGGTGAGAGTCTCAAGTGGAGAGAAGCACTTATCGGCCACCCTGCATGAGGTATCTCAGCCCTGGAGAGAAATGGCATTTATCATCCATCCTGTTTTCAGTGTTTCTCCACAGGTTGACCTTAGCTGGCTTCCCAGGCAGTGCTCTGCTTTAGCTGCTCTCATCTTTGGGCACTCCCTGCTTTGGGACATCCCTCCTCCTTCCCAGGCACTTCATGGAGACATCAAGCATATGGGACAGGCATTTCAGTGCAGCACTGAGGCACCCGAGCATCTGATTGTGCCAGCACCAGAAAAATTAAATGTTCTTCTATTTTCCTGTCTCAGAAAGGAGAACACCTGTGAGAGACAGTGCATTAAACACTGTGAGATACTCAGAAACCATAATGATTAGGGGCTATGGAAGAGCACCAAGGTATGCTCAGTGGAAGTCCCTTTGATTTAGGGGCATCTGAACAGGCCTCTGCCTGAAGTTACTACAGCAGTGATTTTCTGTGTCAATGCTTAGCACCCAGGAATTCACATTAAAGTTAAATGAACAGAAAATACTGTGGCAGTTTTCTTCTCCTAGATGTTCAATGTTTTTAATACATGTACATGTTACCCAAAAATTGATGACTTTTTTTTTTTTAGTTCATCAGTTGTTTTTCATTAGGTCTTAGTTTCATTACAGCCTTCAAAACATGGTTCTGTGTCATAGCAGTTTTACAGACTGAAAGCAAATGTTTCCCTATCTGGTAAAAAATAATGTTGTATAATTGACAATTACTTCTCAGGCATAAGGCACAGGGACCTATTAACTTTTTTACTGGAGTTAAAGTGTCCATCATTTTTATGCATAATCAGAGATATATACTGGGGATCTATGGAGAACATGAATTTCTATTACTGAAACCCTGGCCTTTCCTCAAGCTGTGAAATGCTTTTGTGAAAGAACACTGTTATTATGAATATATGCACTTGACTTGTAAATTCTCAGGGTGTAATCTCAGACTTTGGTATGCATGTATGAGATAGTGAACAAGAATACATACTACTTCATTGGTTGAATAAACTGATGTTAAAAGTAGTGATTTACTTTTCATGGTATTTTTGTCTCTTAGCAACCTCAATTGTTTTCATCATAGTGCATTTATGTTTGAGTTATTCATTAACTTTCAGTACTTGAAAGTGGTTATTACTATAATCTTTTGCATTATGAACTGCCCTTTTAGGCTACAAGCTAATAACAAGAGAGGCAGCCACTTTATCTTTTAAAAGCTTTTAAATATTATCAGATTAAATAATTCTCTTATTGGAGTATTAACAGGGCTGGATAACCTGAGATGTCTTTTCTGGATAATTTAGTCTCAGACCTCAAGCATGCATGAATTAAAACATAACATAGTCTAAAGTTTCAGATGTACTTTATGCATCATCTATGGATCTGAATTACATATTTTGAGCAAATGCATTTATTGGTTCTATTTATTGGATTAGGCTACTGACTACTTCACTTTGGTTTTCTATTAAAGTTCTTTTCACTGAGGGGTTTTTTATTAACTTACTTCAAGAAGATTAACCTGACATAGCCTAATAGTTGTTATAGTTGTATAGGAAGCTCAGTTATTAAACTTCTTATGGGATGTTATAGTAATCATCTCCATCACAAAAATTGCAAGAGAAGGAAAAATAAAAGACAGTGTTTGCAAGGATTCAAGTTCACATTGATGTCCTTTTCAAAGGATGTAGGCTCAGATGATATCCATGAAAATATTAGTTTCTCAATATTTCTTCTTTCCTTATTATAAAAACACTTTTTACTTTTTATGTGTGTAAATTATTAAAATCATACAGCACTTATATTTCAACATAAGGAAATTATTGTCTTGGAACAAGATTGCTCTATAGCATCCAAATCATGAATAGAACAACTAATAAATGAGATCTTTACTGAAGCAGAGGAACTGAAATGAAACTTGACAATTAGTAGAGAGATCTAATTCTCTAAATCAAATAAGGGTGGAAGGTGAGTCACTGGTCTTTATAGCCATACAGAAAAAATACAGCTCTTGACTGTAGCAGTCAAAGTGTTTCCTCAGAGAAACAGAAGTACCGACAACTGAGTCACTGTGGGCAATAAACTGATGTATCTGAGACATCTGTATGAGGAAGATGTGTTTGGCAATAAACCATGCCTGACCTACAAATGGCAATGGGAAGCTCAATAAAACATCATCTCATATTGCACTTGTCACAGGTGTTTGGGCCTCTGAGGTGCTCCCTGGGATTTGTACCTGTTTAGGTTCATTGATCAGTAGTGGAACTGGAGAGAATGGAGCCTGAGAGAACATATTTCTCCAACTTGACATTTAAGAACTTGTGAAAGTGTTCCTTTAGGTCCACAACTAAGTCCATTCCATTCCCATGCAACAAGAAATTTTCTTTCCTCAAAATAAAACTTTCCTCTAAAAGCAAAGAAAGAAAATACTTTTTGGCTGTACTTAAATGAAACTACAACTTTTCAGGGGTATTCCCCATGCTATTAGGAAGTGAAAGCATTCAAAGCTCATGAATGCTGCTTTGATGTTTCCTTTAATAAATGAAGATATGCCAGGTTTAACTGATGTATGTCTGGTGCTTCATGAGCTGGTTATAGATACACTGAAAGCTTCACACAGAGTTTTGCAAAAGCACGTGAAAGAGAACACAAATCTTCTAAGCTTTCCCACAACTTATTTTTACAAATGCCAGTAATGTCCACCACACACACACATACTCATCCAACACAAACTGACTGCTCCTGTGCACTCCCAAATGAAGACAGGTCTCATCAGAATATCTGTTTGTCCCTTTTTTAAGTCTTTTCACATAAAAAATATGAAACATGATGAACTTACATGGTTATGTTTCTAATATCATTTCTTGAAAGGAGGTTAAAAAAAATCCACAGTATAGACTATTCTACCCTTAGATGTATTTTGATGTTTGGCATTCCAAATCAGCCTGATTTAGATGTCTTCTAGAGGAAGGCCAGCCTGTTTTGGCTATTTTAGGCTTTTGATGACACATGTTCCAAGGTCAGAAATATTTTTCGTTGCCAGAGAACCTCATGCTTGCTGTACATAAGGCCAATGATGTGGAAGAAAGAGACAGGGAGTGCCCATATTCAGAGAACATATTGTTCCATGTATTGGAAGGTAGGCTTTGGAACAGCTGCTGTACTCCCTCCTGGTTTTCAAACCTAGTAAAGCATCATCCTGCTAAAGGTCGCCTGGCTAGAGTTAGCCTGTGAAAATTACATTCTTTGTTCCAATATATAAGTCTTTCCTCTCCAGATTTTTTTTTTTCCAGAGATAGCCCAAATCTGCATATGATTTATTTCTGGAGAACACATTCTTCATCCTAAGGATCACTTTATCATTTTGAGAATGTTGAAAATGGAAATATGAAATACAATAGAAAAAGTCTGTAAAAGTCTGTAGAAGTATTGTTTGCAAGATGAACCTAGTGTCCCAAATTAACAATGAAATTTGTTCACCACATGTTTTACACAACTACTACAAACTTCTAGTGCTTTAACTGAAGGACTTCCAGAAGAAGAGATACACAGTTTAGTAAGAGAAAAAGCACTACAATTCTTTTCACAAATTTCACTGGTCTTCATGACCTGCCTGTTGGCTTTAACTAATTTAATTTGAGTCACCATAGCTTTTCACTTGTTATTAGTGACCTCACTTTAGTGGTCATACCTTACAGCAACAAGAATATGGTGGAAACCATATTGCTGTGGTGGAAACTTTATAAAAAGAAAGTCTAGAAGGCTGTGAAAGGATGCTGAAATTGAGAAGGTGAACAGAAAGGAAGACAGAGACACCAAGAGAGAAAGAAGCATCTACTCATTTCTGCAGAAAATCCTCTAAATGTTTAAAGACCTTTTTGGTAAGTCCCACATCTACCAGCTGATGTTACTCACTGATTTATCGTCATTACAAACCCTCAATCAGACAAAACCCCAGTTGAAGAAAAAAAAAAAAAAAAAAAAAAAAAAACCACCCCCCACCCCCCCAACAAGAAAATAAAATTTATACTACATAGTGTTTACTAATGTCTTGCACACTTCTCATTCTGTAGAATCATGGTCATGGAACATGTCAATAAGCCCCAGCTGTGGAACATCTNCTCACCAAAAAAAACCAACAAAATTCCACCACACTCTGATAGAAGAGGGTGAATGGGGACAAGAAAGGATTCCCTAAGCCTGAAAAATTCTCCCTTGTGCAGTCATTTGTTTGAGAAAATCTAGAAGTAATTGCATTTTAATTGGACATAATCTTATTGGAACAGGGAATAGTGAATTTAGCACGTTAAATTAATAAAATCAAACTACTTTCTAATTACCTTCTTACAATCTCAGTAAGGAATTTGCAGTTAGATTAGGGTGTTTCAGGCAATTACATTAAAGACTTCCTAATTCAGAAAGGAATCCAGCTGGCACTTGAAAAGCAATATTGTCCTTGCAGTGCAAAATGCAACATTCTCCTGGTTTCCTTTAGTCATTTTTGTTTTCATTTGGTGGGAGTTTTTTGTTGTTGTTTTGTTTTGTTTTTTAAGAATAATGGGGTTTGGAAGGAAGTGTTAGATATTAGAGGAGTACACCCTAATGCATGTTTCAACCCACAGCACATGGCAGAAGAAGTAACTGAGTTTAGAACCCATTTATTTCTACACTACCAGCTATCACTATTGCTGCATGTACTCCATGTTCTGACAAAAGCTAAAGACAGCCAGGATATGATAAAATGTAAGTAATGTTTTCACACATTTATTTTTCATTCTAAAACCACAGCTTAAAACGGATGGATTAGAGGGGGAGCATGCCTGATAAATTTCAGCTTAAGATACTTAGAGCTGGCTAAAGCAGCGTCAGAGGACTTCCTGCCCTGTTTGAGAAGCTGTGGAGAATAGAGAAAGGCAAACACAGCACCTTTCCTTAAAAAAGGAGTCAAGCATTTACAAACTAATCCACTTAGTTTACCACAGAAATTCTGCTAAAAACAATTAACTAAGATCTTAAATGAAGACATACTGACACAAACTTGTTATGAACAAATACTCTCAATCCAACATAGTTTTTTCCAGGACTGCATGACAGGCAAAAACCCTTGTTTTGGCATAGGCCGTTTGTGTCCTTGTCAAGTATTGCATAGAATCTGATGGGCAAAACAATGGATTAGACTTCACTCTTCTAAAACATGATACAAACTACCATAGGCTGGATATAGCATTAGTTTAGAAAAGCTCATTCAGGTATTGATCTTTTGTTGATTATCAAAATGGAAGGTTGTACTATTCAGTAGGGATGTAGTGATAGCACAAGCAGTAATGGCTATAAACAAGGAGAGCGTGGGTTTAGATATTAGGAAGAAAATCTTTCTTTTGAGGGTTGTGAGGCACTGGCACACGTTGCCCAGAGAAGCTGTGGATGCCAGGTATTCAAGGCCAGGTTAAGATGGAGCTTTGGGCAGCCTGATCCCATGGAAGATGTCCCTGCCCTTGGCAGGAGGGTTGGAGCTGGATGACCTTTTAAGGTCCATTCCAGCCCAAATCATTCTGAGATGCTATGACATGCACTGAATTCAGTACTCTTCAATAACCTCCTGTACCACCTGGAAGACTGATCAGAAAGTATGTGCTATTAAATTTGCACGTAACAAGAGACTCAGAAAAAAGGACTCTCTTGGAAACAGAATTGCAATACAAAATGAAATCTTGTGGAGGGTTCTATAAAACAAGGACAAGATTCAAAGGAGTAAGTACTATGTATTTATTTCAGGATATTGAATTTTACAAGTATCTAAGGAAGCAATTATTAGAAATATTTTCCAAGAAACTCTAGGGACATTACAATCTGGAAATCAGTTATGACCATCTTAATTGTTAAAAATGTGTGTGTGTGCATTAGAATATGGCCTGCAAGACACAAGAAGGAGTCCTTACTCTCTGCACCATACTGGTAAATGTTTTGCCCTAATACTGTGCTCAACTTTGGAAACTGCACTCTAATGAAAACCACTTGAACACTAGGGATAGTTCAGAGAAGAAACTGATAAATAGTTTATATAAAAGAAAGGAAAAAATTACTTTTCATGTGCATACCTATTGATTCCAGTAGCAGCAGGCTAGAAAAGATCCTGTTAGGCTGAAAAGATTCATATTAGATAGTAAGAAAACTTTGCGAATAATATGGCTCTACACCTCTACACTGCCTGGGAAATCGGGTTGGAATAACTGATTTTGATATGGAGCAGTGCCTCTTTACACACTTCCATGAAACATATTACCAATTTTGAAGCAAATAAAATGCTTATAATATTTAAAATCAGATGGCATTAACGCCTGAGAAATTTGTTTTTTAATATACTCACAATTGTAAATAAATATGTGATGATCTTACCACTTCCTGTTCTATCATAATAAACTTTTATGACAGCTCTTTTTAAACTTGTAAAGTTCATATTTTGATAAATGCATTTCATAAATACCTAAATTCACTAAAACTGACAAATTCAATTAATTTCAATATTGTTCATTACTTATAGCAAATTTTAACTAACACTAGTTTACAGACTGAATTACAGGAATTAGCCAAAAGCTAATCATTTCAGCTATCTGAAGAGAAGAGCATTGAAAATAACCAGATTTCCTATCAAAAACTCAGACTGCAATGACATGACAGATTAATGTGTGGCCTCAGTAAGTGCATAAAAAACATGACATGGTATAAAAGGGGTGCTTTAACTGAAAGAGTAGCAATAGTGTAGCTTACAATAAATTCTGAAGTACCAGAGAGCAATATACAGATTCCACAAAAGGAAAATTACTACCACTATGCCAGCTCCTGTGGGGAAAAGGTCTAATTGGCATTTTGAGTGCAAAAGAAAAAAATTTAGATTTGAACTACAGTTTTCATACCGAGGCAGAACCATAAAGAAAAATATGTTAAAAAAAGTGTAAAAATCATTTTTCCTCCATTAAATCACTTGAATTTAATTTGTCCATAAGTACAATCTTCTTACATGAAGAATCTGAGTAATTTTCATTACTTAAAATGAAAGCACAGATGTTTTGCTTAGTTTTTGCTTATTTGTGAACTCACATCATTGGGTCTTGCTGTGGAGATTAGGAGAATCTTTTTTAAACCAACACGGACAAGACTGTGAAGCTTGTAGCTCAGTTGAAAATGAGGCTTCCTGGATAGGAAATATTTATAATATTGTATACTCAGAGGTCAAGGTCCATGAGATTCTGGTGCATCATCTGTATTCCCAGTGCCATGCCTCCTGTGTAGTCACCTGCATCAGTGAGGTATGTCTGGGTTCAAAAATATTATCTGGATCAAGGCAGTAACTTTTTTTATTTAGTATTTTTCACAAACTTTCTATTTTCTAGGACTTTTATTGATATCGTTTCATTCTTGCTACATTAAAACAATGCCTAGTAGCTTACAATATATAATTAAAATTGAATCTGACAGACCAATATTAGCTCTTCAGTAGAAAGATTAGTTTAATTAAGAATGAATGTCATTCTTTTATTGTGCCAAATTTGCTAAGCTGGTAATTTGTAACACCTGGATTTTTCATTGAAATAACTGCAGGTATGCTATCTAAGCAAAGGAAAACATTTTTATCACACATGAAATTATGTTTTTAATATTTTAAGCTCATTACTTAAGCATCCTGATGAAACTGCAATCATCAGCAGAGTAGCATTTAAGTACTGCTGTGACTTCAGCAAGAGCACATCCATGATGCAGAAGAGATCCTTCAGTTGGCATTAACAGGGTTTTGTACCACGTGCAGCAGTGTCAGCACATTCCCTGTGCTGGGAGGACAGAGCTGGGACACTGGTGATGGACAGTCATCCCCTCCCTGCCAGCCAGTGTCCAGCCAGGACAAACCTCCCACTGGGGACACCTCTGCAGGCATTGCTTTCCTCATCTGCACTGACTCCCTTCTGCCTCTCTCCAGCAGAGACCATGTGCTTACTTAGGGACTGGGGCAAAGAGAAATGCAGAGACAACATGAGGTGAAGAGAGATAGGTAACATGTCTTGCATGTTCCTTCACAGACAGATCTCTGTCCAGTGTGTTTTATGGTATGGCTGCACCAGGAAGCACAAGTCTAAATTAATTTTTTTTAATTTATTTTTGGAGGATTTATTTTTATTCATACAAGTTTCCCCAGCCTGTTTTGCTGCAGTCATCCAGCTTCTGAGGTATTAAAGACTCTTGACCACTTCTGTGACACAGTTGCTTATCTAAGGCAGGACTAAAACATAGACTTTCTTCACAGAACTTTTAAATTCTACACATGACATCTACATATTCTTTTTAAGATAGCACAGAAAAGTATTAAAGTTCTCCGTCCTGTAGCTCTTAAATAGAATACCAGTACTGGCTGACATACCAAGATCAAATGTTTTATTATGTCATACTAAGTACCAGAATTATTCTAAGAAGTAGCTAGGGAAACCAGAGCTCCCATTTTGCCCCAAGTTCTTTCCCCAACACTGTGATCTGATGCTAGAAGCATAAGTAATTTCTCACACCATGGATACCTAACACCATCTGAGGTGCTCTAGTGATAAAAATTGAACTCCACAAAGGACTGGATCCCACTAGAAATCCATAATTCACTGGTACAGCCAAAGGAAGTCAGCAAAATCAGCCAATGGCATTAAACATTCACAAATAGGCAAACACATGCTGCCCAATCTATGCCTCTTCTGGGTAGTGGAGACATTCATGCGAAATGCGAAACTGGAGAGGGCTAAATACTTAGATATCAGTAACTAACTTAAATTTTGAATGTCCATGGGCTCTACTAGAAGCTTGGACAACTGCTTAAGCAAATATTTGCTAATGTCTAAACTGAGGTATTTTATTTGCATCCTGAACCCCATCCTCAATGGCTTAGGTTGTTCTAGGGCCATGGCAGCGTTTCTAGAGTTTTGACCGGGGGCTATTGAGCTTTTCAGATTTAGTCTGTACATGTTTGTGTCCTGTCTGCTGGACTGTCCTCAGACCATTTATTGCCCTTCCAGGGGCTGCACTTTAAACAACACAGAGAGCTTCACTTTCATCTAACCCACCTTTTCCCTCAGCATTGTTACAGAGCAGATTCTTTCCCAGATGGTGTTTACCTGGATAATCATATCCTTTCTTGTATAATCACATCCTCTGTTGTAAGACCAGTGTTACACAGCCCAGATTTTAGCTGTTTTGCTTCTTTGTTGTACTAATGTAATTCTTTCTGGCACAGTTTTTATCTCTTCACCTTTCTTTACCCAAATCAAAATTTGCAAATGTTATGTGTGCTTTTGGGCTGCTGGTTTATTTGTTGCTGCATTGTCACCTTTCATGTCTAGCCCTAATTCTTTTGAATTAAGGGCACTGCCTCAATCCTCCAGTCCATGCTGTGCACACTGCAGTCATTTGTAAAACCCAGACAAATAATATAATCTGTTGCTAATATCATCTCCAATCTTGTCTCCCTACTGAAAAAATGCTAAGTTAGTTCCCAAGCTCAATATGACAAATATATGCTGACTCTGTCATTTTTCACTTTGGATCATTTTTCTTGTATTTCGTGTTGTGCCTCTGTCATGGCTGCAGTGTCAGAGCCCTCTGCATTCTTAATCAGCTTCAGCCTGAATGGAGGTGTGGGAGTATCTTAATTTTCTTGGCAAACCCTAATGACTCTGAAGGGTTAACTCTATTTCCTAGTGTAAGTCTGCACATCTGCCTCTTCTGTCGGCATCCAAATCTAATTATCTAACCAGTATAAGGGTCCTGATCACTGAGTGCTGTTAAAAAATAAAATCCATCACCAGAAGCATAGCTGCCCTCAGACTTCAAGATTTCATGCTGCAACTCACCAGTTGCCGATTCAGTGATGTGTGAGTAAATCTTCTCCACATTTCATGAGTGTCAAAGCTAGCAGAGCTTTTATCCTCACCAGTCTCTCTCTCAGGGTGATGTTTTCATCACCATAAAACTGACTTCATATTATTTCTTATTGAGCAATTCAGACAGGCATTTCACTGTAGGAGCATGATTCATTTCCATCTAAAATAATTTATCCTGTACATATCGCAAGATATTTTGTTGCAAAAAATTTCCATGCTGTTGATTTCACAAAGTACAGACAGAATTGCTTAGTTTTATCGTGGGAGGGGTGCCCACCCAGTGAAGTATAAGAACAAGTATCACTCTGATTATATTCCTTTCAAGCTGATACCATTTTAAGAGTTGAACTTCACCTATCAGTGACTATCAATATCACTTAATAGAAAATTTTAACCTATTTATCCATTTAAGAGCTGTCTTCTGATTAGCTTCTGCAAAAGTGTATGCCACTCTCTCCTGCTGATACACCAACACCTAATTTTGATCTCCTGATGAGGATGAGGTAGAGGATGTGTCATTCCCTTGTGTCCCCCATTTAGAATGCAAGCTCTGGTGTGGTGCCCTCTCTTTGCAAAAAGCAACTCCACTTTGAGGCATCATGTTGTCAGTTTGTGCAGTGGGTGGCAGGAAGCAATATTTTGCCACAAGACAATCCACAGTGAAGTCTCATTAAAATATGGTTCTCATATTTATTACATAATATAGTGACAGAGATTAAAAGTCCCATTTAAAATGCTTTTGAGTATTTTAATTGGTCTAGGGCAGATGATGCAGGTCTAATATAACTATATTAGTGTTAGAAAAGCAATTCACAATAACCAAATGCAGTGTTTTCCTTCTTCCTCTTCCTTATTTACAGAACGTTTTACATTTTTGTAGACATTAATCCAGAGCAAACCAGAAAAAACAGTGAGTATCTTTTTTAAAATTTGTTGTGAAGATCATGTTCTAGACACAGCTGCACTGTTTTCTAATAGTTTCTTAGCAAGAAATGAGGCTGTGATGAACACTCATTACCCAACCCTTAGCCCAACATTTTTTTCCTTTCTTCTTTACTGCAGAAATTCAGCTTTTGCTTGTCCATAATAAATTTAGTTTCCAGCTGTGACATGGTAACAGCTTCCTTAGGGTTGGTGTCCATTTCAAAGATTAAAAGGTTTCTGGTTCTTCTCTGGGGCATTTTAGAAGTCAGTTCTTAAGAAAAATTACTATTTCTTATGTGAGAGCAGAATCTCAGTGCTTCAGACATCTGCAGGAAGCACTGCTCTACATCTATTGCACATGCTTTATGGACCATTCCAGGGATAATTTAGTCAAATGTGGAAAAAAAATTACTGCAGTCCTATTCAGAATTCAAGTTTGATTTTGGTCCATAACAGCAGACTGAAACATGCCTCTGTGCCTTGAGATGAACCATATATACATTTAAATACACACATACAAACCCACGTCACAACTTTTCCATGTACATGTGTATAGTTGATGACTTCAGAGCACATGGCTGAGCAGTTCTTTGCTCCATTCTTTGAAATATTTAGCACTAAACACTTCTAGCAATGCAAGGACAAGGGCTGGTTTTAATTCATCTTCTTTTTTCCCCTCAAAACAATCTAAGAAGAAAAAAATGTATCATATATCTTCAAAACAGATATTTATGGCTAATTTAGAGCAGCATCTTTTCTTTGACAATTTTTAATCAACTGCTGTATAAATGATGATACAGATGCTTCACAAATTATATATTGTTCTCTGTCAATGAAAATTACATATGACACACTATGGAGTTGGTCTATAAAATTTTTTTCAGAGAATACCTTTACTTCAAATCATTTGAAGTAGACTTGAAGAAGACCTCCTGAATCATTTAGGCTACAGAATGCACTGTCATGTAACCTTCATCATAAATTTATTATTGAATTTCACCGAAAAGTAAGTTCATATTTCACTCCTCTCTCCACTGCTCCAGAACTATTCTTGTGGCCATGTTTAAGAAAGGCCTTTATGATTTTTAGCCAAAATTAAAGTATTACCACCTTATTCTTATCCAGTTTTATATATCTGTTCACCTTTCTCTCTCCCCCTGCAGAACATCCCTTGGAAGTATTTATAATCAGAGGGCACATTTTCCTGGAGGTTTCCTGTGTAAGATACCATTTTTCATTTGATACTCACACAACACATAGACAAACATGAAATTATTTGCTACTGATTTTATGAAAAGTCTTAGAACTTCTGTGTAAAATAAAAACTCTAATTATCAAATATTCTATTTTGTTACTGACTTTTTTTCTTTTTACAGCTTGTGTGCTTTCTCTATGCTCTACTCCACCCATTACTGATAAAGCTGTAGGTCAATATGGCAATCTTAATATTTTCTAAATATTCAAACCAAGAGGTGAACAATTCCAAGAAAAAGTAAGCACATCAATATATTCCCTTAAAACAGAAGCCTTTTATCTTCTTTTCTTGCTGGTTACAGAGCTCCTGAGTATCTACATCTGGTTTTCAGTACAAGCATGTACTGATCGACACTTTTTGGGATTGTTGGTCTACCTCACTATCATCTGCCTGCTTACAGAAGGGCAGTTCAGTAAGAAAGAGAGGAAAAATGCAGCAGGCCAGGAAGCCCATCAGTCCAGTCTCCCCAGGACCTGTATATACAGAAGTCTGAAAGCTGGGACCCAATGCAGAAGCAAGAACCCACATCTCCCTCTGCTCCCCAGCAATGAGCCCAGATAGTAGAGAAGCCTGCAGGAGACCGCCACTGCTACCTGATGGATCAAAGGGAAGAGAAGTAAAAGACATTAATGGACAGGCCTAAATCCCATTAATTTGGCACATGCTGTGCTTGTTAGGAAGGCAGCCCTGCTGGCCTGCAGAACAGCTCCCCTCACAGCAGTGAGAGCTGAGTTGGACGTTCCCCTGCTGGCCCTTGCATTGGGGCAACAGCATCAGTGACTGCAGGGCAGAGGAAAGAGGCCTTTCAGAAGAGAAATGGGAGAAGGAATTTGAACCTGTTGTGGTGGAGAGATGTGTTTTGGTAGAGGCCTGGCAGAAGCACAGCTGTGATGACCAGGGGTCCCAGCAAGGGCGAGGAGGAAGAGGCAGCATGGAGCAAGGGGGTGACACCAAGGAACAACCAGTGCCACAAGTGATGGTACAAGATCAGCTGTGAGAACAGAGTTACTTCTCTCCTTCCCTCTAGTAAAAAACTATTTGTTAAGCCAATTTTTAGGCTTTGTAAGTGAAGAAAACTAGCTCATTTAGTATGAAAATATTAGTTTAGTTTTCTTCTTTCCCCTTTTACTGGGAGGCACAAATCAGCATGTTAGCACTGACTCCTTTATATATAAACTTGTCCCTTTTTGCTTCTAGTCAGATGCTGACAGAAGCATTGTACAGGGTATAATGAACAGTGACTTTCATGATTAAACACATTTATCTTCAAACATACAGTGAACAACAGTCCTCCCTGGAAACTCTCTAAATTCAAGCACACTGACTGATTGTTCAGTCAGCAGCAATTTTTCATTAAAAGTGTTACAATGTGATAACCAGGTTTTCCTAATCTTATTCCAAACCATCTCGAGAAACAGTCTGGGACAAAAAGTAGCAGCACAAATAAGTCTTTAGGATTATTAAGACCACTCTTCACAGGAACACCCAGCATGAATGCCTGTATACTGTCCAAAAGGAGGATTGGGTGTTAACACTGGAGTCCTTGAAGCACCTCTTCAAAAACCACAGACACAGCACAACTGTGCTAGAAATACTAGTCACTGCAATTAAGGCCACTTTTCTATGCAGAGATGTCAAGTAGGAGCTGGTTTTCTTCCTACTTATTGCAGTGGTGGATGATTAATTCTCACCCAATTACTTCTTGTAACATATGGGTTCCTAAAGTTCAGGGGAAAAAAAATCTGGTATTGCTTTCAACATTCTGGTTTTTTCCTAGCCTTTACTGTTACTAGGCACACAGTAAAGAAAAATGGATAAATTCTCTCATCCATACAAAAGCCTTATAATATTGGTCCTCTTCAGCTTTTATGGACATGATTTAATCCCTCCTGTGGTTACTACATTTCACCCTTGCCTCAGAGCTGTCTGCAAGCACTGTCTATTGTAAAATTGTCTTGAAAACAGCCTCACAGGCCTGAACAGCTTGCACCTGGGCATTCTCTAATATTTTTTCACCACTTCACCAGCAAGTGCATTTTGAATTGCAGCAGCTGGCAGAGAAGAGTCACCAGAAGCGAAAGATGAACAGTTCATACATTAATAATAGCTTAGCCAATGTATGTAACAAGGATGTTACAGTGTTTTACTCTCATCGAATACAGCCTCTATCTTATTTAAACATACATTTAATGTGGATTTTCTGGAGGCCAATTCCTGGTTGTTCTGTGGTGCCAGGTTTAGCTGAAAAAGTGCTACTGGATACTCTTTTAGCCCATGGAGTAAAACGGAAATGGAAGTTCTTTTCACCACATAATTTTATAGTATTTTTGTCTCCTACTTCCTCCTAGATTAATATTGTATCTAGTATTGCCAAAAACCCATCTCCTCCTTTCCTCCACCAGTTGTTTACAAAATTGTCTGAAATGTCCCCAGTCTGCTCTGAAAAACTGCTGGAGAAATTTATTGAAGCATACTATGTTATAACAGCACTGAGATCTTTATTTTCACTGAGAGAAATATGAAATATTATAATTTTTTCATAGAACGGTTTGGGTTGTAAGGGACCTTAAATATAACCCAGTTCAATTCCCCTGCCATGGGCAGGGACACCTTTCACTAGACCAGGCTGCTGAAAGGTCCATCTAACCCTGAACACTTCCAATATATATTGATTTTTTAAATTCTTTTCTTATATACTCTATCAGATTTTTCATGAGGAAACTTTTCATAGTGTATTTCCACTCTGTAAATTACTGTGCTGATGCCTACTTCCAGTTGAGAAGCGCAAGAAAGCTAGAGTCCAGCTTGAGAATCTAATTTTCTGACATTACTCCTTCTCTAGAAATGTCATTTATATTCTATGAGAAAGCACCAAGGAATTCCAGATGTTCAGAAATCTGAAATCAAATCCTATAAAACACAACTGATTCTTTATTTGTTTACCTTTCATGCAAAATAGTTTCAAATTATAGATTTTATCATTATGTCTATTTACTGTTTACTATTAGTTATGATAATTTACATTTCACTGATTAAAAGCTTAGATTTCAAGTGTTTGCTTGGAGTTTAATCAGCAAGTAACATTTCCAGAAATAGTTTATGATTTTTCTGTCAATGCAAAATAAATTTCACTGCCATTATCGCAGCATTTTCTGTATTCCTTTTTGCCTGGTGCTAAACTTAGCTCTATTACTGAAGCACAGAAATTGCACATTACTTGAGATTTCAAGAATTTCTTTACAGCACCATGAGCGGCTGTTAAAATTTCCTTTAAGAACACACACCTGAATCACTGAAGTTTCCTCTGCAGCTGTGTGTGCTGTTATGTGCACAACTAGGCTAAGGAAGGATTCAACCTCTTGTCCCAGGGACTGGGGGTGTCCATCAGCTCTGCTAAATTGGCATCAGGTGAGAGGCAGCACTTTAGCTAAGAACTGTTTTTTAAACAAGGTTGTAGAGAAGGAATAATATGCTCCAAAATGAGGGTTTATTGTATCAAACTTTTGAGCAGAGGCTAACACTCAGTTTCCATCTCCTAAAAGTGTAATTTCTTAGCACATCTCTTTCCATATCCTAATCTAATAGTGAATTTTGGTTTGGTGGTTCTTTTTCTTGTTGTTGTTTTTGTTGTTGTTTTTGGTTTTTTTCTTTGCTTGGTTTGGTTATGTTTGGGGTGTTTTTTTTGGTTTTGTTTTTTTGCAACTCCAAAAGAGAGCGGTATTGAGGGCTGCATGGACTACAGAATTCCTGTATTCCTCTATCTAGTTTTGTCTTTTGGGAAAATGCACACAGCATGCAAGCATACAAAATTCAGGCACTTGACATGAAACCTGACATCTCAAGGATGTCTAGCAGAGTTACTGACATAACTACAATTTATGTTTAAGCTGCTGTATCTGTCAGCCAAGTGTTAGGAGCTGGATACAACCTCCTGAAATAGAGGCACCACTTAGAAGTCCTTCATTCTCTTTCTCAACAAAATAAACATGATAGTCATTGGAGTGACATGCCTAAAGCAAAGCTGCATTTTTCAGAGGTAGAGAAGTTTTAGCTAACACATGCCCACACGTTTGCAGCTGTGTCACCAATATTGCCCAATGGCTTCAGGATAATTTTAAAGTTTTAAAACTCTCTAGCTGCTTAGGGGGTGCTACTACTCCAGTTCACATGCTTGATTCAGTCAGAAATTTGACTGAACTCTGTATTCTTCTTTTTTTTTTTTTCCTTTCTTTCTTTTATTCTTCCTTTCTGTTCTGTGTTTCTTTGGGTTTGTTTTCTTGAGGTTTTGTTTTGTTCAGGAATGAACAGGAACAAATCTTAAAAGATCTAGATCTATTCATTAATGAAGCTGACAGCTCCAAGAAGTAAATCCATCACTGTTTTCATATATTACTTACAGTCATAGCCCATGCTGAAGTAACGATAAGCGGCATCGCTGCAGTACACTCTGAACGCTAATTTCAAAAAGTGATGAAATTAGCTTTTTGGGATAGTATTTGAAAACAGCCCTCCTGGAGCCTGACTTTCACAGTGCATTTGGATCTCAAATTTACAATTTACACTGTAAATTGAATTTATTTTTATAAGCTTAGTGGAAAAGAAAAAAAAAGGAAAAAAAGAAACAAACATGACAAAGAAGGGCTCGATCCTCTTGGTACAGACTAGTCTAACAAGTGGCTCACTGATTCATTGCTTAGCTCATGAAGTTTCTAACTCACAAGTTCTCTAATTTATAACTTAGAACTTGTACCTTGTGCACCTATGTGCAAGTTAGTGGCCAATAGTGAGAGAGCTCATCCTCAGCCCTCTGCCAGACCACAGTTCTGCCCTTTATCACACCAAGCACAAAAGGCTCAGCAGTCCAGCTGCTGTTGGATCTGCTTCCAAAACATTTTGGGTAAGGTGGCATATTCATAACTTTGAGCTTGGAATTTGGTCTTGCAGGAGACAGGAAGCTGCAGGTAGCAGTGGCTACATGATGACCTTTAGCCCTCTCTGGCCATGGTGTCCAACATGTTGTTGATGCCTTGACCTAATGGCACTGCTCCCAGCACATAACAAGCTTTAGAATGAGCTGGGTATTAGACCAAATCTGAGCAGAAGTTGAGCAAACAGACCCAGCTAACTCATTTTCCCATTACAAGTACATTAGAGCCTTTGAGTGTTAAGCGATTCATTTGGTTAAAATTCTTTCCATTTATATCCCAGGTGTGTAGGACATTCTCTTCCTCTCACACACTCTTGCATTGCCAAACTCTACATGGAAGTGAGATATTTGATTGCAAATATGGCCTTACATATCTGTTATTGTCTGAGAAGGGATAGAGATACTATTTGCACACAGAACGTGTTGCAGAATACATTAGGTCTCTTACTCACTGAGAGGTGCAGAATACCAAAAGGACTATTTTCTTTTAGTAAGCTCAGGGGAGTTACAGAACTGTCACTCTGGCCCGTATATATTCCATGGTATCTTCTCTTGCTTCAGGTATAAATACTGAATTCACATAATAAATGGGGATAAGCCCAAATGTTTTCATCAAACTGATATAGCAGAATTGATACTACACAGCTACTAGACCTGATCCCAAAAATCCTCATTCAACTAATACTTATAAATGTTAGAAAGCCAACTGCACCCACAAGAACAAAACATAAAATTTACATTACTCTATAATCCCTTCCTCAAAGTCTTTACAATGAAATGAAATTTGGTTCATTAGCTGCAAATGGAGACAGACTTTTTAGTGAAGCACAATATACTAGTGAGAGCAGAAAGTCAAAACATGCTCTGTCCCAGTTCTGTCTCCCACTGAACAGACACATGCCTTAGGCTTACATGCCTTGTATCTGCTCACATACACACTTGCTAGAGCTTGGCTTTCATTCTGTATACAAAATAAATCAACATCAGCCTCAGATTTGTCTTTTGAGGCTGTCCCTGTAGCTTTCTGTAAGCACTCTTAACTCTTGCTCATGTTACTTTCTGTGCTGTTCCTGTATCACTTTCCAAATTACTTCTTCCTTGGAATTGCTTTTCTGTGCATTTTTTTTACATTTTAAACACATTATTCAAAGTCATATTTTGCCCTGTATAACATGTTCTGCCTTCTTACTGCCTAAACTTCAGGCAAAAGGAGTTCAGTTAGAAGGGATGACAAATAAATGTCTGAATCTTCTCACATTATAGAAAGGCAGTGGTCTAAGAGACACTGTACTGAGTGTTTTACAAATGTGTTGAGCAGCTCTAACAGCTATTACCAAAATGTAAAGCATGCTTCCTCTTCCCTTTCTTGCTCCTCCCTTTCCTGTTCAGCTTTCCTGATTTCACATCCCAGCCCCTCCCTTGAAACCACTCCAGTCACCGTCTGGATGAACCAATTCCTCTCCCTAAATCATCAAAGAGTGAACCCAATGTGAAACAAATGTGTCATTTTCTGCCAGTTTAAGGAGCTGAATCAGCTCATCACAGAACCTGATGAGTGCCAGGGCCAAGCAAGGGAAGTATGGCCAAGAGAGGAGAAAGTGGTGGGACTGCATCTTTTGGCAGGTCCAGGCTGCAAAATCTCTTATGCTAAGATTGCTTACTCGAAGTAAGTCTGCATCAGAAGAGGTGTAATCTAGGTTTGGGTTTATTCAGTGTCTCTAGACTAGCTTTGCTGTCAGCCATAATGTCAGCACTTCCTTAAAAAGTAAATGGAAGCACTACTTCAAACACAGTCACTCGCAGTTTTCAACCTTGCAGAAGTTCATAGTATCAAAATATCATGCAATAGTTCCACCAAAATCGGTGCATAAGAGCTGTTCTTGTTTCCCACTAAAGTTAGTGGGAAGTCTGTTTTTCTTCATGCAACTTGATCATACTGGGATGAGTTACAAGATTATGTTATATGGCTTAGCTTTGCTGCTGTCTTTGCCGGAAAATAAATATCCCAACAGAGTGTCCACTAACTTTGTTTAAGTACAGAAAATCTCTGTCATATGAAGATGAGCAATTCCTAAAGCCAGAAAATAATTTTCTGTCACTTAAAGCACAAGCACCACTACATAACTAGCAAATTAAGTCAATAGCTGACATTAACTGTTTAATTTTTAAGATATTTTTATCACTCATTAATCACAGTTAAGTCCCTTATTAAGAACCCTTCAATGTTAGCAATGGCTGACAAATATTAAGGTAGATTAAGCTAATCTCTATATGAAGGGAAGAATCCACAGTCCACCCTTTACACTGCCAGGTGCCTGGCAGTCACTGTATGTGTGGCTTACTGTCTGAGTGCTTTCTCCAATCCAGATTTAGAAAGGCAAAATGTCTTACAGTTCTGCAATGATAAGACTGTGATGAGAGTAGAAATTCAACCTGAAAAAAAAAATAAGAGCCATTTTTACCCAGGACAGGCTGGGCAGCATATCCTCACAGGCTAGTGTAAGGTTGGGAATTTTGGCAGTCAGGCTGTCAAGGAGGTTGCATCTGCATCAACTATAGCCATGCTCAAAGTGCAAATCACTGAGCCTCGCAGCTCATAGCCTTCTCTGCTGGAAATTGCACAGCTTTATGTTGCTGCTGTTACCAAGCATAGGTGCAAGGTGGCACTGGCAGAGAGACTGTGGGAAAAGGGGGAAGCTGGGAAATGAGAAACAAAACTTCTGATGCCTGTTAGATTCCAGCTTCTCACTGATTTATTGTGTGCCAGCACTCAAAACACATTTCTTAACAATCAAGGTTCTCCCTAAATAAGTAGGAAATTATGTTGAAGTTTTTATATGAACGATCCATGTGAAAAATTGCAAAGTATTATTTTTTATAAAGTCCTTGAGATAATGAAATGTGTATTGCATTCACATATAATTTTATCAGACATCTTTAAACACCAGTAAGAATCTTCTGAAAGGTCACATGAAATAAAGGTTTGGATTTTGGACTTTTCTCAGGAAGTTTTATAAAATTATGGCATTCTCTCTCCTGAAAGTTATTTCAGTATAGCACAGTATAAAATCATAAGTGAAAAACGTTATTTCCTACTGAAAATATGCTAACTTTTTTACTGTTGAATAGTTAATAGTTTAATCCAATTGTTTTAGTAGTTGCTAAATTACCTCAGTAACTTAAAAAATTTAATTGTAGCTGCTTTTTTAGAAGATTACTTTTGAATGAGAATGTTTTTAACAAACAGGCTTTGAAGCTATTACAATTCCATACACCAGTGTAAGCTAACATAGTAACTGTAGGTCTCGGTTATGCCAACAATGAAGATAACTGATGAGAAATATCTTTATTCTTCTTAAGAAAAAATTACAAGGTTGTGAGGTACCTTCATGTTTTGAAATTGAGGAAAAGATTATGGATAATATTTCACAATGAAAAAAATGAAACCCAGAAAACATAAAAGTCAAGACCTAAACTAAACCATAAAATTTATTTCTAGTTGAGTTCTATGTCTTAAAAGAAATTTAGAAAGAAAATTTCAAACTTGGTTGAATATTATGGCTATATTACACTTATTTTAAGCTAAAACAAAGTGCTGCAGGAACTAGTGTATTACTTCATCTGTTAGTTTGCAAAAATTGTAATTCAGAATTTTTTATTTTTTTAGATATGAGGAAGTTGTCAACTGAGCTCAAAGAAAAATTATAACTCTTAAATGATTGTATTTTGACCCATAATGATTGCTGCCATCACAGGTGGTACAGCACCATTCTAACCATAAATTAGCACTTTTTCCTAGTATCTTATGGGTGTACCTAATATACCCATTCTTATGATTTTACTGAAAGTTTCATATGGGCAAAGAAGCTTGGGCACATCAATTAGCAGAAAAAAAGTTGAATTTCTAGGTTTTTCCTCGACAGCAGCTGCCTTGATGATCTGAGCTCAACTCAGTTACCTAAACACAAGTTCTGTGCTGTTTGAGACACCACAGTTTTCTGAGATAGCCTTACAGAGCAGGCTGGTATTACACAAAGCCTGTCAGAGCACAGAGTCCTTCACCAATGGTTTCTGGAGGTCAAGTAGAAAGTCATCTCAGATACCTCTGGCCAGGCATTGCAGCCTACAGTGATCTGTGCATTGCTGAGACTATGCTACAAAATCTAAGGTTAAATCAGATGTGTCTGCACCAGGAGCAACCACTAAGACAATGACAGAATCAGAGGAAAAAGGGATCCAGATAACCTGAAGAGAAATTACAGTACTTTAGAAAAACACTGAATTTCTTGAAATTTCACAATTAGAGAGGTTGTGCCCATGGAATTCTCACTGATGCAGTACGAAAATGATAAACTGTCTTTCCTGGCACAGAGAATGACCAGAAATAGATCCATTGATCCATCAACTCTTTTAGCCTTCCTCTAATACTTCGTCCTTTAAATACATTATTTATTGACACATATTGTCCAAGGTTTGTTCTGAATCAATTTCAATCAGCTTTAATTAAAACTGAGCTGATTCCATAAAGGCTGTAGATATTATTAAAGGTTGAAACACTGATTTAGTGAAGCTTATTGATTGCCTTTGGTTGCTTAGTTCATGGATTCAAGGAACTGAGGGCAATTCATAACAATTAATAGGAGTGACCTTGCCTGTAGGCAAGCAATTTGTTATAGAGCCTATAATAGTTTCAGCTCAAAGGTGACTGCTGGAGAGGTTCTCCCACCATCCTTGACATGTTCTTTGTTCTCCACATTTCAAATGGATGACAGTGATTCATCTTCTTATTTAGCCACTTGTCTAAAAGCCTTGGAGACACATAGTAGTGCCTGTGGAGACAGTCATATTTGACACTTTCAATTCTGGCACTAACAATGCCTAGAGGGTTCAGGAGAGAGTGGATATTTGTTTCCCAAATTGAACACAAGAAAAATATTTAGGGGAGGTACCTCAATTCTGGCATCTCTGAGCAGTGCATTATTTCCCTGACAGGGCCCTAGACTTGGCTGTACAGCTTGCTAAGAAAGTAAATCAACTCAAGGCATGCAGCACAATTTAGCAGAATAAAACTTTTAATTTTTTTGAAAAGGACCCCACATGCCCTGATGCAGATGCATTGAGCAGCATTTTAAAACAGTAATTTCTTCCTTGCCTCTTCCGAAAAAAGACATACTTTCTACTCACTACCATAAATTTGTCCCCATGCAACAACTGATCAATTTGCTTAAACTCTCCCACAGGACAAATCTTTGGAAGTCTAAACCTCTGCCTTCAAATAATCAAATATCTTTCCACTATCATCACAAAGAGGTGAGCATTTGTCCCTCACTGCTGGCAAAGAAATAGTGCCAGTGCAGGGAGAATGAACAGGAAGGTGTGTTCAAGTCACTCTGTCATTCTCAGCCAGCACATTAAAGTTTACGCTCATGGCTGGGGATATCAAGTATTAATAGACCACAGTCATAGCCCCAATTTGCTTAAACTCTTCTTTTCTCTGGAAAGAGTGAAAAATTGCTAATTTTTGAACCACTTCTGCTGGCAGAAAACTGTCATGCTATGAGGAGCTTGTGAAATTGCTCTCAGGTTTCTGGATATGTAAGTCCTGGGGCTTCCTGAAAAAGGAGGGCAGTGGGCTTGCTAGGGCTGCTTACTATCACATGGAATAAGAACTAATATTGATATCCAGTCTATATATGGACATTTTATTTGATGATCAGGAGTTATGGAAACTGAGGAAAGACCTGTCCATAAACTGTCAGTACCAACTCCAAAAATGCACAGAGCAAATAAAAGAAATGATACCTTGAATTAATCATTACTATTTAATTTTTGGTTTATGTTTTATTGAATTTCCAGGTGATTTAAATTGAGTCCATGTTTGACAGAGATGTAATTTGTTACATTTTTAAAATCCATTAGTCCAGAATAAAAATGTAATTATTTTACCAGTATCTGGATTTTACTGAGCCATCAATTCTGTGCTATTAAACAAGTGACTCAAGACCTTGGGAATCCATTTGGTACCAGTCCTCATTGGGAGCATCAGAGAAAAGTTAGAGGGTTCTTACAGTACCTTTATGAGCCCTTTGATTCTTTTTTGAGAATTTAGCTCAAAAGAGTCATAAGTATGTCCAGTGGAGAATACAAGCAATATTTTCTGAAAATGGGCTTTTGAGATTTTCTTCAAGTGTTGGATTGAAATTAGTTTATTAATTCAAATTAAATTTAATAGTATTTCATTTAAATTACTAGGAATCAATTTTCAATACCCTTGAGTAAGCTTACTTAAAGAATTAATTCAACATGAGTTTAAACAAAGGAATTCATAAAGTAAAATAATGAAAGATATATTTCTATATTTCGTCATCATCTTCCACACTGCTGTCAACTTTGTTTGGTTTAGGCTGAGGCTTCTTTTATTGACTGTGACCAACAGAAGGACAAATATGAAAAAAAATTAGGAGGGAAGCTAAATTCTGTCTGCAGATGAAGGTCAAATTCATAATGTCTGATCTCAGGAACACAAATTTCCCATTATCTCCAAAATGAGATACCACAAGCACTTAGGCTGTAATACTTGAAATCCATGAACTTATTTAGAAAATCTTCAAATAACCTCTTTTGCTTATGAGAAGAAAATTAATGGCTATGCAGTGATTAAGAAAAGCCCAGGTCTGATGCCAGGCCCTGCCCTTGCCAACCCAAGGAACCCCAGGCTCTACATCTCCCCCACACCTGACTTAAATGCTCTTTAAACTGTAACTGGTTTTTAGTTTCATTAGCACCCAATAGCAATGACTGCTGAACAGTGTCAGTCACTTGATTTGAAGACAACTCAGCACTTAATAATGAAGATGAGTAACATCCCAAAAAGAACATTCACCCCTGATCTTTTCTACAGAATCATATTGATTTCAGAAAGCCACTGCAATTAAGAAATAAAAAAACTCAATCCTGTTCCGTTCAGTAAAAAGCAAAGCAGTTGTAAGTACCAAATTTGACACAGAGGGAAAGCATCCAAATGAAGCGTCACACTGACCTGCCCCAGCACCCAAGTGAGAATGTCCATCTTGTGTCACAGTGAGTCAAGTCAGAACCCTGTGTAACCAAGCCATGTGGGATTTGCAGCAGCAGCAATACTTCAGAACCAAGACGTTCATGGTGACAGTACTGAGGGAGGCCTCAGGTTTACTTTGTCAAAGATTTGTAAAGAAAATTTATCTTAAAAACGGATTTCAATAAATTTGGGGTGGGAGCTTTTTGTATCTACAGGGTCTCATTTTTCAGTGACACCCCTATTTGTCCTGGATGTTTTCCAGTGAAGATTTTGGGGTTTCACAACTGATATTAGCCTGATTTTGTACCTGTGGTAGACTTATCAGATTTTGGCATAGGCTAAAACTGAGGGATTTTTGTGAATCCTATATATCTATAAACATTAAAAAGAAGGAAATAATGTGCAATGACCCATGAAGACAGAAGCTAACTCATGTATTTTTTCTAGAGTTCAGATAGAGAATGTAGCACAGGTCAATCCCTGACAACATTTTCAGCTCACTTTAGGGAGAGAAAGGTACCCGTATTGCAGTTCATGCTGGAACATCCTGGGCACTGTCAGATGCTCATGTTTGCAGGGTTTGGGGCTGGGCATGCCTTTAATTCCAGAGGTATGAAACAATACCTTCTGTCAACTTGATGGGCATTATTCTTCCAGAGTTTAGTCTTCAAATCCACAAACCTCAGCAGCAAGCACCACACAAATCGTTGACGTAAATTTGGGCAGCAGGTAGAACTTGCTGCTTTTAATTCTCTTTAATCTTTGCTGAGCTGCTTTACTTAAATTGCACTACAGGTACTTAATTTCTCTCCCCAGCATTACAAGTTTGTTGGGTTTTGTGTTTGGGGCTTTTTTATTTAATTGTTTCTTCTTGCTTGAATGGTGGAAGATAATAGCTACCCCGTGGGTAGCTGGAGCTGCCTCCCCAGAATGGATCAGATCACAGCTTCTGAACAGGTCTCTTTTCTTTAAACTGTTTTGCTGTATTCTTACAGAGAACTCAAAGTCTTCCAAGCCAGGATTAATGTGCCGTGGCTGTAGAGTGAGCAGAGGGCAGAATTAATAACTCAGCATGAGCAAAGCCATAGATTGAAGTATTTGGGATTCCTGACTGCAGAGTACTGTCTTAAGCAGGTTTCAGGTATAGGAGAACAAAGAGAAGGCACTGGGGAACAGACAGCTAAGGGCTGTAGCACTCTGGAAAAGCATTTACCTGAACTTGGGGATCCAAAGGCCATAAATGCCTTTGTTTAGTGCCTCAGTGATCCTGAAAGCACCAAAATTTGCTGCATGCACCTCACTTAATGTTTAGGATCCTAATATCCTGTTCTATATCAGCACACTCCGAACTAAGCTTCTGGACTCTGAGCTCCTGCCTGCTGTGGATCATTATCCAAAAACTAGGAGAAATAAGGCTGCTTCTTCTGGGACTTGTAACTGGTTCAGTTCCTCAAAAATCTAGTAATTGCTGCTTTTCTAAAAAATTGCATTCACAGGATTTGTAACCTAATCACAAGTCCTTTCAACAGAGAAAAGGGAGCTTTGAGTTTTAGGTCCTGTTTAGCCTAAGGATTTCCACAACTTCAGACTTATATTCTTGGAGAAGAGTGCTAGTGTTGACTACCACTGATGCTTTGAGCATTTCTTCCTTTTCTCCATTACTCAAAAACATTTCTTCCCTTTCCAAAAGAAAATATCATGTCATCTTGTGCTTTGCTCAGCCAGAGAATTTTTATGTTTTTTTGTTTTAGTCTTTCTTTTTCTTTGCTTGTTTGGTTTTTTTCTTATGGAAGTGAGGGCAGGATTAAAAAAAAATGTGGAAGAACAGGATGATATAGCAGAGAATTCTAGTGCAGCATCCATCCTGCTTCAAATCTGACACAGAATGAAGAATGAAATTGTGGATTACTGAAAAAAAATTGCCTTTGGGATCAAAGTCCCAACTCAGAATATTGGCCTCTCAGGAATGCATAGAATCAGGATGCAATCAGACTCCCTGTGTCTGCTCTTCCTTTGGCCCCATCACTTGGATCCCAGAATGAGCTCCGTGAGGAGCTGTAGAAAGCATTCCCGGGTCAACAACAGCGCTGGTGAGGACATTTTCTCAGAAATGGAAGAGTGAGTGGAAGCTTTAGACAGGGAGTAAGTTTAAGGCAGTAGAGAGTGCTTTATCCACTAAATGCTAAGTGCAAAAGCATTTATAATACCTCTTCTTCCAGGAGTTGCACAGACAGATGACTGATGAAACCTGGATTATGATGTGAGTATAGCCTGCTCATCCTCCTAAGGAATGTTTGCTCCTCTTTGGAGCATGTTTGAGGAGCCAAAGCTGGATTCCTGAAGGTCTTCCAGGCTAGGTAGGTAAGTGCCTACAGGACTAGGCAATATTTGAAAGCTACAAGTCTATGTTGCTCTCTAGGTGAAATGCACACAGCTTTGATTTAGGTGCCTATGTCTCAAATTGGATGATATTTTGGTAGCCTGGCCCCCGCCCACAGTGAATTAAAAAACATTTTTGCCACCCATTGATGTAAAAAAATTATGAAAAAGGTTATCAACACAAAATTTCTGCAATAGATTAAAACGAAATTATTTTTGTATTTATAGCCATATCTAAGATGATAAACAAGAATAGACAGGTAAATGATAAGTAAATGAAACACAGATTCTTAATAATCCTTGGTTTCCTGTGCCCAAAGGATTATAAACTCAGGAAAAGTTGCACGTATGAATAAATGAGGAGCCACGAGACTCAGGTTTGCATCACAAGACCTAGACTTGTCCCTTCATGCCACATAGGTAAAATTAACCTTGTAACTGCTTCTGAGAAATCTGTATGTGCTTACAGAATTACTCTAGATCTAAATAAAATGTAACCTAAATTACATTTCTAAGAATTCCCAAAGCACCCTACAAATTGTCTCATATTTTAGAATCTAAATTGTACTTCTGGATAAGTGTAATGCGTTTATCCTTGAATAAGTACAGTAGCTCTGAAAACAGCAATTTATAATTAGAGGTAAATACATGGACATAATGAGCAGGGAAGGAAGAAGTAGCTATTAGAACTAAACCTGTCTTCTCTCCAGACATCATCATAGGAAATATTAAAGCTATTATTTCCAGTCTTGAAGATTTAGACTCCATCTGACATAAACTTGGAATTTTCATTAATGTTAATGAAACTTATGCAGATGCATCAAGTGAAAAATGGTCACTGAGTAATGAAAGCTGTAGTATAGCAAAAACAAATTACACCATACAGAGATGAGTCAGCAAAGCCAGTATTTAAATATTCCCAAAAAATACAGCAATCTAATCAATTATAGGAATTCTAGTAACTTTATTTACCTGTGAAGATGCAACTGGACCCAAATAGTTGGACAACTGTTTGGTCTGTCATTTAACACCCATGTTTCCAGCTGTCACCCTAAAGAAAAAATCTCCTATGAGTGTATACATTGCCCAGATTCCATAACAAGAAAGCATCTGTAACACACTATTTCTCCCTTTCCCAGTAAAAAAAAAATATTCCTCTATCTTAGGATTATTTTTTATAAATATGCATGGATAAATATAAATCTTTATGGTCTATGTCTCTTTGCCTACTTTACACACACACACATACACACACACACACACACACACACACACACACACACATATATACATACACATAAAAGCTGGATTGGTTAATACTTAACACAGGGAAGCTTTTTGGAGCTTGTTGTCTTAAGCGCAAAAAATACCCCAGTTTTTGAGGCTGGATAGATTATTTCTGAGTTACTAGTAATTCAAAGGCCTCAAGATTCCTCTTCATACTTGACAGAGAAGAGAATGACAAGTTATACATAAAAAGGAACTATTCTGTATTCTGGTTGTTCTTTGTAGCAACTAAAGTATCTACATCTACCAACACAGTATTTTATTTCTCAGTTAATTTTGCACATTCCTGAATGGGAAGAATGAAACCAAAACCAATCCTGTTTCTATGAACAAGACATACTTGTTTTATTTCTTTCTGCTTGTTTCAACTTTTCTGAAAAGCTGTGCTGTTCACTAGTGTTAGCTCTTTAAGCTGCAAAGACATAACACTGAAGTGAGTAGCCTGGCAGAAACTGGTATTTTTTAGAGAAAAGTGAATAAGGAACTGTAAAAACTCTATCTTCGTGTCTTAGCTACATAAGGCTTTAAACTCTAATCCAATTAGCAATTAAACTGATAGAATCCTAAATCTATGTCCTGGGTCTCCTAATCTTATGCTTCAAAATTTACTTCTCCCCAAGGGCTGATAACTTATCTGTGTAGTGAAACAAGTGTGGGCTAGTTTAATTTGGGTAACTTCATTTTCCCTGATTTCTACATTAATGCTTGCAGGTCTAGTCAGCCAATGCTTAGGCTGTGGATTGAGTCTACAATAGGTTTGATAGAAATTATGTTGGTATAAAATAACCCACAGCCCTCTCCCCCCTCTCTGCTGATTCCCACCCTGTGCCTGGAAAGGGCTTTGAGGAAAATCTTGAAAAATATTAAACAGACAAACTAACTAACCACCAAAATCAAACAAACACTAGATTTGTCCATGGTCTGACTGGAAGAGCAGGCATACAAATGCTGGTGGTGACACCACAGGCAGTGACAGCAGGTAGGGAAGGGCAGCAAAAGAGTCCACTAAGGCCAGTTGTGATGAACAATTTGTTCTGTAAACAGGGGCATGATTTCCATTTCCCAGGTGCTCATCCAGCCTTTCATAAATTGGCAAGTGACTGCACAAACACTTAACAAAGAAAAAGTCTTTTAGGAGGTAACCGGCAGATGGACCCTGCTTACCCATGGCAGTGAGTTGGCAATTGTTGAAAACAGCTGGCTGGAAAGACTTGTAATTCACTCCTTTCCTTCTCTACAGCATCACAGGCTGCTTGATCACCTCTACATTAACTCTGCAATTTGCAGAGGAACAGCAGCTGGCTGCCATCAGGTTTTTTTTGAACACTGATGGTTTCATTGGGTAAATGATTAGTAGCATTCACAGCAAACTAGAATTTTTTTTTTTTTTTAGTGCAAATGCTGTCTTGAGTAATACATGTCTGAATTGCCAAATAACATTTATCCAGCCCTAACCAAACCAACCAATCTTTTTCTGCATGAGAAAAGAAGGTTGACAGAGCAAACAGAGAGTATTTTGAGCTATAGTTAGTTCCTCAACTTTTGGGAAGTTTTTGAGACAATTGCTACAATCTGCAGTGCAATAGAATACAGAGCATAATGTAATCACAGATTATTCTTTAATTTACACAGTTCTCAGTGCATTTGAGGATGAACAAGTTGAACATCTGGTAATAGAGATATCTACCAATGAACTTAGAGCTGTATTTTAACTCATGCAGCTGTCCTAGCCAGCCAGATTAAACACTTGTTACTCTGAATGTCTGCAACACATGTGTAAGAGTCTGTGGGAAAAAAGAAAGTCTCACATCATTTGCAAGCTCTTTTTGTGAAGAAAACTCTTCCTCTCATAAAATATGTATTCATTCAAGCTAAAAATAGAGCTTTATAAGTCATGTTCACATGACCTGTGTGCTAAGAATGTGCCTATAACATCAAAATAGTAAATATACCAGAAGGATTGACAAAACAGTGATACCTGACTCTGGATTGACAAAAGTTTTTCATTCCCTTGTGAGTTTTTTCAGTATTTTCCCCAAGGAATTGAAACATCACGTACTTCTTTCTATCCCTTGAAAGTTTAATGTATTTCAGCTTGATCCAGGCTAAGCACTTCCTGCTGCCACACTCCAAGTTAATGACCTTGCACAGTGTGTATGTCAGCAGATAACTTGGAGGACAAATATGATATGATTTATGCACCTTGGACCTTTGCACTGGTTTTGCACAGGAGGACAAGATGATGGAGTAATGAGGAGATGTTTCTTCCCCAGGCAGTGGAGGAATGGGTAACAGAGTCCTGACTACACCGACCTGAGGAAAATGAGCCTTGCCTGTCACCATGATCTGGGACCTTTTGGTAGAACCAAATAGTACAGGATGAGTTTTATCCATTGCCTAATGCAACGACTTTCCAGAGATGTGTGGCTGGAAACTATTCCTTAGATACTTAAAAATGCTCTAATTTTTTCTCAAATTTTGAACAGGAGACATGAACAAACCAATATTAGAAGTCAGGCATTCTGAATTTTCTTCATCATACCAATATGTAATTTCTTCTAAATTTTACTCAAGCGTGGCTGCAAATGAGACACTTCACTGGACACAGACCTTTGACTAAACTGTCCTTATTATATTATTTTTATTAGTTATTGAAATTATTTCTGTTTACAAAATTAGCAACCTCCAAAAATTGTCTGCTGTCCTGACCTACCTTATTACCAATATATTATTTGTGCTGCAGTATGCATCAGTGACTCCACATCATTAGTCATAATCTTACAGTTGTAGGATTTATATAAACACTTAAAGGCAAAAATGAGATCTCAAGGTGGTATTCTAAATCTAGGAAAGATATTAGTAACATACACAGTAACAGGGACTGTCAGGCAAAGCATGTATGATTGAAAAGATGTTCAAAACATCTTAACAAAGAGCCAGCCAGACACTCTGTCAGCATGCAAACATTCTACACTTCTGAGACATTCTTGCTTGGTTTGGGCTCTTATGTTACTCAGACTCTACACTGCTTTCCAGGCAGGATGGGGTCTTCAGTAATCAACATTTACACCTGAAATTCAAAGATGCTGGAATTTTACTTTGGACTGGGGTGGGCTTGGGGTAGTAATTTTTAGGCCTTGTTTAGTAAATGTCTCTTTTGTGTTTATGTCAGTGTAACTGCATATCAAGAAAATGGAAATTTCCTTTTGTGGGCTACCGTTGCTGTGTTAAAGGTCCTTCAAAATCAGTATGACTTGTGCTCAGTACGTGCTGTTCTGGACTGCATGAGACTTGTGTTCCTGGGAAGTGGATTTTAATATCAACAAACAGGGAAGTTGTCACAAAGGCAAGACTCATGCAGCACGTAGCCTTGTTTCAGGAAAATTGGGAACATCTGAGAGTTGCTTTATGTAGCTGCCTTATTATTTGGGCACTAAACAGTGGGCGGTGTGTTTAATTAACAAAGCCAAAATTAATTTTCTATTTCCTATTTATTAATAGACAAGCTAAAGCCAAATGCAATTGACAAACACACATGTGACGCTGAAAAAAACATCTGGAAGTCCACCAGGATCATTGATGCAAACAATGTTGTACATTTTAGTAGTGCCTATGAAGCATCAGTGAGATCCATGGGCTCTCTCCTGGAACTGTTTGGTGACCCAAATTCTCTGTGGGCACAACGACGGCCATGCTCACATCTGAGGCTGCACCCAGTGCCAGAAGGGAGGCAGTTTTCCTTGCGAGGTTGTATCACCTCTTAGAGGCTCAGCTATTTATAGCACAGCTGAGAGCAGGGTTCTAGGATACCATATTTGAAGGCAGGCATTACATGACCTTGTACTACATTTCCTGCCAATTTTGCTTCAGGCACATTAGACACTGCTGTGAAATATGCTCCAAAACAGAAGCAAGTTAAGTCTTTTGAATCAAAGCTATTTATAACTAACTACTTTGCTTCTCTGCTTTTTAGGTCTTTCTTGGATTTATGTTATTTGCCTGTTTACCCTGTTTACCATGCACAACTTGATTCCCTGTAATGCTGCACTTTTACAAAGCATCATCATAAATATTTTTAGATCTTGTTTTCTGTCCTCATTGTAATTTAAATCAGAAATACAGAAGTTCACTTTAATCTGAACCACTTATCTGAGGCTTTTAATCCTTAACTCTGCTGCTCATTAATAGTGTGTTCACCTTTACAAGGTTCAAAACCATACATTAATTATTATATAAAATTATAGGAACAGAGAGAAAGGCAGGTAATTCTGTGGTAACCCAAATAAATAGTTTTATCAATAAATTGTTTCTTCTCATATTTAAAAAAGAAAAAAATAAAGCATAACAAATAAAGCCCAGTCTACAGAATCTGAAAGGTAGAAAGATATTAAGACATGAAATCATGATAATAAGATTAAAATATTTTTAAACAGTGATTCTGTTCAGTATGACAGTGTCAGTTCTATCTTTTTTCTTGTTTGAAAGTCTCTTGTGTGGTATTAGTATTAGGGACATACTGAACAGGTTAAAAGGTAGGAATGAGGGAGTGAAGATGAAATAAAAGAGAGAAACAGATACGTGGCCAAATCTTGGATATTGTAAGGTCCTTCAAGTGAAATCCAAGGCAGAAATTATTACAAATCAAATTAGAAACTGTGAACAAAGTGGGACTCATAAATGAAACATCTTAAAATGAACGAGTGGATGAGAAGGAAGGACACATCAGTGGTCAGATTTGGGAATGTGAATGACTCTGCTTTATAAATGTAATGATGCACAGAAGACTCTCCGTAGAGACAGCCCTATAGTCTCCCCAGGCACAGGAGAACAGAGAATGTTGTCAGGAGCATATGCTTCACAATGATAAAAATTGATGCCATGAATTAGTCAATTTATTAATTTTAGTCATGATGCATAATCAAATACATTGATAGAAGATGCTAATGACTGTAAGAGATATCCAGTTAAAAATATCTGAAACAGAACACTGTTTCTCATGGAGTAAACCAAAGGAAACACTTTATAACTGTTCCTCCGTAAAATCATGTGCATGTGTTCATGTATGTTAATGTGTATGCATGTGATGAGGACAAGCAGAGTTTTAAGCATAAGTTGATATCATGCTGGTACAAAGAAAAATGTTTGAAGACTAAAAAAGCTGCTCGAGAACCTTCACTATGTGCAAAGTCAGACTTCTTTTGGAGTTACATTATTTTAATTCTCTTCATTACTTGACATAATGATCATATTTTTTAAGCATGCTGGATCCTTGAAGTACTATCTGCAGTCGTAAACAGTGAATCCCTGGCATAAATCAAACCCCTGATATTTCAGACATTTCTAGCTAGTTATCACTTACACCTACATTGCTTTTGAGTATTCATTGGCTCTCAAACAATGAACACACGTCTCAAAGCCACATGTATTGTTAGTGGTTGCCTGTTAAAAATGAGCTGTGTTTGTTGTATTAATTATTGTGGTTACCAGCTGTAAATGGGAACATGCTTGATCCTTTCTTCTTTAAAGCAAAGCTAAGTACTCAGGCAATTTGTGATGGCTGTGGCTGTCAGGCAGATCAGAATCACCATGAGAACAGTTTCTCAAATTTCATTTTGACCACTCCCTTTCCTGTTTTTTCTAATAAACAAGAACAGAGGTAAGCAAAGCAAGTCACAGAATAGTACACAAGAGTTTCTTCAAGACTTAAAAAAGTTTCTCTCTGAGTTTGATGTGAAAGTTCATGAGACTTACCAAAATATTTCAACCCTATTAATAGCTTTGGTTTAATATAGGCACAGAGCAAAACCACTGTGAAAACTTCCTCGCATAAATCTATTGATGCACTTCAGGTTTAAGCTACATAATTGCTTTTCCAGTTCTAAAACCTCTTCAGAACCCAGACTGTATTAAGCAAAATTTAAAGTTTTCTATGTACGGTTCAGGGCAGTGCTGGATAAGATATTTACAAGCAAGCAATGAGAAGGTCTAAGATACCAGCTGGTTCTCCACCAGGTTAGCACTGTGATGTTCACCAATTCACATGGGTGAAATACTAGAGAGTTTTTCCACGACTTTGGGGGAAAGTGTCCAGAGGGAGGTGTTTTCTCAAGCCTGGCCTTAGCTTTGGAAGCTGCAGATGGTGCTACTGAGCTACGAGCTCTTTTGAAAATCGGGTTCTTAATGGAAGAATCAAATTACTTGAAAAAATTATCAGTCATCAGCCATCGTGCAGCTGTTTCAAGACTGATGTCACTCTTGATCCCAGTTTACCAGACACAGTCTCTTAAAGGTCACTTCACTGTCATTCTTTATAGTGAAAGATGCTAGGCTTGGCAGCAGCAAAGAAGATGCTCAGTGTCTTTTAGCACTGGAGTATTCCTGTGAGTTATCTTGAGGTTTTGGCATCTTCTTCTGAGTGGTGATGAAATGTTTTAAAGTCTGCCAGATTTTAACTCCTATATTTCCAAATTATTAATGCTTTACTCTGAAATTTTGTGTATTTCAAGTGCTTAATTTTGTAAAAGGATACATATGCACATTAGTTTTCAGATTCTATTAAAAAACAGTGAGATTCTCATTTATTTAAACTTTTTTTTTTAAAGATAAGTGCAAATTTGGCTCCTTGGGCTTCTGTTTCAGCCCTCCTACTAACTAAAATAGGATTTAAGCTTGCATTCACAAATGTAGACAGGTGATATTCCTGGCTGGAGACCACAGCACCCATGGGACAGTGAGGGGAATCAGAGCAAAAAGCATTTTCAGATACCCCCCAAGGCAGTGGGTGGGGAGAAGAGAGATCTGGAAAGCAAATTTCAGGGATCAGCCACAAAATAGAAAGGGTATAGGATGGAGCAATGTCATTGTTCGTTTTAGTTAGTTAGCTGGTTAGTGTAGTGATAGTTTTGCTTTGGGCATGAACTGAATCACAGGATGACCTGGTAATGACTTTTCCAGTGATTAAACTTCTGGCTTAACTTTCTGACTACTGTTGGAAATGATAATGGAATACTTTATTGCAGTGGTTACAGAGAAAAAAATGACAGTGCCAGAATTGAGGGATGCATAATAAACTCAACATCTGGGAGGCTCTCAGTGACAGATGCTCAAAATGTGTCTCCTGGGGAGATGTGATTCCAGTGACCTTGACCCATAGTAGTAGTCTGTTAGAGATGTCCCTTAAAAAGCTGTTGTTATTCACAGAAGAAAGGCATGTCTGAAGCAGGATGTCATGACATACAAATAAAACTGTGTTACAAAGAGTCTCATACTGGGGGGAGGAACCCAGAGTTTGTTTTTATTCAGGGTAGGATCACATTTCAATGATCTCAATTGGAAAATAACTAAGTATGCAGCTAAGAAGATGAAATAAACCCCTCATTCTAGCACATGATGGACTATTGTTAATCCCAAGATCAGTCCTATGGGATAAATCTTAAATCATATTGTATTTGAATTTTATGAAAAAGGTTCAGGTATGATTTATTTTTTATTTCTTTAAGTGATTTTTTTTTTCTACAAACAAAAATATATTCATTTCATTTTATTTTTTCCTAATTAATGTATTAATTTACTATAACAATTTATTTATTCCCCACAGAGAACCTCTTTAGGGAAATCATAGAAAGAAAATTCCCAGAACTAAAAGTTAGCTCCTTTCTACCTTCACACCAATTTTTTTCCTGCAGGGTAGGAGGATGCATTTGAAATGACAACTTGTTGAGAGTGGGGCTGTTTATTTAAAGGCTGCACTTAAAAACAATCATATGAGATGCTTGATAGAGGAAGAACCAAGGAGATGGAACAACCTTCATGCCCACACCTATCTATTGGAATGAGACTTCCAAGAGGCAATAATTAGGAAAAGATAAAAACATTTCTGGGAAAGTTTTCTGGTTTTTGTCTAGTCCTTCACCTCAGGATTTAGATCCAGATAATTGTTATATTCCTCAAAACTGGTTTTACTTTCATGAGCCTGTCACACTAAAGCAGGAATAAATGCTACTCACAGTATGTTCTGGGTGTTCTTAATCCTATAGTTTTCATATAGGAAAATATCTTCAAATGAAAATGTTATACTTTCCAAGAGAGAATCTTTTAAAGATAGCTACCGCAAAAGAAAAAAATTATTTTATGAGAAACATAATACAAAACTGAGCCCTCTTGCCTGACTTATCAGTTCTTTCCATATTCTCTGGCTATCATCAATTTGTAGAAAATAATGCCACATGTCTTTGGAACACAGTTCTGTTTGCTCCAATTTTTTGATGGTTTCCTTGTCAAGACCAAGAGGAAATAAATTCACTATGATTAACTATTCTCCAGAAAGGAGAAAACAATAAGTATGTTAAACATGAAAGCATTTAAACTACTAGTTTCTCAATTACAGCACTCATCCTGTTTCACAAAGCAATTCAGTCTTTGTAAGAGACTGCAGGAAAAATCTAGACCTTTATAAAATGGTGCTGCTCAAACTCAGCAAGCATGAAAGATGCAACGAGAAATGTTAGATCTGTGCAAGCAACTCTGCAAACACAAAGGTTTTGTTCACAGATGAAGCTCATTAGAGCACACACTGACTCTACTTTCCCAGTACAGGTTTTACTACTAAAATGTAACTTGATAAGAGATATGAAATTAATAGGATAGGCAGAAGAGGAAAGAAACAGCACAACCTTTATCTCAAGGAATGTTACAGTGCCCAAATTCTGGAATTTCTGTTCTGCATGACTGTTTAGTTCTTCAGCATTTCCTTTTGACAGAAATTGAAATATTAAAATGCCAAAACTTCCCATGAGGTGAAACTTTTAGAAAAAGTCATTTCAGAATTATTGGGTATTATCTGAATTTTCATTTCAACAAATCAAAAAGACTCCTCTCACTAAAGCTTTCCATGATAAATTTTACTGTAAAAATTGACATGATAAAGGAAGAATAAAGCACTTCAGCTTTATCACAATACTCCGTTAAGAATTTACTTGCAGCAGCTATGAAAACTGACAGTTCCTGGAACCACAGAACTTAATCTGATCTCTCCTTTCCAAAGAAAAAAGTGTTCAGAGGCCTTTAATACAATAATACACTCATATATCAATATTCCCAAACATTCTGAGAAATTTCAAGGACTGATAAGACCTCTAGAAGTATTTTTAGAAGTATATATTATTATCCACAGAAGAATAATTTGTCTTCCTCTGTTTGTGTTTAGCTTTCCTTGATGCACATATTTTTTAAATTTTTTTCCTCAAAACCATTGCACAAGGGCAGCTGCTTCCCTCCAGTCCCACAGAGCCCCACAGCACAGCACAGCTGGCAGACACCGCAGTGGTTTCTGGCTGTGTTCTGGGATCCTGTCTGTCTTCTGGGAACTTCTCCTGAGACTGTCAGGGGACTCCTGGGAACGCTTTGAGGAACACCAGGTGCCTGCTGCTGCTGCTGGGAAAGAGGATGCAACCACCCAGAAACTCTCCCGGCAGGAGGAGGCCAGAAGGCTGCACAGCCTCAGGGGGAAGAGGGACAGGGTCGCTGGGCCCTCTCTGCCACCTGCAGCCTCGTGACCTTCAGCCTCAGCTGCACTCTGGGAGGGATCAGCAGCATCTCTGCTTATCAGGTCGAGACACAGTGGGAGCCTCCAACCAGGGGCCAGCCAGCTGGAAAGAAGCTCTGCACTGCAGGCCTTGTGGGTCCTGGCAGGGAACAAGTTGCCCATGAGCCAGAAAAGTGTCCTTGAGGCAAGGGAGTGCACCAGCCTCCTGGGCTGCATCAAGCAGAGTGTGGCCGGCAGCTCGAGGGAGGGGATCCTTCCCTGCACTCGGCGCTGGTGAGACACACCTGGAATGCTGTGTCAGAGCTGGGCTCCCCGGTGCAAGAGAGAGCTGAACACACTGCAGTGAGCGTGGTGAAGGACCATGAAGGTCATTGAGAACTTGAAGCATCCGTCATACAAGGAGAGACAGAGATGGGTGTGCTCAGCCTGGGCAGGCAAACACTCTGAGGGACCTTAGCAAAGGATATAAATACCTAATGCCAGGAGTAAAGAAAGCAGAGCCAAACTCCTCCCCATGGAGATCAGTGACAGGACAAGAGGCAATGGACACAAATTTAAATACATGAAATACCACTGAAGATAAGAAAAAAAAATTCACTGTGAGGGTGGTCAGATGCTGAAATGGATTGCCTAGAGTGTCTCTAAAGACTCCCTTCTTGGAGGTATTCAAAGCCCGGTTGCACATGGCCCTGAGTAACCTTCTCTAGCAGACCCTGCTCTGAGAGAGGTGATTGAACCAGGCAATCTCCTGAGGTGCCTCCCAGCTTCAGCCATTCTGTTTGACTGAAAAAACTACTTCCAGATTATAATCATGGTTTTGTCACAGCAACGTTCTTGCTTTATGAGCAAGAAACCATATATATAGTGTCAACTCCTTTCTCAGCAAACTTGGTTTACTTAGTTTTCTATCCCTCATCTCCATATGAGTGCTGTCTCATACTCTTTGTTATCTCCACCCTATTCACTGACAGACAAAATATGTTTGATTTTTCTGAATTGTTGAATTTTAAATGAGATGAAAATAGGATCCAATTTGAATAAAATAGATCATGGCTTCATAAGAAGATTTAAAGTGGTTTTGTAAATTTAGGATAACTACATATTTCCTTCTTTTCATGAAAGTCATCTGATATCAACCTCTGTTTGTTCTGATTTTTATTTAGTTGGTATGTTCATGATTTTAAGAGAAGAAGAAATTACTAATATTTTCTTGATTTCTGCAGGTTTTTTTTCCTTTTTCTTTTCTTGTACATTATATACATTATGGGTAATTTATGTCAAAAAAATATACATTTTAAGTACGGTATTAACATCTGTATTTTTATTCAAGAGACTAGTGGGCATCCTGCTCTATGTTGGAAGTGAGGAAGTAACACCAAGCAGTGACACAGCTGCCACAGCAAGAAGAAAGTCTTTGAAACAAGGTAGGAAATGACACAAGAGAAAAAGAATCTTCATTATCAAAGAAGAGGGATGAAGTAGAGGGCGTGTGTGACTTTGTTCTTCCCTAGCAGTGTACTCTGACTGCAAATTGCAGCTCATGCTTTGATTTTTCAATTTAGACCTCTGCTGCCACTTTTGCAAATATATACCCTTAAAGTGATTTTAGGCATAAAAGCTGGGCTTACTCCAGAACATGGGAATGGCTGTATTAACCCGCTCAAAATGCCCATCTAGGCAAGGATCCTCATTCTGCTTGCTAGCAATCTTCCACTGTGAGAAAAAGAGTAGGATGCTTCACTCTAATACCCTCCTGTTTCAGTTCTTATCTAAATTTAGAGATGTCAACATCTGAGAAAATCACTTTGGGAGCCCCATCATATGGAACATGCATTTGGTGAAATTTGCCTGACCTACTTTAAGCATCATCATCAGAATGAGATGAATCCTACTCTTACAGTAGTTACTTCTGCTTTAACTGTAGAGGGAATCAAGCAAATTTAGTTCAGATGTAAGTGGCTTAGTAAACAGAGGCAGGAGTTATTTTAATACAAAACACCTTTAGTCAAACTTGGATTTGGGGTTTTAAAATCACAAGGTTTGGAATAGGGCTCAGACCTGTGCTGTGATCTACAGCTGATGCAGCTGGACCTCAAGGGAGAAGAAATCTTGCAGTGCTGAGACGTGTTCGGATAACTGGGAATAGCAACAGCAAAATTGTGACAAAGAACAAAACCAGCAACAGTGTTCAGATGCAGTAAAAGGAGCAGCAATGGGATAGCAGGCAAAGCAAGCAGTTTTTAGGACCAGATAGTGAGCTGAGCAGGAGCCAGGCACAGAGCACCAAGTGCAACATCAGCAGGAAAGAAGGGTTGTGACTTCAGTCACATCAGTACATCTCAGTTAGACGAGTACCCATTTGAGGACCATTGCCACAATTTCTTACAGGATGCCAGACTGTTCCATTTGTAACTTATCAGCTTTTTTTCCAAGATGATATCATAACTCTGCTTTCCTTTCCTCAGACAAAGGATGACCTTTATCCTCCTTAAGGCAAGATGCAAATATTATCTGCATGTGAGTACTGTTTTTCCTGAAGCATCCAGAAGGGCAGTTAAGTGTCTAGAATGGAGCACCAACTGCAGTTGCTTTATGTATTTAAAGTAAAAATTCTTAGAAATTGAGCTTAGAATTTTTTTACTATTTAAATACATGTGACAGAATAGTTGGGTCAGACTGAGACAGACTGGTTCTTCCAGCAAGGAAATCATACAAAAGAGCAGCTTCATTCTGTACAGCATCTTTCATACAAAACAAAGCAGCAATACCTTAAAAAGTAAGAGAAAAAAAAGAGAATTATTTTTCTTTGGGAATCTCAGCAAAACAAAAATAAAAAGCAAAACTAAACAAGGACAAAAACCTAAGAAAATAATTCTAAGGCTCAAATTAAGAACAAGAAGAAAAATGACAACTTTGTTGATTAGTTGAAAACAAGCAAGAAGCAAAATATTCATCCAGACACTCAGAGCACCAATGTTTCACTTGAATTTACTTAGGAAAATGGGACCATAGCCTCCAGCACTTTTTTTCTCAGTTAATGTTTGAAATTCGAGTACCTTTATGGCAAAATAGATTGGATAAGAGTAAACTACTAAGGATAAAACACAACTAGGTTATCTCAAGAAAATGTAGTGTTGTCACCCTCCTGTGACACATAAGGCCCGTTCCTATTCAAGCTTGTTGAGCATAAACTTATGAATGAGAGCATATAGAAAAGTGTGTAACTTTAAAGCCTTTCTCATGAGTAGGGTCCTGTCTTTTCAATGTTCAGTATGTGAGACTGGAAATACTGGTAGTCACAAGTCACTAAGATAGAAGCTGTAGAAGAGAAGGCTGTAGATCTAATTTTCATCTGTTATCTGGGGCTTTTCCAATCAATCTTCCCACTGTTCAACTTTCCAGGCCTAGACCTTTCCTTCTGCTGAGCTTAGGGGAAAAAGCACTTCTAGATCTTAAATGCTTTGCTATTTGCCAAAACAATAACTTTGTTTTTTCTTCCAGCAGTTCTCATCCCACAATCATCCCTTCTGCTGTCAAACTACTTTACTCTTCAATGACTCTTGAGGCTACTTTTCACTCAAGAAGGAAGAAAATTCATGAGATTTGCTTCCCAACTCTCATCTGTCTGCAGCCCATTGCTATCTTGTCTCTACTGATTCTCTGGGCACTGGTCCACCAATGGTCCTGCCACCAAAGGACCACCTAGTGTTCAGCTATGATATTCCTCCTACTAAGCCTGGCTGTAATTTTTGGGGCATTTAATGATGCAGAATCAAGCCCCTGATCTTGTTTGCCTTTTGGAATTTAATTCCCTGTGCAAAGTCACACTGAAAGTGCTAGCAAAGTGCAGCTGAACTTCTGGAGTAGTGAATCTCAGGTGGGAAAAAAAATAAGGATTTGTACATTTTTTTTTTTTGTGCCAGAAGTGTACAAGAGTCTTAATTTTGGAAAATAAAATATTGCACATAGTCTCTATTACCATTTTTAGAATCAAAACAACTTCAAAGACAGTCAAGTTCATCTGCAATGATAATATTTATTGTGTGTTTTCAAGAGAGGCCATGAACAAGTGCTCTGAACTTTAAAAGCAATCATGACAAATTATTTAAAGCAGAGATGGTCAAGTGTTTTGACATCCAGGCCACATGGCGTTTACAAATAAAGACTGTGAGCCAGAGTGGAATTGCTCTCTTGGGTTGTGTGGTCTTTGTTTCCACGACCTCCTGTGATCTGCTTGTTCAAGTGCACTGTACATTTCCTTTCTGTGTGAAACACTACTATTTCCAGTTCATAGAATTATTTTAAAGGTCACTATCAAAGCACAGTCTAAAATTCACAGGCTTAGTCAGCTTCTCTTGGAATTTTCTATGCCCTATGGCATAAGGTTAATGATCCTGAAATGGAGGCATTTGAACAAATGTCTTTCAAAGAACATGCTCTCCACCTGCTCCTAAAGAAGGTCAGTTTAAGTTGAAGAAGTTCTCCTGACTTTTTTGCCTCCACATAGAGTTTGAAAAGTGTCTCCCATCAACAGTACTCTGTATTTTTGATGTAGGAAATGTAGGAAAACTGTAAATCAGAATCCAATGTTTTCTTAACAGAGGCCACACTTTTATTTGGAAGACTTGTACCAAACAGGCTGGATGATTGTCTGGTTTCAAACCTGGAATTCCCTCCAGGGGAATACTTGTACATTCTGCAGTGTATTCACCTCCCATTTTAAATGGGATATTTTAACCCATGCACTTAAGAGGCCACTTCACTAAAGAGCACTCTTCTCTAAAGCCATCTACATGTCATTTTAGCGTGTTAAATAAAAGTCAGTTCTCAAATAAAGCAAATCCCCTATCCCAGGCTGCACAGAGATTTCTACCCTTTTACCCTAAATATGTGAGGAAGGGCAAGGAGCACTGGCAAAATCTTGAAGGATTCTCACCACCACCTACCTCTTATCTAAAACCTAGGACAACAGGCAAGATTTCACCAGTTTCATAAACTGCTGTTCATCCATTTAGCTACAGTCATGAATCACATTTGTATTCTCAGGTTTTGGAAAACAAAATGGTACATATTGATGGAGGAGGTTGGAGCTATCCACCTCATCTCACATTTGCAAGGAGGTTAAGAGCATGCATGCAGTCAAACATTGCTACTGCATTGATGCACAGTGACGTGTTAAATCACAAAACCCATGCAGCACAGCTAAGGCAAACTTCTCTCCCTATTTTCTACAGCCACCTGGGAAATTTCAATGCAGCCATACTGCATACAGATTATTCCCAATGACCCCAGTGGCTGCACACATCAAGTGCTTTGGCAAATATCTGAACTCTCTACTATTAAAACCATAAAGGTGATTAATAAATGTCTGTGGTTTGCCTTTTGTCTACTTCCAGATAACTTATGAATATTTAACTCTCAAAAAATTACCTAAGAGGTTTCTGAAAGGGGAAATCTCTAATTATCCACATTATAAGAATCAGTGGACCAATTTTCCACCAAAATTTAGTTTTTTCCGTGTGACTTTTCATTTCTGTTTTTACTCCAGTTATTTTATGTATGAAACATTAAATGGTGATTCTGTGATCAAATGAGAGGTAGCTCTTCAGCTAAAATGTTACAAAGCAGCAGAACCGAGTTTAATTACAGAGATGGGATAAGGCCTCTCAAGAGTGCCTAAATATCAACACCTAAATTCCAGTCGCACTGAAATACCTCCCAAAAAATTTAGGGATTCCATGAGGCCAAGATTTTACCTTTTGAGTTATCTCTCTCAATTTTCTATTTATGGAGCATCCAAGATGAATCGCAAAGACAGTTCACCATCTAATTGGAAATGACCACTTAACAAATTAAAAATCATGAAAACAAAAGAGGTGACAATGAAGAGTCTCCAGAAAAATATCTGGTTTACATTTCACTGGCTCTTGTTACAGTTTGTAAAGACAAGACTGAACAGAAGCCCTTCTCCGGCCTTTTCCCAAAGCAGCGATGTTTTCACAGAGAGACACTAACAGTTATTTTCTATTACATGGGAATCTATGATATCATACCAAAGACTATTATCCTTCCTAATTGAATCTGGAATTAAATCAGAGGGCCAGAAGTATCATCCACTTAAAGGGGACTTGAAAGATTGAAATCCTGAGTTTGATAAAAATAAACATGTATGGAGTGGTAGGAATACCACATCTCTCTTCAGCTTCACATTTAGCTGCAGACCGTGAGCAGTGAGACATCTGCTGATTCAGCCAGAACTGACATACAAAATGAGTCAGAGAAGAGTAGGTCAGAGGAAATGTTTATATACAAGATGTTCTTGTGGCCCTTACACTAACACACAAAAGACATCTCATGTTGCCAGGCAACTTTGCCCCCAAAAACACAGGACATTTTATTTAAAGGTGAGGGCATACTATTAATTTTTGCTGGACTACATCCTTGTCACAGGATTACTGTTGATGACAGGGCTCTGAAGAGATGACCTGAAAATACCATTATGGTGAGCTTCAATCTCTGTACTCTTCCTCACAAAGTTTTCATATGTTGAAGACACTATGGTCTCTATATAACACATAGATTCTAAGAACTCCAGGCTTTTTTCTTTTTTCCCTGAACAACAGTTAAATGTTTCCACATGCACAAAGAGTATTTTTAATACTAGTGCACAAGTCTTACTCAACAGCTATGTAGAGTGATTGCTCCACAACTTTTCTGGGTGATTCTGAAGTGACACCTGGACCCAAGGTGCTTAAAATTGTACTAAATGAAAAAGGCAAAAACTGACTGGAAAACCATATCAAAATATCAAGAATTAGGACTTGCACCAAGCCTGTCTGAGTTCAAGAAATGCTTAGATGATTCTCTCAGGTAGTACATGGTGTAATTCTTGTGATTCTTGTCCTGTGAAGGGCCAGGAGTTGGAATTTGATTATTTTTGTGAGTATTTTTCAACTCAGAATTTTCTAGGATTCTCTGATTTTTTGAAAAAATAATCATACAGCATCCTTGTCCACTGCTCCTGATCTCCTTTAACAGAAGACAAAATTATTCCAACAAGTTATCCTTTTTCTACTCCAACAGCATTGCCTCTGCATGAAGAAGATAGAGGTCAAACAGGTCTTCAAACAATGCCAATCATACACATTCATATTTCAGAAGGGTAGAATCAACAAAATAAAAACACAGAATGTGAAACTAGATTCTGGAAGATAACTTCAAACTTGCCCACCAGATGAATGGCATCCTCAAAGTGGAATGTATGTCCTAGGATTAATCAAAACATTTTCAAAAACTGTTTTTTAACAAAATATACCACTTCATTTTAGCCATGAATTAAAAAAATAAAAATAGAATTATGTTTTCACTTCTGTAGCCTAGTAATTTAATAAATTTTTACAGTGAACTGTTTTCCATATCATGAATTATGCTCTTAAGTCACATAATTTTCATTATAAAATCTAATATGTTCTAAGCTAAAAAAGTTAATGTTTCAGAAGAAGTGTTATATCCAAAGCAAAAGTTTCTACTGCCCAAAACAGACTATGTTTTTAAACATCAATCATGAAAACATTGAGAATTTTAAGGATAATTTCAAACAGATTACAATTTTTTTCAAAATTTGCTCTAAGGCAGAAAAGTGATTTCTGCCCCATTTTTAGTATGTAGTCTGAATTACATTATCCATGCTGCATGTCTGCAATTACTCTACTAACAGCAGGACCTTGATTTCTTTTCATACTATTTTGTGTAACAGACAATTTGCAAGTGTGCACTTAATGGATGTGATTTGTTTTCATTTCCATTTCTGTAAATGTGACCATCAGTTTCTGGGGAGATATTTAATTCACTACTACAAGCAAGGTCAAACTCTGACCTTCTTCTAAGTCATTTTGTCACAAGTTACGTCAAATGGTTTTATCAAACATTTTATAAATCACAGTAAATAGTTTAAAGGCGCTTTAACAATATTATGGCATTTGAAAGGAGAGCAGATGGCTGTAGTCAACACCAGCTTAGTGAAAAGCTCAGTATTTTAGGTCTGTTAAGGTTCTTATTAACAAGCATCTTGTTTTATTTTACATTATCTAAAGTTTCACATTTGAATTTAAGTTCAAGTAAACTTAAGGTTTTACCAGTGTTAAATTGACCAGTAGGGAATGAGTTGACACTAGTTTAAAACAAATTTGGTCCAAAACCTTAAAATTAGTATATTTAAACTTTGTATAAATCACATCTGAATAAATCACATTTTTTGGTTTGGACAATTTTATATCTGCTTCTACACATGACCATGTAAAAGTCATTGGATTCAGTTGTCATGTCATTGGGGTTTTTTGTTCTTGTTTTGTTTTTGTGGTTTTTTTTAATATAATGAAATTACTGATTAAATTTGTATGAGAAACTAAGCTCTGGCTTTCGAATTCTATTATAAAGCCTATTGGAGGGGCATTTTGCTATTTTTCAGGCAAAAAGAGGAGAGAATTATGTTCTACCCACTTTCCAGATAGAAAAATATAAGAGATTTGTAAATCTGTTGTCTTTAATTGCCTGATTTATGTGTTCCGTGTGTGAGAAGAAAACTGGACCAGAAAAATATTGAGGAGGTCATAGCATACAGGCTTGTTGCTGTTTTAAGATTGTATAGTTTGCACAATGGTTTCTTCTTGCCTTGAAACTGTAAACAGCCCATCTAGTCAAATCCTTCAGAAATTTCAAAAAACCCTGTAAATTGGTTACTATAGAATAACTAGCTCTCAGAAACAATTTATATTGTTATAATGATCACACTTCAAACTGGATTTTTTAGGCTTTTACCAAAATAAATGTGTCCCTACATACATATTCAAGCGAGGACATTGCAATGTGAAAGTCCTAAGTTAGTAGTAAGTGTATAGAATGATTTTATGTAATAATTGAACATGTGGAATTACTAATTCTAATATTTGTAATATTATCTGATATTTCTACTGCATGATTCAGCAGAGACAAAAAAAAAGGCATGTGATGCAGGCACATGGAGTTTGAACAGGAGTACACACAAGACACCTGACTTTGAAATACAAAAGAGAAAACTTCCCACCTAAAAAACCTTCTGAAAGACAAGCGTATTTTCTATCCTTCTAGCTGCTGGAGAAAAAGAGCATCAGCAAAGTTCTATCACCCACTTTTTGGTTTTCTTTATTTTATGAAGACTGACCCTTTCTCTAGTTTTTAAAGAAAAGTATGTGGGCGCTTATTTCCAGAGAAGGATCCTGACCTGCTGTTCTCAAGCAGTCAGAGGCTTTCGGGCTGAGCACAGCTGAATGCTGCTCCTGCCCTCCCTGCTGTTTCTGCCTGGAGTCTCTCCCTGGAGAGCATGGTGACTGGGCTTGCTGCGGGCACTGGATCCTGAAAAGCAGTGCAATGGAAGAGGGCTGGATCCAAGGACTCAGTGTGCACAGTAGGTGCACAGTGGGAGGTTTAACTTTAGGCTAGAGCTTGTCTGTCCCTGGGAATTTAACACCACTTGGAGGATAGAGGGCACTGGAGGGGATCTTGAAACATATCTACCAGCTTAAGTTTCCTCAGAAAGTATTGAGTCTGTGTGCTGTGAGGCAATATGACCCAACACACAATGAAGTGTGCTAAGACTGGGATTCACTTCTGAAGTGTACTCCTAACCTAAACTAAGGTGCTAGCATGGGTGCAGTCAAAGGTCCCTCACTCTCCTGCACTGGAGAGAGCCTTGGTACTGAGTGCAAAATTAATTGAGACATAGTCCAGCAGCACAGCTGGACACAGCTACATGTGGGGATCAGAAGGCAGGTAACAATCAGCTCACAGAAGTTTACCAAAACCAAGTTGCTTTTGTCTTTTAGATTTGCACTTGTCAAAGTGACCCAGTGTATTTTATCAGTTTGCCACACCGGTGAGCCACAGTGATTACCTGACCTCATATGCTGAGAAACAGGGATAAAGCGTTTATAGGCCAGGCACAGTCCATTTGGCAGAAGCACGATGATATCAACCAAAAAAATCAGCTCAGTGGTTCTCAAAAACTTTTAGTGTTCAACATCACCATGCAATTAATAAGCACTTGAAACAATATGCTGTATCTTATTCTTTTCTCTTTCCTGTGCCACCTTTACTTTGAAAGCCAGTTTCCAAGCAGTGATCACCAGTAAATCACCTGTTATTATTAGCATTTAGAAATTAAATCCTTCTCTGATGACTCAGTCAGGTGGAAAACCAGCTTTTACTTTCCTACTGCAACAAATGAACAAAATTAATTTCCAGAAAATACTCACTCTTCTGCATTTTTCAGCTATTGGCTGTCAACTGGGAATGGCAAGTGCTCAGTTCATCAGATAATTTTGGCTTCTTAGGGACCTTAAAATTAAAATATTTTAAAAATTATACAGTGACTCTTCTGTAAAAAGAAACACAGAGAGCAGAACAGCCCAGCTACAGTCTAAATACAAAGGGTGAAGAAGAAGGACAGGAGGACTGATCAGTGAACACAACACTGAGCAATAATGGCAGAAGTAATTTGTTTGATGTTTTCAGAGGAGATGACAGTTCATCAGACTTGTCTAACCTTGAAAGTTTTATCATAAGGAATTTTTAGCACTTCTAACAAAAAGTACAGAGACAACAATTTTTGCCAAAATGCATCTTCATTATTTACCTATTGTTTATGCTGAATAAATTTATATACCTACAAATTAGAGATTGCTGGGATGGGAGACTGATAAATCAAACTTCAAAACAAAATGCACGTTGAAACTCAAGCCATGTAGCCCGTGCTGTGGCTATGGCCCCAAATGATCTTTTTTTACCCAGCGTGGGCAATCAAGGAGAGCTCTTTGACACAAGAAGCTGGACCTGACACAGGCCTTTTCTTTCTCCCCTGCCATCATCTGCAAATCACTTCTCTGTCCATAAGTGTTTTCAGTCTCTGGATGGTTCTGAACTCTGAGTTCAAAGTAAACTAATATTAATGAAATATTAATTAATTATTAAAACCTTCTCAGCCTGTTGCTACCTTGCAGGTACCAAAGGTCTGTGTTTGGGCTTCTTCACTGTCAAGGTTTTAACATGGATAACCAGCAGGTCCCATCCTGCAGCTTTCTGTGGTCTTAGTGGGTGTTTCTGTAGAGAAACACCTCGTTATAAGCTCAAAAATAAACACTTGTGCCCATTAGCTGGAGAAGAAAGGGAGATGTTTGTGAAGTACAATCTCTCAGCAGCCTTGATGACAGTATCCAAAGTACTAAGAAAATGGGTTCAGGCAGCTGACAATTCCAGAAGATCCATGGTCAAGGGAGGGCAGCCTGTTAGATACAGGGTGAAACAATTGCTGTTGGTGCTGATGCAGTTTTCTTTTTGGCACAAACCCAGATTGTTTTTAAACATACTTACCTCTTGCTACTATCAAATAACAATCATTTGATTTGAAACATGAGGACTTCCTTGAGAAGAAACAATTAAAGAAATTTTATAGTCTTCCCAGGTCTTTAAATCCCTGATTAGTGATGACAGTGGATGCTACTGTGCTTGCTCATTTGTTTGCTAGCTTAAGGACTGTGTAACCATGAGTTTAAAATTTTTCCACAAGGACTTAATCTCTCTTCCAGGGAAATGGAACTGGTTCATGTCTCACTGACTAAAGATGGAGTGCTAAATTATTCTCACCCATTCACCCCAGTGACCTAGGCAAGTTACAAGAGCTATTCTGATGCTTTTTCTTGCTGTAATGTATTGGGGAGAGCAGGCAGGGATGCAGGATTAAGCTTTTCCATATACTTTACATGTAGGAAGATGCACACTAAACTAAACACTGTGTTTGCAGTCTTGGACTGCCTCTCTGGATCTGAAACGGTATTTAAGGCTTTCTGTGTAAAGCTGAAAATGTACAGAACTAATTAAACTGACAAAAAGCAACACTAAATTAAGTTACTGAATCACTGCTTAGGCAAGCAATTCCACCAGTGATGTGAAGTGTGTAAAGCATTACTTATGTAGTTAAGAGTTACTAACTTGAATTTGTATCTTAGGTACAGGAAGAGAAAAAGATATTGAAGACTTAAGAATCAAAAAGATAGTAAGTGGAAATGGAAAGAATATAATTTTTTTTAATGGCTGTTTTTGAAAGGAACTTATAGTTGAAGAAGCCAGAGAGTAGAGAACTAAAGGAAGAGAGAAAAGGAGAAAAGAGTTTCCTGAAGAATGGCAATATGTAATCTCAGCTTGTTCCCACAATAACTGCTTTAGCTGAATGTAGAATTACAAAGCTGAGCTTGGAGACAAAGACAGGTTACTTAGAGGGAATGAGAAAAAAATTCAAACTTCTGGAACTGAGGTTGAAACAAAATTCAGCATTTGCTTGATGGACTTTTAACTGGGTCATCTTTATCCCAACATACTTAAGGAGCATGAAACTACAATTCTGACAGCAAGGACTGAGCAGAGATAGTAACAAGTTTACTTCTTATCCTCAACAAATACTGTGGGAGAATGTCCAAGCAATGGGGCAACCACAGGCCCCATCAGAGATGTGCAACCTGCCCCAGTGTGCTAGGTACTGTGGAAAAGGATTGAAGAGGAGCAGCACTGGCCACAAAACAAGATCTAACATCCATCAGCACCTTTGTACTGGGACTTCGTGTGGTTTGGCTCATACCAACAGTGTGTGTAAAGTTCTGGACCTTTGATCTTGAAGGTGATGCTGAAGTCTTCCTCCCTACCTCTTAACCAGCTGTGTCAGCAGCTCAGTGGCTCTCTGCACTTAGGTGAATCCTGTTAGCAAAGGCAATATCCTCAGCTTGAGCTGGAACCTGGCCACAACTCCACCGCCGGTAAAGTAACCTTTCTGCCCCAAAAGGAAGAGTAAGGCAGAACAGAATCTACCCAAGCAAGAGTGATAAGGAACAGAACCTGTTGGGCTCTGATCACTTGCTTGGAGGGTCTGCTGATCGTGACTCATCTGAAGATATTTGTCTCCCACATCTTCCTCTCCCAGCCATAGCTTGTAGCCCCATTAGCTGAGCTGAGACAGCTGTTTGGCAGAGCAGTTCTGCAAAAGGGATCATTGAAACAAGCTGACTCACAGTGCTACTGAGAGCCATGCAAAAATCCTGGAGACTGAAAACAGCCACAGAACTGGCTGAAAAAGCAGAACTACATGGGGATGAAAAGTCCACAGGAGCCATGAGCCATCCCTTCTCCTAAATCTATTGAGGCATTTTCCTTGGAGAGTCAGCACTAAGAGAAAAGATGAAAACTAGGATCACCTGTCTCTGGGGAGTTCCTGTCTGCCAGATCCAGGAGCTAAGCTTCCTCTTCTTTGTTATATCAGACTCCGATCCCTTGAATCTTTTATTCATCTCAGAACAGCAGTCCAGCCATTTCAGACCCAGGCATTTTGTCAAAGGATTGAAGGGTAAGCAGCAGCAAGGCCAGATGTTCCTCAGGGTGACTCAGGACTTCATCAGAATATTGTCCTACACAATGACCTTATGAGGAATGTGAATAAATCATAGCAGGAGTTAGCAAACATCCCCACGATCTTCAGTGTGATCTTTGTTATCTTAACAGAAGCTAGATTTGTATCATTAGTGCACATGAATACTGAGGGTTTATTTGTAGTTCTAAATGTCTGCAGTGGACTTTTACATTATGTCAGCATTGTTCAAACATTTACACAAGAGACTTTTCCCACAACATCCAACATTTCCTGTTTGAATTCCAGTGGCCTTAAGTGCTGAGAAACTCCTTAAATAGCTCGTAGTGGGTGACACAAACTCATAGTTTTATTTCAATGAGAAAAGATGCATATCTAGTGAGGATCATCTACTCATGCGATATGAAATCCTGGGGCAAAACAGTTCCAATCTAGCATTAATACAAAACAAGGTGAGTCATGTTAAGAAATTGCAATAAGAAAATCCTTTTTATTATGATGTAAAATGTGTAGTTTCATACTGTTATTCCAGTATGTCAAAATCAAAGATCAGATTTCTACATCCACTCTCTGTTAGCTATTACAGTTCAAGATCTGTGGGTAGTATGCAGTGAGGTTTTCTTTCTTTTTCTTTTTGATTCCAATTGAAAGTTGTAGCCTTTCTCTTGGTCCCGA